>CATOUR010000302.1:2500-475364 GCA_951848785.1 Callosobruchus maculatus
CCCTGACTAGACTTGCCCTGACTAGACTTGCCCTGACTAGACTTGCCCTGACTAGACTTGCCCGGACTTGACTTGCCCGGACTTGACTTGCCCGGACTTGACTTGCCCGGACTTGACTTGCCCGGACTTGACTTGCCCTGACTAGAATTGCCCTGACTAGACTTGCCCGGACTTGAATTGCCCTGACTTGACTTGCCCTGACTTGACTTGCCCTGACTTGACTTGCCCTGACTTGACTTGCCCTGACTTGACTTGCCCTGACTTGACTTGCCCTGACTAGACTTGCCCTGACTAGACTTGCCCTGACTAGACTTGCCCTGACTAGACTTGCCCGGACTTGACTTGCCCGGACTTGACTTGCCCGGACTTGACTTGCCCTGACTTGACTTGCCCTGACTTGACTTGCCCTGACTTGACTTGCCCGGACTTGACTTGCCCCGACTTGACTTGCCCGGACTTGACTTGCCCGGACTTGACTTGCCCGGACTGGACTTGCCCGGACTTGACTTGCCCTGACTAGACTTGCCCTGACTTGACTTGCCCTGACTTGACTTGCCCGGACTTGACTTGCCCGGACTTGACTTGCCCGGACTTGACTTGCCCGGACTTGACTTGCCCGGACTTGACTGGCCCGGACTTCACTTGCCCGGACTTGACTTGCCCGGACTTGACTTGCCCGGACTTGACTTGCCCGGACTTGACTTGCCCGGACTTGACTTGCCCGGACTTGACTTGCCCGGACTTGACTTGCCCGGACTTGACTTGTCCGGACTTGACTTGTCCGGACTTGACTTGCCCGGACTTGACTTGCCCGGACTTGACTTGCCCTGACTTGACTTGCCCGGACTTGACTTGCCCGGACTTGACTTGCCCTGAATTGACTTGCCCTGACTTGACTTGCCCTGACTTGACTTGCCCTGACTTGACTTGCCCTGACTTTACTTGCCCGGACTTGACTTGCCCGGACTTGAATTTCCCGGACTTGAATTTCCCGGACTTGACTTGCCCGGACTTGACTTGCCCGGACTTGACTTGCCCGGACTTGACTTGCCCCGACTTGACTTGCCCTGACTTGACTTGCCCTGACTTGACTTGCCCCGACTTGACTTGCCCGGACTTGACTTGCCCGGACTTGACTTGCCCTGAATTGACTTGCCCTGACTTGACTTGCCCTGACTTGACTTGCCCTGACTTGACTTGCCCCGACTTGACTTGCCCCGACTTGACTTGCCCCGACTTGACTTGCCCCGACTTGACTTGCCCGGATTTGACTTGCCCGGACTTGACTTGCCCGGACGTGACTTGCCCGGACTTGACTTGCCCGGACTTGACTTGCCCGGACTTGACTTGCCCGGACTTGACTTGCCCTGACTTGACTCGCCCTGACTTGACTTGCCCTGACTTGACTTGCCCTGACTAGACTTGCCCTGACTAGACTTGCCCTGACTAGACTTGCCCTGACTAGACTTGCCCTGACTAGACTTGCCCTGACTAGACTTGCCCGGACTTGACTTGCCCGGACTTGACTTGCCCGGACTTGACTTGCCCGGACTTGACTTGCCCGGACTTGACTTGCCCTGACTAGAATTGCCCTGACTAGACTTGCCCGGACTTGAATTGCCCTGACTTGACTGTCCTGACTTGAATTGCCCTGACTTGAATTGCCCTGACTTGAATTGCCCTGACTTGACTGCCCTGACTTGAATTGCCCTGACTTGACTGCCCTGACTTGACTTGCCCTGACTTGACTTGCCCTGACTTGACTTGCCCTGACTTGACTTGCCCTGACTTGACTTGCCCTGACTTGACTTGCCCTGACTAGACTTGCCCTGACTAGACTTGCCCTGACTAGACTTGCCCTGACTAGACTTGCCCGGACTTGACTTGCCCGGACTTGACTTGCCCGGACTTGACTTGCCCTGACTTGACTTGCCCTGACTTGACTTGCCCTGACTTGACTTGCCCGGACTTGACTTGCCCCGACTTGACTTGCCCGGACTTGACTTGCCCGGACTTGACTTGCCCGGACTGGACTTGCCCGGACTTGACTTGCCCTGACTAGACTTGCCCTGACTTGACTTGCCCTGACTTGACTTGCCCGGACTTGACTTGCCCGGACTTGACTTGCCCGGACTTGACTTGCCCGGACTTGACTTGCCCGGACTTGACTTGCCCGGACTTGACTGGCCCGGACTTCACTTGCCCGGACTTGACTTGCCCGGACTTGACTTGCCCGGACTTGACTTGCCCGGACTTGACTTGCCCGGACTTGACTTGCCCGGACTTGACTTGCCCGGACTTGACTTGCCCGGACTTGACTTGTCCGGACTTGACTTGTCCGGACTTGACTTGCCCGGACTTGACTTGCCCGGACTTGACTTGCCCTGACTTGACTTGCCCGGACTTGACTTGCCCGGACTTGACTTGCCCTGAATTGACTTGCCCTGACTTGACTTGCCCTGACTTGACTTGCCCTGACTTGACTTGCCCTGACTTTACTTGCCCGGACTTGACTTGCCCGGACTTGAATTGCCCGGACTTGACTTGCCCGGACTTGACTTGCCCGGACTTGACTTGCCCGGACTTGACTTGCCCCGACTTGACTTGCCCTGACTTGACTTGCCCTGACTTGACTTGCCCCGACTTGACTTGCCCGGACTTGACTTGCCCGGACTTGACTTGCCCTGAATTGACTTGCCCTGACTTGACTTGCCCTGACTTGACTTGCCCTGACTTGACTTGCCCCGACTTGACTTGCCCCGACTTGACTTGCCCCGACTTGACTTGCCCCGACTTGACTTGCCCGGATTTGACTTGCCCGGACTTGACTTGCCCGGACGTGACTTGCCCGGACTTGACTTGCCCGGACTTGACTTGCCCGGACTTGACTTGCCCGGACTTGACTTGCCCTGACTTGACTCGCCCTGACTTGACTTGCCCTGACTTGACTTGCCCTGACTAGACTTGCCCTGACTAGACTTGCCCTGACTAGACTTGCCCTGACTAGACTTGCCCTGACTAGACTTGCCCGGACTTGACTTGCCCGGACTTGACTTGCCCGGACTTGACTTGCCCGGACTTGACTTGCCCGGACTTGACTTGCCCTGACTAGAATTGCCCTGACTAGACTTGCCCGGACTTGAATTGCCCTGACTTGACTGCCCTGACTTGAATTGCCCTGACTTGAATTGCCCTGACTTGAATTGCCCTGACTTGACTGCCCTGACTTGAATTGCCCTGACTTGACTGCCCTGACTTGACTTGCCCTGACTTGACTTGCCCTGACTTGACTTGCCCTGACTTGACTTGCCCTGACTTGACTTGCCCTGACTTGACTTGCCCTGACTAGACTTGCCCTGACTAGACTTGCCCTGACTAGACTTGCCCTGACTAGACTTGCCCGGACTTGACTTGCCCGGACTTGACTTGCCCGGACTTGACTTGCCCTGACTTGACTTGCCCTGACTTGACTTGCCCTGACTTGACTTGCCCTGACTTGACTTGCCCGGACTTGACTTGCCCCGACTTGACTTGCCCGGACTTGACTTGCCCGGACTTGACTTGCCCGGACTGGACTTGCCCGGACTTGACTTGCCCTGACTAGACTTGCCCTGACTTGACTTGCCCTGACTTGACTTGCCCGGACTTGACTTGCCCGGACTTGACTTGCCCGGACTTGACTTGCCCGGACTTGACTTGCCCGGACTTGACTTGCCCGGACTTGACTGGCCCGGACTTCACTTGCCCGGACTTGACTTGCCCGGACTTGACTTGCCCGGACTTGACTTGCCCGGACTTGACTTGCCCGGACTTGACTTGCCCGGACTTGACTTGCCCGGACTTGACTTGCCCGGACTTGACTTGTCCGGACTTGACTTGTCCGGACTTGACTTGCCCGGACTTGACTTGCCCGGACTTGACTTGCCCTGACTTGACTTGCCCGGACTTGACTTGCCCGGACTTGACTTGCCCTGAATTGACTTGCCCTGACTTGACTTGCCCTGACTTGACTTGCCCTGACTTGACTTGCCCTGACTTGACTTGCCCCGACTTGACTTGCCCTGACTTGACTTGCCCGGACTTGACTTGCCCGGACTTGACTTGCCCTGACTTGACTTGCCCTGACTTGACTTGCCCGGACTTGACTTGCCCTGACTTGACTTGCCCCGACTTGACTTGCCCCGACTTGACTTGCCCGGATTTGACTTGCCCGGACTTGACTTGCCCGGACTTGACTTGCCCGGACTTGACTTGCCCGGACTTGACTTGCCCGGACTTGACTTGCCCGGACTTGACTTGCCCTGACTTGACTTGCCCTGACTTGACTTGCCCTGACTTGACTTGCCCTGACTTGACTTGCCCTGACTTGACTTGCCCTGACTAGACTTGCCCTGACTAGACTTGCCCTGACTAGACTTGCCCTGACTAGACTTGCCCGGACTTGACTTGCCCGGACTTGACTTGCCCGGACTTGACTTGCCCTGACTAGAATTGCCCTGACTAGACTTGCCCTGACTTGAATTGCCCGGACTTGACTTGCCCTGACTAGAATTGCCCTGACTAGACTTGCCCTGACTTGAATTGCCCTGACTAGACTTGCCCTGACTTGAATTGCCCTGACTTGAATTGCCCTGACTTGAATTGCCCTGACTTGAATTGCCCTGACTTGACTGCCCTGACTTGACTTGCCCGGACTTGACTTGCCCGGACTTGACTTGCCCTGACTAGAATTGCCCTGACTAGACTTGCCCTGACTTGAATTGCCCTGACTAGACTTGCCCTGACTTGAATTGCCCTGACTTGAATTGCCCTGACTTGACTGCCCTGACTTGACTTGCCCTGACTTGACTTGCCCTGACTTGACTTGCCCTGACTTGACTTGCCCTGACTTGACTTGCCCTGACTTGACTTGCCCTGACTTGACTTGCCCTGACTAGACTTGCCCTGACTAGACTTGCCCTGACTAGACTTGCCCTGACTAGAATTGCCCTGACTAGACTTGCCCTGACTTGAATTGCCCTGACTTGACTGCCCTGACTTGAATTGCCCTGACTTGAATTGCCCTGACTTGAATTGCCCTGACTTGACTGCCCTGACTTGAATTGCCCTGACTTGACTGCCCTGACTTGAATTGCCCTGACTTGACATGCCGTAACTTGACCTGCCTCGACATTTTGACATTTGGCATTTAACACAACCTAACGTTTTGACATTGACTTAACTTGACCTAACGTTTTGAAATTTTATGTTTTGAAATTTTGACAATTTGCAATTTGGCATAACCTAACGTTTTGACATTTGACATATGGTTTGACATTTGACATATGGATTTGCCATTTTAACATTTCCACATTTGGACATTTTGACATTTCTGGTGCCCCGACCTTTACCCTGACTCTTGCCGTAACTGGTGCCCTGACTAGAATAAGAATTGAATAAGGATTGAATAAGAATGGAATAGGAATAGAGTAGAATAAGAATATAATCAATAACCTAACCTAAGCTGCCCTGACCCGTGCCCTGACTTGTGCCCTGACTTCCCCTGGCCTACCTAACTTAACCTGCCGTGACCTACGAAACCTACCTAGAAGAGGAGCAAATAATAATAATAGATGAATATGTGTTTCTACACTGCTATTTGAAAGGTGAAAATATGTATTTTGATCTGGGTTTATAAGAAAGCTACTTAGAAACATTGTTGATTTCAGAGTGGGCAAAAAGCGAGAGGAGGAAAATGTTGACAAGAAGTAGTAGTAGGAGGAGTAGTAGGAAATGGTTTAATAAACAGTAGACTAGCCAGGAGGCCAAACAACAAGATGAGCAAATAATAGATGAATATATGTTTCTAACCGGCATAGGTAATAACATCTGTTTTGAAATGTTGTTTATAATAAGTAAGCTACTTAGACCATTTATTGTTGATTTTAGAATGGATTTGCAAGAGTCCTTGGTAAATACAATCAAAAAGAAGTAGTGTAGGAATTTGTTCAATACAGACTAGCCAGGAGATCAATTCAAAAGAAGAGGAGCACATAATAGTAGATGAATATGTGTTTCTAGACTGCTATTTGAAAGGTGAAAATATGTATTTTTTTTTTTTTTTTTTTTTTTTTTTATTTCTAAAAAACCGCATAAACCTGATGGTCATTAGCGGGGAGTGGATAGTTTATATTTCATACAGTAAATTTGAGTCTTTAAGGAACTTAATAATACTGACAACATCACAGTTAGTGCCTAACAGTACATTGATTGGGCCATAGAGATTATGTCTTAACCTATACACTTCTAACATTGGGCACTCAATAAGTATGTGGTTCACAGAAAGTATCACGTCACACATTGTACATCGCGGTTCACCTGAGCGTGCAATGAGGTAGCCGTGAGTTGCTCTCGTATGTCCCAGGCGTAGACGAGTGATGATGGATTGTTGCCTCCTGTTTGTAGTCACTGTGGTCCAGGGGCCGAATTTTGGTTTCAAGTCTCGCAGTTTTGATGGGTTGCTTTGCCACTCGAGGTTCCATTGTTTGTTAGCTAGGTCAGCCACGTGGATTTTCATGTCCGACGCTGGAAGGTTGTAGGTTGGGGTGGTGTCCATATTTGCTGCTTCTTTAGCTGCTTGATCTGCTAACTCGTTGCCCGTTATACCCACGTGAGAGGGAACCCAAATAAATTTGACATCGGTATGACGTGTCGTGAGACAGTACATTAATTCGTGTATTTGGGTGACGATATAATTTCTTACAAATGTTTTCCCAATCAGCTCTAGGGAGTTCAGCGAGTCTGTTACAATTATAAATTTATGATTGTTACTGTCTCTTATGAATTTTAGTGCTTCCAGTATGGCGTACAGTTCTGCACTTAGTATGGTTGTGTAATCGGTAAGTTTTATGGTACGTTTGTATGAATGTGTGACTATTGCTGCTCCGGATTTTTGGTCGCTTTTAGATGCATCTGTGTAAATTATTGTGTATCCAGGGTAGAGATCGAGTATCTTTAGATAGTTTTGATTGATGAGAGCTCTTGGAGTGTCCTGTTTATTGAATTCTGTCAGCGTTGTGATGATGTCTATTGTAGGTATGATCCAGGGAGGGATAGATGGAGGTAGTTCTGCATAAGTTGAAAAATCTGGAGAGATGTGGAGACCTTCCAGATAGAGGTTAATTCTTTGGTTGAATGGGATTCCGACTATCGAGTTTCTGTTACAAGTAGGACTGAATAGATATTTATGGATGGGTATATTTGGCTGAGATGCGATTTTAAAGGAGTATGATATGCTTAAAAGTTTCCTTCTCATCTGAAGTGGAGCCTCACCGGATTCCTGATACAAGCTGTTGACGGGAGTGGTTCTAAAAGCGCCCAAAATAATGCGTATGGCAGAATTATGCATCGTGTCTAGTTGTTTCAGAAGATACGGTTTAGCTGATGCATAGGCAATACATCCATAATCAATCTTTGACCTGATTAAATTTCTATATATGGTCATTAGCGTTTTGCCTTCTGCTCCCCACTGTTTGTTGGTTAGGCATTTCAGTAGATTGATACCTTTCTGACACGATTGTAAAAGGTGTTTGATGTGTTTTTTCCATGTGAGTTGCTGGTCCATAATCATGCCTAAGAACTTTATTTCATTTGTTTGCTGCAGCTGTTTTCCGTAAAGTGTCAGTAGCGGCTGTTCTCGCAGATTTCTCTTGGAAAAAACTATGTAATTTGTTTTCTCCGGAGAGAAGGAGAAGCCAGAAGTTTTCGACCATTTATCTAGGTTATTTAGTGTTGCCTGGAGTATGGCTGTACTAGTTGATATATTTTTGCCCCGGATGTACATGATCATGTCATCCGCATACAGACGGGTCTGTATAGGACTAACAGTGCTTCTAATGACGTCGTTGATGGCAATCAGAAATAAAGTTGGACTGATGACTGAGCCCTGAGGTGTGCCATTTTCTTGGGGCCTTAGTGTCGAAAGAGCTCCATTAACGCGAACTTGGAATGTTCTTTCCGTGAGGAAGTTTCTAATGAAGGCTAGCATATTTCCATCGTATCCCCATTCTTGAAGTTGTTTAATTATTCTGTTTCTCCAAGCAGTGTCGAAAGCTTTGTTGACATCAAAGTATACAGCGATGCAGTGCTGCTTATTCAGGAATGCCGTATTTATGTAGTTTTCGAGGTCTATAATATTATCCAATGAAGATCTACCCGCTCTGAAACCAGCCTGCTCATCTGCTATCAGGTGATTGCTCTCTATACTCCATAGCAGTCGTTTGTTCACGATTTTTTCTAGTAACTTGTATTGGGTAAAAAAGTCTTGATCTTCAAAGTTAGATTCCATTATTGTCATTGGAATTGTTATAATTTTATTTTTAACAAGCTAAGGGTTTATTTTCTGAATTGTTAGATGAAAACATATTTATGTATTTTGATCTGGGTTTATAATAAGAAAGCTACTTAGAAACATTGTTGATTTCAGAGTGGGCGAAAAGCGAGAGGAGGAAAATGTTGACAAGGGGTAGAAGTAAATGCAGCATGCTGTAACAGAAAGCCTACAAGAGTGCTTGGCTAGACAGTCAAAAGAAGTAGGAGTAGTAGGAAATGGTTTAATAAACAGTCTAACACAGACTAGCCAGGAGGCCAAACAACAAGACGAGCAAATAATAGATGAATGTATGTTTCTAACTGGTATAGGTAATAACATGTATTTTGAAATGTTGTTTATAATAAGTAAGCTACTGAGACCATTTATTGTTGATAAGGAAGCACTTTGAACTAACTAACTAAATTGATTTCAGAGTGGGCTAAAAGCGAGAGGAGGAGACGATGATGGAAAATTCTATGGTATTGGATACTATAGCATGTATATTATGTAATAAACTGAATTAGTACAAATATAGTCTTTCTTGTTACTTATCCTCTGCAAGAAATCTTATTCCACAGATTGTTTTATGATTTAATAATGAAAAATACTGATGTTTCCTAATTTGAAGATTGTCATTATTTTGAGTTTCACAAAGAAATTTTAAGGATGTTACTAATCCTCATACTTTTTATAGTGTTTATTCATTTTCTGTCAAGATTATTATAGAAAATTACTTTTCTCCTGACAAACTTAAAACAACATTCAAATATTTGACACAAAATATATACAACTGACTTTAGGTGTATGAAACGTACACACCTTTGTTTAGATTGGAGAAAATTTTCAATTGCTTCAGCAATAATCAGATTTTCTTAATGATGACATTTTCTGTTCACAACATAGAGGGTGCATATAATCTCAATCTAGATTCATATTGTATTGGGTAAAAAAGTCTTGATCTTCAAAGTTAGATTCCATTATTGTCATTGGAATTGTTATAATTTTATTTTTAACAAGCTAAGGGTTTATTTTCTGAATTGTTAGATGAAAACATATTTAAAAATGTTACTACACTTTTAAGATTCCAAAACTGTCCCTATGTAATTTAGTCTTTAGTCACTCCTGTTCAAAAACAGTATGCTAGGTGGGACTTTATTTGGAAATAAGTTATCGAACACTTCAAAAACCCTAACGATGTTGAATATTGAATACACACAAGTCCCTGGGGTTGACAGGTACATTTTGACACTTCAAAAACCCTAACGATGTTGAATTTTGAATACACACAAGTCACTGGGGTTGAAAGGTACATTTTGACATCAATAGAGAGAAAGAATTAAGAATTTTAAAAAGGCCACTGAACAGCCTTCAATAGTGATAATTAATAAGAACGCAATTTCGTACTATTTCGGTTGAATAGAACATGTTTAGCACAGTGAAATTATAAAAAGCTCAACCTAGATTTAAAATTTTATTGCGATAAGTTTCTTTTACCTATACATCACATCCAGATAGTTTTTTGGTTATAGCAATTTAAATTATGAGACAGAAGTAAGAAAAAATGATTAGAACACATAATTATTAGCTTTTGTAAATCCATTAAATATTCACACAACATACTATGTGACACTACATGCGATGCACCTAAAGTGCAATTTTTATAAGACCATTATTTTCAGAAATTTTGTGTACAAATAAACAATGAACATTGAACAACCACGACAAATATTAGGTTAGTTGTCAACACAGTGACAGATTACAAACTGTCAATGTCGAATAGGTGGTCGAATACAATCAGGCAGAATAGCCAATATCGAAAAACTAAATTACCAGAAACAGGCCCGCCCCTACCAGAAAAATGCTGAACACATGGCCTGGTGACATTGTTGTATTGGTTGCATAAAATCACAGTCGTTGTGTTTTTTTGGGTATTTCAAGGAGAACTCAAAAAATACCAAAATTACCAGCAAAAATCAAATTCATATATCATCTGTGTAATATCGTACATTGTCTGAAATAGATATAAATGTGTACAAAAGCATTTATAAAATTTTGCAAAAAATAACTTTTTTTAAAAAAATGTTTTTTATATGATATTACCACATCAAATAGAAGGTAGTGTCTTATTTATCATACTAAAATTTCACAACAATTGGTTTTGTCGTTTTCACACTGTCCTTGAAACCAGTTATTCGATCCGCAGAACGCGCCCTTAATCTAACACATGCCCTGACTTGCAAAGACTAGCACACTGTCACGAAAACCGCAACTGTTTATCTTCAAAAATTACCGATATACCCCGTAAGTGCCCAAACTGTGACAGCCTGTACATAATACGTCGTCAGTTACCTGTCGAAATTTAATTCAGTTTTTTTTATACCGAGTGCGACATTGGCGAAACAGAATTTTTACCGTATTTGGTTTTTCTCTAACGCCTGTAATTTTGGCTATTATTTGTGTACGGACAGACGGACGAACGGACGAAGGCTTTGTACAAGCGTTCTTCAGTGACTTCAGTGAGGCAGTGAGAGCCAAAACGCTGTTTCAGGAATTTTACAAGTCAGATTGATACCCAAATTCCATCACAATCCGTGCAGCGGCAACTGAGATTACAAGGCTAGAAAAACGCGCACAAACAGACCGACAGGCAGACGGGCAGGGCAGACAGAAGAAACATATGACCGAAATGAGTGACATGGATTTCCAACAGTACATTTATTGGAAATTTCAAGTGTATCAAGAAAATATGAAACAAACTCCATAACCCTTAAATAATTATAGTTAATCTTTTACCATTACAGATAAACGAAAACGTATAATTAATTAATAATAATTTAGAAATATATCTGCGATATTCTTCTAAAATTTTGGTTTCAATTTTTAACTTTTTGTTTTGTCTATTGTCTTATTGATTTACATGTTTTTATGAGTAAAAAGCTTGCGCGCCTTTCACCAACTATATTTATCCCGAGTCAAAAAGAAGTCGCAATTTTTTTAAGTTAACAGCTAAAATAGTAAACTGGTACTTCACAAACAAGTCTAACAAACTTTACATACATTAGAAAAAGTGATTAACACTTCACGTTTGTTTTAAGTACCGGTACTTCGAAAACCCAAAAGTCATGGCTAAAATCAAGAACCAAGAACACACTTTTGCCAAAATGTTTGCGTTTTAGAAAAAAAATTTGCCCTGAATCGCAACTAGAGGCCATATTATGACTTAAGTGATACTTTATGAAGATGGTCTTTTTGCGAACTCCGTTGGAGAAACCTTATTTTAATAATTTAAAGTTTACAAAAAGAGGGTTTTGGCAGCAAAAGTACTGATTGATATCGGATATTCTTAAAATATCAGTCGAAGCCGATACAAGACGTTAAACGCGCTACTGGGTAATTGTAAAAGAGATATTCGTACTCACCAAATCACTGTATAACACAACACTACCAACAACACCAAACAACTCAAAAACTCCCGTAAAACCAGATCCGGAGCTTGTCGTTTGAGATTCTGCGATCGACTGGTTTGAGAATAAAGAAAACTTAATATTTATAGGGAATTCCGACTACTAATAATCATTATACCTCTGGGGATTAAAGGGCTTACCTTAGGATCAGGTATCCTTGAAGGCTATAGAAATGCTTATGCAGGTAAGGACCGGGACTACCTTCTTACTGGATTCTGAGAATAAACAGACAAGGATTTTGATAATAGTTTTGTGCATTTTTCTTATCTAAAAAAATTGAACCTTACAACGCCTCGTAATAACGTAAAAATTAATGTGTATAAATTTGAAATGTACTCGTTTTAAATACAAAACAAAACGAATATGACTGCCAGTTTATTTGAGTCTCTATGATTACAGAAATCGGTTATTCAATCTTTGTAACTTGTCTTTAACTTAAATTTACTAAAACTACTTAAATTCAAAAAATGGAACCTATGTATGTTGATCATTATTGTTATTACAGAGGTACAGCAATATCCGTGATCTTGGTGTTCCGCTACCTTTTCCATTACTTTGTACATGGAAATGTTTGTGGTTGTTATATGATAGGCCTCTTGATGTACATCCTCTCAAGGAGCCCTCAGCACACAGTTGTGTGCTCACTGCTCAGCCATCTTAACCTGCTGAGATAGGCAGTGAGCTCAGCGTTCATCCAGAATAGACTCTCGCATTGATAGGCAGCTAGACAACCTCAAAGCAGTCATATAGAAAAGCTTGTGCTAAACAAAGTACACTGCAAATGTTTCTTGTAAGATTTTAGTTAACTTCATGGTACCAGACTAAAATTTCAAATTTCAAGTTTCATTGATGTGGCGGCATTTGCATCAAACTCGAGCTACACGAACAAACTAGCTTAAAATCAGTTTGCACGCATAGAACAAGTGGGCTGCAAAGCAAAAGCGTTCCTTTAATAACATCTTCCGAGGCCTCATAACAGGCTTCGTAGCGAAAATCTGCACCTAAAGAAATAAGCTGATGAATATGAACACTGTACAATTCAAAAAAGTCCATACACATTGTTTTTCTAAGCGTCGTAAAATGCCGATTTAAAATTATGCGAATCATTTGATCCCGGAAAACCACAATTCAAATAGAAATATTCCATTTTACATAATATGTAGGTATTTCACCGAAGCCTTACAAGTAAGCACAATGAAAAATACAGGTATTTTACTTAACGATCAAATAGACATTAACAAGTCCCTTTTACTCAATTTACATATGGTTTTTCCGAGATCAAACGGCCGCACACCTCTGTTACTAAAAAAGCCAATTATGTAAATTTTTTGTACCCCCTTCAATGCAGGCCGTCTGCATAGATATAAATATTATTTATTTGAAAAAGGGGGAACATGTCACAGCATTCACAGCATTTAAACATACAGTGGTCATAAATTTTACATTTAATTTAGTCTAATTTTGCCCATTACAACAGATTTTCGATTTTAAATGAACACCTACCAAACAACTAACTATTACCCAAAATCATTGGTTGCCGAAATAGGCGAAAAATTATTAAGCTTTATTAACTTTATTTTGTACGGCTCCTGGTTTAGATGGTTTCACCTACAAAATGATAAATAATTTAGCAACTATGCTGAAATTGTTCTTATCAGTACGTGGTGGTGGATAAGTGGTGAATGCGTAATGGATTAAAAAATGTCATCTTGGCCTGACTGGGGCCCTGACAATTGCCCTGACTGGTGCCCTGACTTGTGCCCTGACTTGTGCCCTGACTTGTAGCCTGACTGGTGCCCTCACTCGTGCCAAAACTTGTACCCTGACTTGTGCCCTAACTCGTGCCCTGACTGGTGCCCAGACTTGTGCCCTGACTTGTGCCCTGACGCGTGCCCTGACTGGTGCCCCGACTTGTGCCCTGACTTGTGCAGTGACTCGTGCCCTGACTTGTGCCCTGACTCGTGCCCTGACTGGTGCTATGACAGGTGCCCTGACTCGTGCTATGACAGGTTCCCTGACTCGTGCCCTGACTGGTGCCCTGACTGGTGCCCTGACTCGTGCCCTGACTTGTGACTAGCGCTATTTCGTTCTAGCCGCAAATGAGTGCACGCATGACGCATGCCCATTCCATATGTATTGACACTTCTATTTTTGTGCTTCTATTCTATGGCTCTATGCATCAACATCTAACCTAACCTATTCTGCCTAAGTGCCTATTCCGAATTTTGCTGTTTTTTTTAATTGTGAATTGGACTGAATTCGGCTTCTATTCCGAATTTAGCCTCTTTTGTCTTTTCTTACTTTGTTTTGTGGAAGTAGAATGTTGAAGGGATAGAACTTCCATTCATATATTGATAAGGCGGCTCGCGGCTGGACAATCCCAAAACGGTCATGTAGAACAGCTTTGATAAACATACAAAGTACATTGTAAATATTTCTTGTAAGATTTTAGGTAATATCATTAGGTACCGGCCTAAAATTTCAAATGAGTTTCATGGATGTGGCGGCATTTGCACCGAACTCGAGCCACACGAACAAACTAGCTTAAAATCAGTTTGCACGCATGGAATAAGTGGCTTGCAAAGGAAAAACATTCCTCTAAGGCCTCATAAAAATCTTCGTAGCGAAAATTTGCACCTTCTCATTTTGTAGCTAAATAGCTTCCCTAATATTATTATTTCTTCAGCTAAACAAATAAACTGATATGATGAGTGAATATGAACACTGTACCATCCAATAAAGTCCATACACATTATAAAATTAGATAACCATGTTGCAGATTGTTTATAAGGCTGCTAGAGTAATAATTTGGGGATTTTGTCAATACCTACTAGTGATAATTTTTTTCACCGCAAGTCTGTATCTCAAATAGTTTCTGAGATACAACACTGCATTCTTATCTGACCATCCCGGTACATAAATAGCAATTTCTTCTTAGTAACTAGATATTTACAATTAGTAACCGGACATATATGTATAAATTTGCTAAAAAATATTTCCACTTGGTATTCAGAAATATCTACTTAGTATCGGGAAATTTCTTCTTGGTTATCTAAAAATTATCACCAAATTTTTAGTGTATCTGGCCCTTCAGAGCTATCATATGTGATTTCTTCTTTAGAGCATATATATTATTTTTTTCATATCGATTATCATACCAGTAAGCTGCAAAGTCTCACATATAAACAACTACCATAGAACATCAGTAACTTACCTTGCTAGAGTTTATAGCAATCATTACTTTGTTATGTGTACTGAAAAGGGTACAGAATGACATTGAACATTCAACCTCGCATTTTGGCAAAATAGAACGATTTATTGAGATCATTAGAAATTGCAATTCGTTATAGTATTTGTTAGTCTTTCAAAAACGTAGGCTTTTGGTAGTATTTAGAAGAGAGAGGAATAATAAATCAAAATGCCGATTTAAAATTATGCGAGCCATCTGACCGCGGAAAACCACAATTGAATTACGAATATTCCATTTTACATAATATGCAGGTATTGCAGGGAAGCCTTACAAATAAACAGAATAAAAAATACAGGTAATTTACTTAACGATCAAATAGACATTACGACGTCCTCTTTACTCAATTTACATCAGTCAATTTACATCAGGTTTTTGCAAGATCAAACGGCCGCGCACACGTCTGTTACTAATAGCCTATTATGCAAATTTTTTGTACCCCCTTAAATTCAGCCTATCTGTATAGATATAAATATTATTTATTTGAAAAAGGTGTTGTACACGGCAACATGTTAGAATTTAAACATAAGGTGGTCATCAATTTTTCATTTAATTTTTGCCTAATTTTGCCCACTACAGAATTTAGATGTTCATGAACGCCTACCAAAGAACCAACTATTACCTAAAATAATTGGGTTGCCGAAATAGGCGAAGAGTTATTAAACTTTATGAACTTTATTTTGGCTCCCGATTTAGATGGTTTCACCTGCAAAATCATAAATAATTCAGCACCTATGCCGAACTTGTTCTCAATATGTCCAATAGGTGGTGGATAAGTGGTGAATACGTAATGGATTAAAAAATGTCATCTTGGTACCCATGCTGAAACAAAGGCGAGGATCCGTCTCTATCCACATCTTACCGACCTATATCTTTGATGTCTTGCCACCTCAAAACATTTGCGCAAATGATCAAAGCAAGATTAGAACACTATTTAGAGTTCAAAGCGTTATTACCCAAAAGGCAATATGATTTTGGGGAGAGGTATTGGAACAATATGCATTGACACAGTTGATGCCGGATATTCAGATAATACTATGTAATGACGGATACTTGTAGTGTGCAAGGCTTACGCGGCCATCGTCTGAAATTGTACAGAGTTCTTGGGTTTTACTCCGGCGTCATCACGAGTGGATGGCATCTTCAGAAGCTATAAAAGTTCCGCACAGGTGCACTTACAGTCTAAGAGATAATGCTGCGTGAGAGTTTTTGCAACGCCTACTGTATAGTTGCAGTTTAAAGCCAAGATTTATTTGTAAATGACAATAGACAGATGTCAAAATAATAAACATTTATTGAATAAATACAAATCTTTATATGAATGTTCGGGTTTACAGCTCTTGTCCCAACAAAGATAACTGCTTCAAGAACTGTTTAGCATTGTTTAATGTTGTAGCGCCATATACTATTTTCCTCGAGGACCCTGCTGACGTTTTAGTCTGAAAAATAGATTATTACATTACGATTAATGTCATTTGTAAAACTCATTCTGTAACGGTAAGTTCCATCGTGTTTCACTGGTCTTTTAGTAAAATCCATTTCAATATAAACTTTACTAACGTTCCGGCCACCTATAATTTTGTCCTTTATCAAAGTAGAAAGTACAGAATTTGACAAAAGATGTATTGTGAATAAGAGACATCTGTGGTTGTTACAGGAGACAGCTTTTATTTTTATCTTAATCTTAACTCTGACTGATTCATAACCCTACATATTTATTTTGTCTGCCGAATTTTTTACATGAATTATTTTCTTTGTTGTTTTTGTGTGACAAATAATCGCTTTTAGAGTTTGTATTATTGAGACGTTTCTGAAGTTATAATCTTTTTCAAATGTTTTTTATCTTGGTGCTATATGTGGGTAGTTGTGTCGGAGCTACAGCTGTACCTCCTAAATAGTGATCTAGGCGATCAAGTGTATGAAATCGTGATTTAATAAATTTTTGAGGACAACCGAACACATTACCTAAGAGAAGCTTTTCCTTGTCGCTATGGTATTATGCAGAAAAGGAGAGTTCAGCGTGTGCCAATGTCTGACCTAATATTAATCCAAACGTTACCACGCTAATCCTGAATTAAACTGGCAAAGATGAATAGAAATGTCATTTGTTGCTGTTAAAACGTCTTGTATAAATCACTTGCGTAAACAGTTTTTAACATAATATGAAGAGGGCGATAGTTAAATCCTATAAACTCGCTATTTTCTGCCATAGCAGGCTTATGTGGCGCTGTTTTTTTAAATGATGCCATGAGAATGTATAATCATGAAAGCATGCATTTTAAAAACCCTAATTGATTACCTTCGCATAATCTACAAGATTCTGGTATTCGATGTAATTTCCACCGCCGACCACGAATACAATGGCTTCTTGGAAGGGCGATCTATTCCTCGGTATTTCTGTCAGTTTCAATTGTTTCGGGTCTAAGTAATGGTACTCTTCCATTTCTGGACAATTCTTGAACTCCATTAGGTTATCCACCACTTTCGTCACTGGCAGATTCTATAAATGATATCCAAATAAAATAAAACCACGATACTGAGAAAAACGGAATAGCATTTAGGATATTTTAGCTTATATATCTTGCGATTAGTATATGTATGAGTATTTTTTTATAATTTAAATCTCTAGTAGAGAGTAGTGGCTGTGCAATGATCGTACATAATTTTCCTAAGCCTCGGACCTAGTTGTTCCAATACATTCTGGTTTTTCATAGACACTGTTTCGTTTTGCTAAGATATCGTTGTATCGTGTATTACACCATGTTCCATGCTATTGCCCGCATGTCGGGCTTTTAAATCAAAGTGATACCAGAAAATGCCGTAAAAAGAACCGACTACCGGCGGGATTCGAACCCGCGCCTCCGAAATTGCAGTCCGGCGCCGGCCGATGGGCGAGAAGAGAATTCGATGCTTCTTGGGATCGCAGATGGTAAAAGCGCCGGACTAGAATTTTGGAGGCGCAGGTTCGAATCCCGCTGGAGTCGGTCTTATTCTGCCGTTTTCTGGCAGCACCTTGATCATTGTATATGTTTCTTTACTGTAAATCGAATATATTGTGAGATCCCCTGGTAACTAAGTTTGCCCACTACACAGAAATATGCCAGAGGATTTTTGGTTAGCAAAAAGAAACTACTGTTTCTATTTCTTATCCACCTTTTCAACGTAGCTACAACACTGCTACAGCTCAGTTAGTGCCCAGAATAAAAAAACTTCGTTCAACACTTTTCGACGGAATCGAGAACTCGATGTTTGATCTTTACTAGCCCAACAGCTGAGAAGCCGCGCCAAATTCACTATGGTACAAAAAAAAGTAAACAATTAATTAAGCCTTTCTGCTGTGCAAAAGTGAAATCGTTTATTTTGTTTTTATTTTTAATAATTGGCGTTGAAAAACATTTAATGTCGAGTCCAAAGATATAATATTTAATGTTTCCATATGGTAATTCCTCGGTGATGGATAATCCTTACCGCAAATATCATGTGAAGATCAAAGTTAACTTATTTGTTTTAACATTTTTTAGGCAGGCTCTGAAGTGGTCTGTATTATTTCCTTGAAAATAAAGTGGGATACGAAGAGACGTAGAGAAAAAAGGTGTATTTTTATGTGTTTAATTTGAAAACAGCTTTTACCTTTTTTTAGGCCAGTGAAATACTTTATTCGATAACATAATCGCGGGACTGCCTCCGAAACACCAGGGGAAATAATAATGATACTGATCTTCTAGTCAGTGCCGGCATAGCTTCTTATTGCAGGGAACAACACTGCCAAATTACAGTTAAATCGACTCAACGATTTTTAATATATTAATAAAACATCATTTCGTTCGAAACTTTGACACCTTGTATCTTGAAAACCAAACCAGCCTCTTATGATTGTTTCAACTTGAATGATGACGAGAGATGCGCGTTTAGAATGAAGGCCTGTCATTAAGCAACACCATGTACCTATACATATAATTATTATTACTTACATGTCTCTTAATAACAAGATTCTTAACTCCTTCCATGACGAAATTGGAACCTTGCGAAACTAACTTGGAGAACATGCTGACCGTCTTTGTGCCGGCGCCTTCGTACTGGTTCAGGCTTGAACCACCGCTCGCCATTTTCGCGAAACTCCTGCAAATACATTTAATTATATTGATATTGTTTGACAAAAACCATTGGTGATTGTAATTCATCAGATATTCTGTTCAGTAAATGAAACGCGGCAGAACGAATTGATCACTTGGCCCTGGAATCAGGGGATTGTAGCAGTTTTGTCAAAGATTTTAGAGAAAGCAGCTCAAACTTGAGATGAAAATTGTTATGATCCAGGCAGGTCAGTCTGGTTTTCGTAAACCGCACAGCACCACAACGTGACTTTTAGATATGTGCGACAACATATTAAGATCACTTGACAAAAAAAAAACACGTGTTGGCCTAGTTTCAATAGAGTTTTCTAAGGCTTTTGATAATATCGGTCACAGTTTGATCGTCATTAAATTAAAATATTACGGCTTTGATGGTACACCAGTTAGTTTCATTAAAAGCTATCTTGATAATAGATCGCAGTCTGTTTCTATTGATGATATTCAATTGACTTCAAAGTTATTAGCTGAATAATACTAAAAGAATCCGTATTAGGGCAACTTTTATTTCTTATAATGTTGCGGATCTAGCTTGTAAGGTTAATACGTATCTCATTTGCGTTCATATACGGATGACATGCAACTTACTCACTACTTTGACACAGATGACATACAACAAACCGAATCTGATCTGAACAATGACTTAGCAAACCTATGCAAGTATTGCGAAGATCACAATCTCCAAATAAACGCCACAAAATCTAGTCTTATTTTGTTCTGTGTTGATGCTAAAAGAGAATTTATTAAAACACACCTTAATGTCAAGATTAGTTCAGAAAGATTCTCGGAATTACATTTGATAAGAAACTAAGATTTTCAAACCATGTCCAAATTCTCTTGAACAAAACTTAAGACTACGTACCCTTTATGTTCAAAAATTCATTTTAAATATTAAAACAAAAAAAACAACTTTTAAATCTCTAGTAATATCAATTTTTAACTAGTGTGATGTATTATTTTATCCGTGTCTTGATCAGGTGACCAGAAATCGCATCCAAATCGTTCAAAATTATGGTGTTAATTAATAGAGCCAAGCATTGTTTTTGTTGCGCTGCAATAAAACAGGTTATTTGATATTATGTTTATATTAATTTGATATTTCTTTATTTGAACATCTAATGAAAGTGAGGCAGTAGTGGTTAAATGTATGAATAGCACTTTGCTAAATTTCGCTACTAAAGCCCCATTCAGATGTAAGCTACTTCTTACATTACCCTTAAAAAAAAAGACGAATTATCATTATTATATTTTTGTGACGTTTCGACCATCTTGGTAGCCTTCAAACGTCTGTCGTTTGCCAAGTTGACGGTTACGGCGGATTAGGGATCGACTTACTTCCATCGCTTTATGTAGGCGATCGGCGTGAGGTCGCATCCGTTCCGAAGGAGGGCCTCCTCGTACCTCTTCAAATCTGCGTCGGAGATTTGCTGCGAGCAGATGTAGAAGATGACGAACAGCCTGAGTTTGTCTTCGGGCGCGCCAGCGGACGGGTCGCTCAGTATCTCCATCAGGGGCTTCTCCAGGCCTTGCGCCTTGCACATTATCTTCTCCTCCAGCTCGAAGAACGTGTCCAGCTTGCGGGATTTGATGCCGTCCAGGATACCTGCACCAAATGCAAAATGAACAGTTGCGTTTCAACGGCCAAATGGTATCGTGCGAATTGTCAGAGCATTATTTGCAACTTGCTGAACCTTGGCTAAGTCTCGATGATATACAAAAATGATATACAGGGTGGTCCAATAGACGCGCGGTGCTCTCTAGCGGCCTTACCGTTTGAATTAGAAGAAAATGTTCAATGAGCGGTAATGACTCATGCAGTTAAAGTTACTTAAATAAACAAGTGTTCAAAACGTTGTTCGCATAATTATGATACAATATTTAACACCTGTGCTAGGTATGTATTATCAAGGTCAACTATCCTTTAATTCAAGTAAACAACTATTGCTGTATAAATAATTTAGGGCCGGTTTTACCGGTACCTGATAAGTGTCAGATAGCCTATCTGTCAGATAACGTCATATAAATAACAAAGGCCTATCCGACAAATAAGCTATTTGACACTTATCAAGAACCGGTGAAACCGGTCCTTAGTCTTAAATTCACAAAAAATGATGTAATATCGTTCAGAAATAACTTTAGTGGGGTTGGTTACAATTAGAGCAGGAGAACCGTGTGAAATTACTTGTCAATGTGGAATCTGCCTGCTAGTACTCACTGGTGGCTATGGAGGTGTGCATGTCCAACAGGCGCTTCTGGTCGAGCAGCTGGGGCAGCGAGTTGACCGCCGACGTGATCCTGGCGGTGTTGTCCGAGACGGCGGTCGCCATCGCCATGGCCGCCATCGCGTCCTGGTGGTCGTCCCCCGGCGACGACGACGGCAGCAACCCCATGGAGGTGCGCAGCTTCTTCACCTCCTCCTCGGACGACTTGTACTGCTCCAGCTCCTCCTGGATCGCCTCGGCCACCGTCGGAAACGGGCTGCCCTTGTGCTGCGCCCAGAACTTGTCGCGACTGTCCAACTCGCAACTGCGGCTTTTCGCTCTCGCTCCTGTTTCAAACGACAACAATGTATTTATTTATTTACTCAAATACTCCCACATAACACGTTGAAGCAATCGCAATGCAAAAGTACTTATTTAAAACGAAAGAAAAAAACATACACAATAGACTTACACTAAGATCAACCCATATATGTAGTACACCACATATTATATAAAAAAAATTAAAATTAACTATTATTGAGAGTGATACGTTAGCTATCTTCTCACCTGTTATTTCACAAAATGAACGATTTGTTTGCTGTATTTGTTGTTCGTTTTTTAAATAACTTCATGTGACATCGCTATGTTGAATTATTGTCTAAAGGCGGGTTTTCACGATTCACTGTCACTGAATCAGTTTGACAAAGTGAAAGCCAGTCCTACTTTTCATTCATTTTGACTGAATCCATATTAAAAACTGAATACAAACTGACGAGCGAGAATCTTTTCCGTCATAATGAGTGTCATCAGTTTTGGCTTTTCAAGTTTAGACATGAAATGTGTTGAGCAAACCTAGCTTTCATTAATGCTCGATCAGTCAAACTGATTCAGCGAAACCGAACAGTCAGAATCAGCTTTAAGGTTAGCTATATTATTGATAAAATTTGAAATTAGGTTTTATCTGCATCAAATAGCTTCTCATCAAATTTAATCCCGAGAATGTTTATACTTTCGGATAATTTTACATTTTCTGAGCCGACATTAAGTTGTGTTTTAATCACCGACTATTAAATCATAGTCGGTGGTTTTAATACATTGTGTCACCCTTAGCATCATAATTCCTTGCTTTATAAGTGAATACTGTGACACTCAGCATACCATTTCTAAGCACATTTGAAAAGCCGCTATTTTTACAGTAAGTTGTTCTTTCTACGTCCTATTAACTGGTGAATATAATATAGCGGTGTCGTACGAACCTCCGGTGGGTCGTGACTCCTCGATGACCAGCCTGTTGAGGGCGAGATCAAGTAGGTCGTGCGCCAGCGCCTGATAGGTCCAGGTGTGGTGGAGGGGCGTGGCCATGTCGACGTTCCGGTCCAGCACGAGCAGCAGCGGCCGTTGGAAGGCGGCGGCGAACTGACCCGCCCCCGCCCCACCTGCCCCCCCGCCGTCCCCCGCCGCGAACAGGCTGTTCCGCGCGTCGAACAGGTGGTCGCGCAGCTTCTTCTCCAGCCGCTTCGCCACCATCTCGGCCGCGTTCCCCTTCGGACTCCTTATTATCGGCACGGTGCCTGTACGACAACATCAATGATAAACTGTAAGTCCACCCAAAATGCATACATGCAAACTTAACATAAGCAAGTCAGCCAAAGATATCAAGGCGGCTGATGGACACAAGAGTCAAATTTATGTCTAGGCAGACAGAATAATCTCAAGTTGATAATCGCTGCTGTTAATGTTTTGCGCAATTTCAAAATTAGCTTTAAGTAATGTGTGAAAATGTTCGTACTATGATATTTTATGACTTCGAAAATGGTTTCCCACATGAAAAATGTATTAAGAGACTTGTTGGAGCACTGTGTATGGCTGATACTAAGAATTCAAATTTGAATAATAAGTTTCTCGCAGTGACATACTTCGTGAAGGTAGGCCAATTTCTGCAGTTCCTGATGAAAATATTGCAGCAGTTCGACAATGCAATAAGGATGATAACAGAGTTACCTACAGAAGGGATTGGCAGCAATGCAATGCGAAAGGACCTACATAACCATCTCAGAGTAAAATTTGTTCCCATTGGTTTCCCTATAATCTCTCAAAAGCCCAAAATAAACATTTGTGTTAAATAATGCCAACAAACTCTCTATAAATAATATGATTATGGGATTATGGTACATCTAAAGGAGTGTATGATACTTTAACTGGTAAAAAAACATTGATAAGTTCATTTGAACCTGAATCAAATACCAAACTGAAGCATTCTCAAGCTGCCAGGAAAAAAATGTTTAGTTTTTTTGGAAAATCTGGACTTGTTATCTTGGCTCCTTTGGAGCATCAACAACCAGGTGAATGCTCTATAATACATCAGAGGTTGTTTGCCTCTAGTATTTGAAAAAAAAGTGCTTACAACATGTGCAAAAGCAACATTGTTTTGCATTATGCCAATGCTTCATCCATATGGAGCAACATGGCAGACATCAGAAAATAGTGCTGCTTGTCATAGGATTATAGCTATCATAGGTTACTCAGTTCCAATAAATTCAATAGTCATAATTACATAGCCAATGTGATACCCTCAGAGTAACAACTGAACATGTTACTCTGAGATGATACCATAATGACACTGTTTGATCAAAAATTTGTTTCAGTTGGAACCTTTTATCAAAATATTGGTTCTCAAAACTCACCTAATGTAACAAATACTGAAAATAAACAATCAACTATGGTATTCATAATTTCCTCCATTTCTGTATCCATGATATCACCTTTGTTTATGTCTGAAATTTGATATTACATGTTAACAATAATGTGATTTGAAGTAAAATGTTAGAGACTTACTGTAGTATGATATTTGATCACTGTTCTGATGTTTTAATACAAACAGGTCATCCTCTAATGTAATGAAATTAACATATTGGTCAAACACCTAAAAAATAATGTTTACATATTACAAAGACTCAATAACTTTATAATCATTTGGTTTTTTAAATAACAAATATTTGACATATTACTTCTTCAAGTACTGTAATTGTAAGAAATTAGTACTATGCAAATATGAAATTCCTAGTAAAGAGACAACAGATAGACAGATTTTTACTGACATAGGCCATAAATTACTACTGTAATAATCACCCATATGAAAATGATGCTAAACTTATAACTACAACCTTTTTCCTTAGTTTTATTGTAATTATTTTGTTATGCAGGCAACAACTGCTGCTTGTATTGATTACAGCAATTATTTGATAAGATTTATATTATGTTACCTTGTGTATGTTTGCAACACAATTTGCAGCTATAGCAGAAGATGCTAGGTCCTCAAGTTTTTGTCTTGATATAGGCGATATAAAGTTCAAATGATAAATATCATAAGTTCCTCTTTGAAAATCCTGAGATATTCTACCTATATTTTCTTCTGTTGGTGCACAAAAATAAACAGCTGGAACTTCAGGTATGGGATCTCTGTCTGAATGTAACTGGCTGGAAAATGATAGTTATTGTCGTTCAATTAAAAAAACTGCTATTTAAAACATATTGTTTACACTATTTGATTTAATTCATTTTACTAAAACAGATATAATGTTAGTTGCCCAGCTGTATCCCTAACCCCTGTCATTCTCTCTTAAATAATAAAATTATCCTTTTATTTGGTTTCAGGTAGTTGTTTTTATCAAGTTTTTATGTTAGGAAGGCACGAGCCTGTCACGTAACGATGTTAGCTGTAATGATATTCCCATTTATGTATCTCAGTACTTAAATAAATCACAATAAATCTTTCTACATACACAAATAATGTTACACCTTGTGCCCTGAGCTCTTTTATAGATATTAGTGGAGATATTATATCTTGACCGACTCTGTCGTATACCAATATCTTCCATACTGGTTCTGAATTATTGAATTTCGTCACTGGCTGATTTAAATTCAACATTTGCTTGATAGCCCCTGAAAAATTCCATTTTTATTTTTTTTATAATCGCTTGGTATGCACAGCATTACGTATTTGCTTCTCACGTAGCGTCGACATATTGCATTAATTGGCTTGAAATATTAACGTGGATAACAAATAAATGTATAATGTACATGTAATTATTAGCAATTATTTAAATAGTCATACGTGTAATCTGAAAACATAAGGAATGTATTTAGTATTTTTATTTTTCAAAGGCCTGCAGTCTGTCATTGTCACAAATGTCACATATTTTGACTTTGACGCAATGAAGTTGAATACATATGGAATGAGCATGCATGCACTCGTTTGCGGCTAGAATGGGATAGCGCTAGTCAGGGAAAGCGGCAGAAGATTTGCCGATGCGCCACATAGCTGGTTAGGTAGGTGGCTGTCCTTTTTCCCTGACAAGCTCTATCTCTCTCACCGACCTCTCTTTCTTATGTCGTCTGCAAAAGTGGTACATTGTTCAAATGGGAAGGGGGCCACTATGGGTAGGCATATGTATTAACACTTCTATTGCTTTGATGTCTATAGTGGATTTGAAGAAGCCTTAGACAAGGAAAGAGAGAGGACGGAACGCGCGACTGACATTTCTGTTACCAAATGGCACCAAAAAAATACCAAAAGTGACCTGTAATACGTGATACCTGGCTCCTTCCTGTTGCTGTGGTTCTTACAATTACAACCGTAAGCTGCACACCCTACCATTATGCACACCACAATATTTATTTCCCGACGGCTACTACCTGCAGCGTTTCAAATCTAACGTGAACCGACACTTATCCTCTCGCAGCGCTTTTACAGCGCCATAGGCTTTCAGCCTTTACGGGAGGCTGACATTAAAAAAACCGCACGCCCGTTTGATGCTATATGAATTAGCTGTCATTAGCTGTTACCGAAAATGATTAGCCACCAAAATATTTTTTATGTTCAGCGTTTTTAACACCAATCATTGTAAAATATTGTGGTGTGCATAATGGTAGGGTGTGCAGCTCACAAAACACGTACGGTGTGCAGCTTACGGTTGTAAAGCCATAGTAGCAGGAACGAGCCAGGAGTCACGTATCACAGGTAAATTTTGGTACTTTTTTGGTGCCATTTGGTATTTTGTTAATAGAAATGTCAGTCGCGCGTTCCGTCCTCTCTCTTTCCTTGTCTAAGCTTTGAAGTCTTGATGACTGCGCTATCTGTTATGAGATAGTTCAACATGAGCCGTAGGAAATGGCAGGAGTAGGAATATTTTTTCGAGATCAGGTAAGGTTGAACATAACTATCATAGATGGCACATCGATAGTAGTGAGTGGCAAAAATCCATAGACTTTAATTTCTTTTTAAAGTCGATGCAAAAATCTGAACCATGATCTGAACCATCTGAATTCTGAATAAAAAATGTTCACAGACCTATGGGTCCACCCATGGTCCACCTAAAACCCATTGTCATTCGTGTCACAAACCACAGTCTCGGTTTATGAGGCGCACATAACATTCAACTCATTCAAGTCGTGCAGCCTGTGCATTCAACATTCGAATATTTGATTTGCTGGGTCGCTGGGTGTCGTGCAAGGAAATGTCAACACATATGGAATATGGAATGCCCCTTCGGTGCCCTTCCCATTCAAACCATGTACCACATTTGCGGACGACATAAGAGATTTCAATGAGAGAGATAGAGCTAGTCAGGGAAAAAGCACAGCCACCTCCTAACCAGCTATGCAACGCATCCCCTAATTTTCTACTGTTTGCCCTGACTAGCGCTATCTCATTCTAGCCGCAAACCAGTGCACGCAAGCGCCTTCCATCTGTGTTGACATTTCATTGATGTCCTGTCACTCAAAAGTTTCACAGCCCACAGACAAGTCACCTTGTCACCGCTGTTAACTGTCAACAGTGTCAAATTCTGTGCCAAGACGTGACAGTCGTGAGTCGTGACAAACCATACGTCATCTGTATCTGTGAATCCAAATAAAAAAAAAAAATCAAAAATTTTGAGGAGTTTTATATAAATAGTTTCTTAAATAATTAGATAAAATGTCAAAGGCGCAAGATTCTGTTGATGAACTATTCGAAGTAAAAAATTACTTTTATATAGGAAACTACCAGCAGTGTATCAATGAAGCTCAAAAACTTCGAAAGGTAAATACACAATATGTGCCAACATTATCAAAGTTTGATCCTTTCCGACGACGACATATCTTTATTTTCCTAGTTGAGTAGTCGATTACATTTCAATTAGACAAATCAGTAGAGAAGACTGCATATTATTTGAAAAGACGTCACATAAACAAAAAAATGGCCAAACAGTAGAATCAATTGTAGCTCTCCACTGGCTTATAAATGAAATAGCAGCTGTTGAATAAAATGCAAGTACCAATGGATTAATGAAAAGCATTGAATCTGCTCAGCCAAAAATGTTGTCAAGAGGTTCATTTTTCTTAAGCTACCATGTTTGGAAAGTTGTTATTATGACCAAATTTGTTAGGTTTTTTTTTGCACAATTACCACAGTCTTTTTCACATTAAAACCACTTAGCCACCCATAAATTTGTAAATATCTACTAGGTACCATTACATTTGCAACCAAATATCAAATTTCAAATGTTTGTAGCCTGTTTAACTTTTTAGCCTTCAACAACAGATGTGGTCATCCAACGGGATATATTTACATACAGATCATACATTGCCCAAAACAAATTCTTAGTTGTCATGGATGAAATACATGGGGCATCTCCTGCTGAAATTCAACCGTTGAAATTGTTGGCCAGTTATATGTCTGCCAAGTTGAAGAAAGATAAATATGACCATATCATAGCGCACCTGGAACAACAACTGACAACTGGCACTGTGAACGACACCTTAATTTTGGTAGCAAGCACCATATATTGCAATGAAGACAATATGGAAGCAGCTTACAGAGTGTTGCATCTGTCTGATAGCCTAGAATGTATGTCATTTTTGGTAGATATCCTCTTGAAGTTGAATAGGGTGGACCTGGCAAGAAAAAAATTGAAGGAAATGCAAGATAAAGACGATGATGCTATTTTAACACAGCTTGCACAGGCGTGGATCAATATTTCTGTTGTAAGTATGTACATATAATGTAGTGCATTATTTTCAATGGTACACTCAGATTTCATGACACTAATTTGATATTGAACAGCTGATTCATCAATACAGAAAAAAATTATCAATTAAAATCAACTCATATGTTATGGAAATGAAAAGGTGAGCTTAAATGAGTAGTAAGAGTAATTAAAATCAACAACAAATAGCTATTCTGCGCTATAGACCTTTTTTGAGCCGGTTTTTCACCAGATCAATTGTATGTTTGTATGATGCTACAGGCTTTTTCTGAACAGACTTTACATGCTTATATGTGTAAATCACTTGGTAATGTAATGAAATGAGGTAGAATCTGATTTTTTGAAAAATCACTCAGAGATCTTTTACTTAGTTTTCAACCTAGCATAAGTTTTTTTTGTAATCATATAACATTCAATAATACTTTACTATATAATTAGCTCATATCTTTATAAAAGAATTTAATTAGGTATATGCCTCAAAAGATAATATCATGTAAGTAAATTTCATTGGGATCCTATGAAAGAGCATTGTAAGAAGTAAGAGAGGCAACTATGGGTAGGCATTAAGCAATATCTGGGTATGCTAAAACATAACATTGATTTTTAATAATTTAAATTATACAAAATCCTGACTCTGAATGAATTTTGATTTGATTTGAAATGTATCAGGTCAATAATCAAATATTATTTAAATGAGCAATATACAGTTCAAAAAATCAACTCACTTCCCTAACTTTGTAACCTAAATTTTATGAAAATAATATCCATGTTTCATCTGTATCTGTAATAATATTTTAATTTCTAGGGAGGTGATAAGCTACAAGATGCATACTACATTTACCAGGAATTGGTAGATAAATATGGGTCAACACCGCTTCTACTGAATGGTCAAGCTGTCACTTTTATGGGCCAAGGAAAGTATGAAGAGGCTGAAGCAGCTCTTCAAGAGGCCATTGACAAGGATGGTAAATACCCTGATACCTTGGTCAACATGATTTGGCTGAACAGACATCTTGGCAAGACTGAGGTAAGATCATTTTTTTAATTTACCCTTATTAAAAAAGTCATGTAAGAAGGGGCTTACAAATAAGGTGGGCATTAGTGCCCAATCTATCAAACTGCTATTCTTACACTAAACCTCTAGTGTCTTATATTTATTAGAGGTTCATGAAATTGCCTCTTTTTTTTATTCGTTAGAAGAATATTTTAATTAGAATTTACACAATGTGTATATATTTTAACAGCTTTAATAGCATTTTATACTCAATTATTCTTATTCAACTAGGTTTTTACTTTGTAATGTATATAAATTTTAAAAACTGTGTAATGTTTACTGCTTTTGATTGAGATATGTTTAAATATTTTGGAGGTGTGTTAATACTTTGTATAGTTATGTAAACAAATTGAGTGTGAGTAAGTACGCTCCATAATTTTTATCCCTCCAAAAATTTTTCTGATGATCCTTTTGTTTCATATTATACAACAATGCGAAATGTAAAAACTTTCATAATGCAAATCATTGAGCTTCTGGTTTTTGTATACTTTAATACTTTCCTTTAGTATAAAATAAAGTCATCTTGTCGGTTTCACTTTTGTATGAACAATAACTTTCAGCAACATTTTAATGTAGTTATACTTTTGCATATTTCGCTAAACTCTTGCTTTGCTGTAAGGTATTAAATTATGCAATAATGTTTGCTAAATTTTCAGATTGCAAACCGATATCTTTCTCAACTAAGGGATACCCATTCCGACCATCCGTACATAAAGGAACTGGACCAAAAACTGGAGGAATTCCGGCGCATATGTAAACAGTATATTCCAACTAGGCAAGCTATTGAGGAATAATTTTAATGAAAATACATTATTCAATTATTATGAGAAGTGTAATATGTAGTAAGTATAATATTATTTTTCTTCAAGAGTATAATAATAAAAATAGTCTATTTGGAAATATCCTGTTGTTTGTAATCTTGCCTTGTTACTCTAGTTAGTTTGCATCCTTCTACTAAGTTGGTTGGTTTCTTCCATCTTAATGGTCTTTTGTTTATTTGTCATGGCCTGCTAGGTTGCTTACGTAGGAAAATTGAAAACACCGATTTGACGGAAAAATTGGAAATAAAATGAAAACTAAAAAATCTTGTTATTGAGAATTCTATATTGTTAGAAAGTTAATCAAATATCACATTTGATTTTATAGACAAAAAAATAGGCATTTCTATGTGAAAAAATCAAGTTATCTGATTGAAGTTTCCTTAATTAATCTACTGACTTCCCCAAGTACAAAAACAATGTAAATTTAGCCATCTGACCTAAGGTGGCGCATTTCATGCTTAGTCGTACCGCAAAGTCACGGCCTTCCAAGTTTTATAACCGCTGCAATGTTCAATTTTTTTCTGATACCTACTTATACCAAAAATGGTGATTTGAGCCTAAAAGGTTCGTTAAAGCTTCCATGTATGATACATAAAGTCACACTAGAATTCACGAAGGAATCCAAATATATGCAATAATATATAGAGGGTTCCATTAAAAAAAAATGTAAGGTTGATACGATATTTACAATTTTGTAATATTTTCGTATTGGCGCGTAGGAATTGGAAAAATCGTAGGTGGCGTGGGACGCAGATGAAGCAACTGGTTGGAAACTTTTCATCCAAAGTGTTTCGACCGCATCTTTCTGTCGTGCTTAGTTTCCGAGCATTGTTTTGTAAAGTACTACAAATATCAAATTTCCTAAAGATTGCTGAATATCTTCGAAAATATACAATATAATACAATCTGGACCTAAAGATCAATGCTGAATACAGAAACGTAATAATATACAGAGTGTTCCATTTAAAGTAAGTAAGTTGATACCCAATTCCGGTATATGCGGATGTTCGTCATCTTTGAAATTATTTTCTGCAAGTAGACCATTTGAAATGAAACAGTTTTTATTGGAAACATTATCTTCTAGTTGAAACGGTATGGCCGTTAGAGAGCACCGCGTGCTTATTGGACCACCCTGTGTACACAATGTATCTAAGTGATCGATAAAGCTATCTATCGTACGTAACAATATATTTTCTCAATACTTAGTAAACAATTATGTACATTTCGGAAGGAAAGAATGATGTTACAGGAAAAATACTATTTTGTTTGAGATGCTTTTGGCAAGCTGCGTGGTTCGTTGAGCCGATTGGCCAGGAGGGTGAGCAGGGCGCAGATGAGGAAGCCGCTCCGATTTCCGAAGACGCGCGAGGCCGTCCCTGCCGCTAGGGGCCCCACGATGTGCGCGAAGGGCACCGTTCGGCCGAAGGCCCTCTGCACCGGCCCCTCGACGTCCTTCCGCAGTGCGGCCTCGACGCAGGGCTTGGCCATAGCGGTCACCACCGTGACCGCCACGAAGGTGGACGGATCGGCGGCCCACGCGAGCGCCACGAGACCCACCACCTGCACCCACGTGGAGAGCGAGACCGTCCTCCTTCGGGGTGGACCGTCTTCGGCCGCCAACCAACGGGCCGCGGCCATCGCGACCATCATATTCAACACGAACACGTGGCCGATGTTCGCCACCGACATTTTGAACTCGCCCGCCAGCGTCGTGCCCAAAGCCATCAGGTTCATCACAGACGCGCATTCCACGCACACCTTCGCCGCGAACGCGTTTCCGTATTCGGGATGTGCCGCCGTTTCCTTAACACTTTTAAACACTGACGATGTTTCCATCAGCGCTTCTTTTAGTATGCTTGCGTCCTTTCTTGTACGGTCTTTAGCTTTCTTGGGTTTTTTGAGTTTCTTCGGTCTCGTATCAGGCAAGGATTTCACTAAAACTGACAAAAGGTTGAGAGTGAGATTGTCGTTCCATACACGGACAAATCGTATTAATAAAATTACAACAAAACTCTCTACACATTAGCGCCTACATTTGGAAGTTTTATTACTCATTAATGAATGATGATTTTTTTCATCCGTACAGATGACAGGAGCAAACATTCTCTCTCTTCAAGGAAATGCTTGGTTATCTAACCACAAAGATATCAGATGACAACTACGTGCATTCTAAGCACTAAACGGCGCTTAGGCAATGTTTAACATATAGTCGAGAGTTTAATTTTGGTAAGAGGCCGCTGTGGTATCAGACACTTTTCTGCAATAACAGAAGATGACAAGACATTGTCTTGTTGCCTTTTACAAGATATGACTGTAGGTACTTTTAATTAACGAATAGATATGCTTACCAATAGAAATGAGGTTGCTGGCTACCATCGACGTATACACATACTCGGTTCCTCTGTCGCAATCTGCAAGGTGTCCCCCCACCACTCTGCCAATTATGAAACCTACAGTGCCGATATGTCCCAGCCTTCTCAGTATCTTGGACGATTCCTCGATACTTTCAAAACACTCTGCTATTATAGCCTTCAACACGGTTTGTACTGGAACGCTGGCAACTGAAAACATTAGAACATCGATATTAGTCCTGTTATACACATCACACGCTTTTACGATCTCACTTTTATCTCTAATTAATAGTAACGCATAGGTTGAGACTGACATATTTTATGAAAAGAATGTCTATAATGGGTAATATCAATAACAACACGTTACTTATATATCGCAAAAACATTTTCATTTTATCAATGTTCCATATAGCATTACTTCTACTTTCTTTAGATTCTACACACAAGTAGTGATTTGAATACGGTAAAATCATGATCATATGTACTTCTTTTTGGTTTATAATATTGTTATAGAACGCACTTAGCCACAGCTATGTCGCGGTCAAAAAGGAGTCTGCTACCTATCAAGACTTCACAATGATGGGATAAATACTTATACTCACTGCAATGTTAACCAGACTAAGTAATAACTAACCGAAATACAAGCTTAACTTCCATAAAACGCTGAATTTAAATGGTATTGCTTTCACCGAGAAGACATGGAAAGAAGAGTAATTACTCACCGCAAATCAATCGGGCTATATAGTAGACCAGTACGGACGAAGTTCTTGACGAAAGCAGATTTCCAAAGACTGAAACCAATAGGCACCACGCCATGACATTTTGCCTATTTTTTTCGTTACATAAACGGACCTGAAACAAAGTTTTATTGTAGTCACATTGCAAACTTTTTGTAACATCAACGACTATTGACTTAAGAAAGTACGTTGTTGATATTCTACTAACTTGCTTAAATAACATAAATTTTTATATAATTTTCGAACGTTTGACATTCGGTAAATCATACTACGAAGTGGAATATGTGTAAGTCACTACTGACGTTTTTGGATTTCCGGGCACGCCAGAGGAACGATTGTCGAGGCAAGTGAACCCCAATTCCACCTGTTAGACCACTATCACCGGTGATGGACAATTGTGTAGATTTTCTGAAGCGTGCTGGCGATGTTTGAAACCTCTCAAACTTTCTGTCCTAATGCTTACCTACTTTTTTGAGGAGGTTATTAAATTGTGATAAGGTTGGAAGGATGTAATTTTTACTACCATTAGGGAAAAAGGAAAATTGTATTGTGCCAGTAAAGATGGACTAGTAAAAAAAACGCTGAAATGTTTTTAGATATTTTAGAGGCCCTTCATCATTTTATATCTGGATTATATGATACTTTCAGCATATTACGTTGTCATCACACAACACCAAAAGCGTATCATGCGTCTGCGGAGGAAAAACTACTGTTCGTTTAAATTTGTTTTCGAAACAACTGAGTGGAAAACGGTCTGAAGCAAATGAATCTGCACTGTTTTGTGTTAAATCAGTAAAATATGGTCTTTAGTTTCCGGACAGGCCGTCCGTGTATCATTGCAATTCGTGCTTCACTGCAGGACATTGTCGTTATTATCGAGAATGTGTGGGAAGCACTGAGTTGAGTGACTTGATCATCAGACGGTTCCTATTATAGTCACCAGCTAGGGAAAAGTGTCAGGAATCCGTTACAATTACGGAGGCAATCTACTTGACCTCCTTTTTTTATTATGAGAAATTACATCTGAATATCGTTTAACTGGCTGATATCATTTGTCGTACTCATTGTTTAATTCAGTCATATTGCTGTAATTAATTATTATCATACAAAAGTGCGATCGTCTATTGTTAATGAATGTTTTGTTTATTTTTCTGATATATCTGTTTTTAAAAGATTACATGTAACGTATCGCTAGTGGGAAATATTATTTCTAGATAATATTTTTTCACGGTCTGACACCAAAAGTCAGTACCTGAGTGTTTTGCAGCATGCAGCCTCTTTTTACAGATAACAGGATACTACCATTAATGCTAACAGGATACACATTCATTTACGACTGTTTCCTGTACGCTACTAACCTATAATTTCTTATAATTATTCATATTAAACCCAATTAGTACTGATGACCTTTAATAAAAGCGAAACTGGTTTGGAATGAATAAATGCGAAGGTACTACAACACTTTTCTATTCAAGAGGATTGAGTGATGAAAAGAACTGCTCGTGCATCGTTCAATCATAGTATCATACCGATACGAAATTACATCCATTTAATGCCAATTTTTTCGCCAGATTATGTATTCAGTAGCCAAATAAATCATGATAGGTAAGGTAAAATATGTGCTAAAGTCGATTACTAATCAAAAAAAGAAGATCGCACAGCGAATAACTCACCACGATTGGGGTGCAGAAGACAGCTAATAGCGCTAGGGTAGATTTGAGTAAGCCGACGGTAAACACGGTTCCTCCCAGCAATATAATATGTTTCGGTTGGATCGCCAAATAGCTGCCCAACGAGAATGCATCCTGAAAATATATATACAGGGTGTTCCTGAATTTCCTAACAAAAAAAAAATATTCAAACGGAAACTGAGTGGAATTTTTGAAGTACTATAGGGTCTATCATACCATGCTTTCAAAACGACCCTTAAAACTCACACCCAACTTTCTTTTTTCAAATAGCACCCAATAGTTTTTCCTACATCAATTAAGACCTTATTTTACTCAAAATCTTGTATTATCTTGGATTTTTTTACAAAACCCAGTTTTTCCGTAAAGTCATAAGCATAAAATAAGTATTTGTTTGAGGCGTAATACTTTCGTAAGAAAAACGGACAAAAAAGAAACTAAGTGGGCCTTTCAATGGTACTGATTTTTTTTTACTTCAACCCCTAAAACTCACCCCCAACTTTTTCTCCAAATAGCACCTCACAGCTTTTCCTGCATTAATGAAGTCATTTTTTTTGTTTAAAATCTTCTGGTGTCTTTGACTTCATACACAAACCAATTTTTTTTCGTAAAGTCATTAACGTAAGATACATAAAAAGAGGATTTTTTTAAGCGTAATATTTTCGTAATAAAAAGGATAAAAAAGACATTTCGAAAGCACGTATTATAGGTCATTCAGTACCCGTAAAAACCCACATAGTTTTATTTAATATCCGTTCTTTGCGTCAAGCATTTATGTTATGCTTATGATTTTACGAAAAAAAAAATAAGTTTGCGTATTAAATCAAAGGTACTACACGATTTGAAATAAAATATAGTGACTTAATTTGTGTAGGAAAAACTATTTGGTGCTATTTGAAAAACAAAAGTTGAGGGTGAGTTTTAAGGGTTGAAGCACAAAAAAATGTTTTAAAAGCATTGTATCATAGACTCTATAGTACCTTCAAAAATTCCACTCCGTTTTCGTTTGAACTTTTTTTGTTACGAGAATATCACGTGTCAAGGAAATTCAGGTACACCCTGTATATACACACATCAGTTTCTGTACATTGGAAAAGAGGTAACCCACTGCACATCTATCTACTATTTTCTACTTTTTGTTGCATAACATAATTCCATAAGTAGTATCGGTCTGCTGAATCTAAAATTTCAATTATTATTGCTGCATTTGAATTATGATAATTCTGCTGCAGTTTTCAACCCTAAATGAAATGAATTAATGAAAAATGACTGATGGGTGTAGATAGACCGGTTTCGCGCCATTGCAAGAAGTATTTAGAGTAGCGTAATGATCGCTCACCAGTGCAAATAAGCTGTAGATATAAAACATGTTATGCAATATACATGTTACAAAAGAAAACACTCAACAACAGTGAAAGTGATTAAGTACTAGAATGCCGGCTTCGTTAGCTCAAGTGATAACCAGTTATCAGTTTGACTGAAGCTAAAATACAGGGTACGTAAAAAAATTACTGTGTATGCAAAGAAATTTTGCGAACATTACAGCTAAAAATCGAAATATGTTCCAGTTATCTACGCTTGAGAGTTACTCGTTAACTCTCACTCGATTTGAATAACGTAATATTCTGCGGTATAATATCCTAATATTCAAGTAGCCAGGAAATCTATACTGGAGATCTGCTAACTTAACCCCTCATCTTAGACTTCTCAGAGTAAACATCTTCCCTACACCCTAAACACAGATTTTTGATTTTGAATGTTTGATAATGAAATACTGATATTCATTTTTCCGTCGGTTTGTCTGTGTTGCTACTATCATTTTTCTACGCATACAATCTCAGTAGCAGCTTCTCCGATTTTGATAAAATTTATTAGGTATAAGTACTGAATATATAACGATCACTGAATTATTTATTCTTTTTGAGCCGTTTCATTACAGCGTAGTTCATATCAACGGTTCATACATTCTAATTATAGATAGACAATTGTTTTTTTATTACTTACTTGAATTATGTTTTTAGACTTACAGAACATGTATAGAATATATTACTGTGATTTAAGATAAATAAAAAGAATTTATTACGTAATATGAAATTTGACTAGATAACTTTTGTTGAGAAAAATTTGGCTATTTCAAGAATCTTTGTATACTGGATAAATTGCTTTGTTTGACTTTAACGATTTTTCAGTCACCAGAAGGAAACGAATTTCTATTAATAATTTAATGTATGCGTAATTGCGTATGGAAGCTGCAGTAGATTATAGACAAGTCAAAAAAGTATCAATACCGGGCAGCCTTGGTCAAACGTTTCTCTTGTCATAAAGCAAATATTATGAACAAATGATACATCTGTATCTCACAAATCGAAATCATTTAAATTTCTTTAAGTGCATCGTGAGAATTTCAAGTAAAGCGACTTTAAAAGTGAAGCGCGAATGATCAGCAGCGGCTAATATGACCTTGTTAATAAACAAATAGAACCTTGGAATGAGTTGCTTTGCGATGCAACAGCGACTACGTAGAGAATTACATTTTGATTGGCGGAATAGAAAATGCGTCTGTTATAGTTGAGTTAGCTCGCACATGGCTGAGGCCTGAAAACATCATTGTTTTGAATTTACCCAAAAGTGAGTTGATTTTTCTCATACCTAAATATTTTTCTGTACCGATATTTCGCACATTCTTACGTTAAACAAATCAGCCAGAACCGTTGTAGAAGTAGGGTGATAAGAAAATAGAGATACAAGTGGCTTGACACGTTGTTGCTCCCACCTCATTAAAAGACTTCCTAAAAAAATATTTTTTCTGCTAACTACCCTAAAGATATTATGATCCCATCTCTACCGTGGCAGTGAAACGAAGTGAAAAATTCAATCCAAACAAAGACCAGTCGCACACTTGTTACTTTTTATTGACCTACATAATATAATTGCTGAACCAAAAGGTGGTTAATAATTTTATCTTCTACGCGTTATCTACTAGTAAGTGACTTCTTAACATGGACTTCATCGATACAATAACTGTAAGTTTTGAAAAAAAAATGAGTAAATAAGCAGAAATGGGTTTGAAACCACCCAGTTATCAGTGGAAGACTTTCCGATGGGCAGTTTCGTAAGTTGTTTTATGTCGTGAAGAGCTTTACAAATAACATCTGTAACAAGCATATTCGCAGTCATTTTATAGGGAAATACAACGTCCTTTATGAACACACCTATAATATGAGAAGTATAAATGTAAATAAATCGTTCGGGTTGTTTTAGCCAACATTTCAATTAGCTTTTAGAATCATTTAATTCACAGTTCGCGTTATCTAATCATTTCGAAAATTAAAAATTAATTATCGATATAGTCGTGCAGTGTACTCTTTCTGAGGTCGCATCGGTTTCAACGTAGTGCAAACATGAACTGCATATAGGTACGAACGTATGATTATTATCGTTGTGTTTTACGGTTCCGTTTGATGCAGATTAGTCATCATGATTGTCCTTCTACTCGGAATGGCGGCTTTGGTAGCTGCTTTCTACTACTACTGCATCAGGCCGATGAGCTACTGGAAGAACATGGGGATTCCGCAAACTGAACCGATTTGGTTTTTCGGAGATTCTTGGAGAAACGTTCTTAGATACCAAAATGTCTGTGATATGATTGACTATCTATACTATGGATCTGGAAATGGAAGGTAAACCTGAATCTGCATACAAAAATATTAATCTTGGAAATTTAGCGGATGCTACGCATCCAGTGACAAAAATCCATTTCAAAATGTCGTCAAGTGGCTTCTTACATTCTTGATAACATAATTCGATACTCGGATAGATTTGTAAAATATAGAGTATCACCAAAGTCACTTTTTTGAGATGCTTTTATTAGCTAAGTGTATCATCGTTAATCGAGTAATGTGCGATGATACTAATGAGTGATGAGTGTTTTCTGATTGATCCTCAGATATGGAGGATGTTATACGTTCAGCAAGCCATCATTAGTCATAAAGGATCCAGGATTATTCAAACAAATATTCGTCAAGGATTTTGACCATTTCGTCGATCATTTCATTTTTCAAGCATCTGACGCTGATCCACTCTGGGGAAAAAATCTGATAGCTTTAAAAGGTATGTAGCGTCTATACCCCAGTAGATCTAAAGGAAGGTAAACATTTTAGATAAATTCATTCCGAAAATTGCCTATTTTAAAGATTGAACGCAAATTTAATTCTTTACAACCCAGTAAATTGTTTAGTTCGTTTTACTTAAAAAGCTGGTAGCTGTTCATATATGTAGGCCATCAGTGTTTTTGTTTCGTTTTTCATTTGTCTCATATAAGCCTTTTACAGTCCCTGCGAAATTGTATAAAGAAATTAAGAAAGACTTAGGTTTAAATAGGCCGTTAGCTTCTTGGGCTTATCGGTGAGTTGTGCCACTCTTTACAGAAAACAACATATGAGAGGATATGTGTCACTTATGGAACATCAGGTTTTTTTGTCTGTAGTTTGTTATACATATCGGCCCTTAATACATTGTATATCTATCTAAACTGTTGAAATTATCAATATATGCCAGTGCTATTTTCAAAGTAAGAATCAGATGGGCCTGGCCAGTTAACAAAACCCATTTTTTGGCAAAACTGTTAGACATTGTTAAAACATATTTGAAGATCGTTTGCTATGACAACAATCCCCTTTTTCGTGCGCACCATCGGCAGGCGAGAAATGGCGCGAGATGCGTTCGATCCTGAGCCCGTGTTTCACGTCCAGCAAAATGAAGGCGATGTTCCCGCTGATGACGGGGTGCGCCGAACGCTTCACCCAACATTTGCTGTCGCTGAAACAGGACCAGATCAGGCTGGAGATGAAGGAGACGTTCACCAGGTACGCCACGGACGTGATAGCCTCCACGGCGTTCGGCATCGAGGTGGACTCGATGAAGCAGCCCGACAACCCCTTCTATCTGATGGGCAAGCGGGCCACCACCTTCGACTACTGGAAGTCTATCAGATTCATCTTGAACATTCTGGTTCCGAAAGTGTGCCAGGTGAGTCGCTGGGTAATATACATAGTAACAGCTTCCCAAACATATCCGGCAGTAAATTTAATGCCACTCTAATCTCTCAAAAGCTAATTCACCAAAACCACAGTTATACGTCGTTATACATTAAACAACCCTCACTGCACACAATTCTCTGTTCATGGTAGTAATGAAATAATTTTTATATTAATATATTTCGTTTGCCATTTTTCTTTGACTACTATTATATCCTCGTGATTGCTAGGAGATTTTATCTATCGTCTAAATTTTTCTATTAACTTATCAATCACGTTCGTCACAAGTTTTGATACTGAAGTTTGGTGAACATTAATATTGCTGAACACTAATATTTCCTCCTACTCTTCTTTCAACGTACATATACCACTAACTCTTTTTTTCCTCCAGATTCCTTACCCAAGAAGTGACTTGATAATCGCTCTACATTTTTTTTAGTAAATATATCACGAAATTATGTTCACTATGTATTTATTCTTCATTTATAATATTTTTTAGAAGGCAAATTAAACATGATCTCTTAGCCTTAGCTATTTCTTGGTCAAATTGGAGTCTGCAATAATTATTTGTTCATAACAGATGTGAGAATTTTACAACAATTTTTGTATAACTGCACTAGTCCAACAGAACATTGTTTCTTTTCTTTAGTTTTTACAATCTGGCTGAAGTTGTATGTTGCAGTTATTTGTTCTGTGTATATCTGCTGTATTACAATAACGGACTACTGTGTCGAATGTACATATATTTATCATTTCAGATTTTCAGAATTAGAATCTTGGATGACGAAACAATGTCGTTTTTCGTAAATCTTGTGGAAGACACCATAAAAGTGAGAGAAGAAAAGGGGATAGTGCGGCCTGACATGATACATTTGATGATGGAAGCGAGAAAAGGAAAATACAATAAGTCCGAAGAAGGAACCGATGACGAAACGTCGATTTCACAAGTTGACGGTAATGTCAATCAAACATGCTTTCTTTATCTTTCATGGCTTTACCCTATCGAATAATTTGCCAATACCGGCGATATATTATTTAGAGCTGCATAATATAATTTCTAGATAAGACACTAAGGAGCATAACCAACATTGACATAGCAGCTCAGGCGATGATATTTTTCTTTGGCGGTTTCGAAACTAGTTCGAATTTGATGAGTTTCATGGCGTACGAATTGGCTGGACATCAAGAGGTACAAACCAAGCTGAGGAAAGAAATCGAAGACACTTGGAATGAATGTAACGGAAAGTTGACTTACGAAGCACTGCTGAAAATGAAGTATCTAGATATGGTTATCTCAGGTATGGTTGTAGGTTAGGTTAGGTTAGAGATCCCTTACAAGGGGGTCCCTTAAATATTTGTATGCCAACAAACTTCGGTAGATTAAAGACCACCATTACACGAGGTCCCGTTTTTGATACAAGGAGCTAATTTTTTTTAGTTTATGGCCAGTACACAGCAAAATATTAAAGTTATAGAAATACTACGTTGTGACATGCATAGGTGTATTTTACTTTCTATGGATGAGTTTTATAAATCTCAGAGGCGATATTCGAAATTTAAAGTACTTTCGGTTCTTAAAAGAGCATTGGCGCATTTCAGAAAGAATCATTAGATTAATGTAACCATTTTCGAAATACCTAATTTAAAGTTTCAATATTTTTAAAACAAAAAATTTTCAAATTGTAATTTTTCAATGCATAATTTTTGCATTTCCGTCATACTGGTAATGCTTAAATTCAGAGAGGTATATACATAATAGTTTTACGAGGGTTGCCCTATATCTCCGTCAATCCACCAGTACGCAGACAGCTGTTTCACGCTTATTAGCGATCATCAGTGCGCTATAGGTGGATTGACGGAGAGATAGAGTAACCCTCGTATATCGACTCGCATATACAGTTGGCATAGCCGTGGCGTTCCACCAAGAAGTCTGCTGCTGTTAAACAGCGAATTTCTTTGGTTTGCCATTACCTTCGGGTGCCAGATGGCGCACAGGCAAATCTTTTCTGTGGCCTACTCTCGTAATAGGTTTAATTTACCATTCTACAATATTATCTTGCTCTCTTAACGTTTTATTTATAAATCTGTCTGTTACACTTCACTACTACTTCATCAATAAACCTTGGTGGTATGTCAATAGAATTTTAAGCAACATCTATTAAGTGCCAAGTCTATGGGCACGCATTGACAAGATACTATAAGTTCTTTATTAGTAATAGTATAATAATATTTATTTCTCACAAAGCAAATAAAATGAGATAAGCCACAAAAGAAACCTTGTGCGTGACCTCACAAAACTTTTACTTGCTTCTTATTATAATATACATATGTATATGAATTAAACGCTATACATATATAAGTATTATTATTGTTTTGGTTTCTTTTTCTGTGTAGTTTCATTTAAGGTCTCTTTAGCCACGTAACATGCAACTCATCTTATTTTTATTATTTGTGGTGTTTGCAGAGACTTTGCGGAAATGGCCGATCAACCTGGCGTCAGACAGACTGTGCACGAAGGCGTACACCATCGAACCGGCGGGCGATGAAGAACGAGCCCTTCACATCCAGAAAGGGACGTACCTGTCCTTCCCCACGTACGCCGTCCAACACGACCCCAAGTACTTCCCGGACCCGGACAAGTTCGACCCGGAGCGGTTCAGCAGCGAGAACGTACACAAGGTCTTGCCTTATACGTACCTGCCGTTCGGCGCGGGGCCGCGCAGTTGCATCGGCAACAGATTCGCCCTGCTCGAAACCAAAGTCTTGTTCTTTTATCTTCTGAGAAGCTTGCAAATCGTTTACATAGACAAGTCTTGCGTGCCTCTGGTCATTTCCAAAAAGGATTTCAATTTTGCCATGGAGGGCGGCAATTGGTTGGGACTGACACCGCTCAAAAAGGAAGCCTGACATGTCATTCGTATTCTATTTCTATTGTATTGTATTCGTAATATAATTCGTATTATAATGATGTGCAAATTGACGGCTTTTTTCCATAAAGGAATCAACCCAAAAATCAAGTTTCTTAGTAAATCCATACAGTCTACCAGTTCCTCAAATCATTCTTTGCGTTGGTTCTCTAGTCACTCAGAAGCAGCCACGAGATGGCTTGGATCCTTTTGGCAGGTTATATAGTATTGAGCTATAAACAGAAAATCCCATTTTTGTTGGTTGGTTCCTTTCCTCAAAATGCCGTCCAAATATAGTATTTATATGAATAACGCGTATAAAAATATCATAATCTATCTATATAACCAACTCCACTTTTGAAATATATTTTTTAAAATTTAATAGTAGTAGTTTTTTCCTAATCGCCGTTAATTTTGCACATCTAACTCTCTCTAACTTTATTTGTTCTAATCTACAGTAACCTCAAATTGTTCAAAAATGTCACAGTTGTCGCAATAAATGCATTTTCTAACGCTCATGTGATCAGTGTTGCAAACCACAACCTCTTTCAACTAGTAGTTAACAGTTAACTCATCTTTATTTCAGCATTACAAATTTCACATAATGTGCCAACGTGTGCGCATCCTTAGATAGTCCAGGTCAAGGGTCGCATAAATCAGTTTTAAGAATATCTCGTTGTTTCTGCCTCCAATAGTATTTTTGTCTATTATGACAGTTGTAGAGAATACAACTTCGTTTAAAACACTTTTTTGTATGCCGAACCATTTCTGAGATACAGGGCGCAGTCTGCAAAAAACGGGATAATTATCATAAAATTCATTTTTGCAACCTTTGGGCTAAGCCGCCCCAAGAATGGAATTAGCCCCCCCAAAAATAATTCAAATCAGTAACGTTCTGCTAAATTCATTGTACCTAGGATGGGGGCTTAAGCCCACCCAGATCCAGGGACTTTACTACGCTTCTGCCACAAAGGAGGGAAATACCCTTAGATAAAGAAAGAGAGTGGACGAAATGCGCGACTGACATTTCTGTTGCCAAGAAGTACCAAAAAACTACCAAAATTTACCTGTGATAAGCGATTCCTGGCTCCTTCCTGCTGCTGTGACTTTTACAACAGTAAGCTCCACACGCTAACATTATGCACACCACAATATGATACAATGAATGGTCTTAAAAACGCTAAATATCATAAAAAAATATTTTGGTGGCTATTCATTCAACCCCCGTATGGGAGCGGGTTAGAATATCTCCCATCGTATATCCTGCGTGTCGTAAAAGGCGACTAAAAGGAACACCGAACTACTGTCGGTATAAGCAGTAACTTCTTCTCAACCAATAGCTTTGGGTGGACGAGTTGAGAAGAGTCAGGACACCTTCTTGTCCTTGAGGTGAGAAATTGTCCCTAAAGGCGGATGAACCGGTAGATACCATCTGGTCAACGGCACGAGGATGCAGAAAGCAAATGGGAAACTACTGCGTTAAAGATCTTAAAGATATCCCAAGAAAATGAGTACATTTTACGAGTTCCCAACATATCTGTTAAGACATTGTGACTATGATGATGATTCATTCAAAAGCTAATGACACCTAATTCTTATAGCATCAAACGGGCGTGCGGTATCCCCTCCCTTTCCTTATCTAAAGAAATACCCAAGGAAATACCAGAGCGGACACAAGGAAACAAAGATTGGAGAGAGATAGAGTAAAATATCCAATTTAATGGTCCAGGAGTCGGTATGGCCGCGTATTGCTGTCTTTACGAAAATCACGTACATTTCAACAAAATTAGGAAAATATTGAACAACAATTCGGTGTCGAGCCAATCATAGCACTCGAAATATATTGAAATCACTTGTAATTATATTTCACTCATTAGTAGACAACTATTATGATTCCCCCTTCAACTCAAAAGTTTGTCCTATTTTAAGAAGATGAAATGACACTATACGGCAACGTTGCATTGGGTAGTATTGACACTGACAATGAATGTGAGGTTATACTCGTCAGTGCTTGGGCAAATGCAACATCGCATTTACGGAAGTTCTCGTAAATTATTGTCGGTTTGGCAACAAAAGGTCCCCAGGTCAACGGACAATTTTTCGGAACATCAAAGAGAATCCTCGGCGTGTCCGTTCTGGTATTTCTCTCCTCTGTGATGCAACTGCGGAGAAACCACCCAAACTGGTTTGGTGACAGTTGCGTCTACGGCATGTATACCTGGTTGCCTAACAGTAATTATTGTATGAAAAATCTGTAAAACTACTGTGAAGTTATCAAATATTTATTTACAAATACTATCAGATTATAATGGAAAGTAATTGTTTGGCATTTGGTCTCCATGATTGAAATTCTGACCATAAGAGATATAGTGCTGTAGGAATTGCCAAATATTTGAGACAATAGAACAAACTGTATTTCAGGTCATTGAATATATACTGTGTGACTTAGAAATTGCAACACCCAGTATAAGCCCAGATACATTTATCATTTTTTGTCAGCTTATTGTTCACATGAACTTTAGTAAACGATAACATTTTTGTTCCAATTTATCTTCAAATACAAGGTCATTTTTGCATTTAACAAAAAATAGAGTAGTTTGTATTATTTTTTTATTGTTGAATTTGCTAAGACAAATTTAGTTTTATTGCTTATGTGGTATGTAAAACAGTGTTTAGCAATGCCTCCCATAAGGAGACGTGTCGTGTATAGTCAATTAAGTGAATTTGAACGAGGTAGGATAGTGGGTCTACGCGAGGCTAGGATGTCCTTCCGGAAAATTGGAAACAGAATTAGCCGGAATGCTACAACAGTGATGCGGTGTTGGTGGGAGTGGTCTATAAATCGTCGACATACACGTCGCAGGGGCACTTGGATCTTAAGGTGAACCACTGACCGTGAAGAACGCCTCTCAAGATTTAGTGCCCTAAGAGACTGTTTCAGCTCAACTAGTGCAATCAGACATGCGTGGAGAGTAGCTACGGGTCGACAGTTTAGCATGAGAACAATTTATAGAAGAATTAGGGCTTATGGGCTACTGTCATACCGTCCTCGGCTGGTATTACCATTGATCAATAGACATAGACAGCTAAGACTGACATGGTGTCAAAAACGGGCTCATTGGAATCAGGAGTGGGATCATGTCGTTTTCAGTGACGAGTCACGTTTCTGTTTGTGGGCTCATGACGGTCGCAGAAGTGTCAGGCGAAGACATGAAGAAAGGCGCTAACTTCAATTTTGTGTGTAGCGCGAGACTGTGTTTACTAGTGACGTTATGGTATGGGATGCTATAACAATTGGAAGCAGATCACCTCTAGTATTTTTAGATAGAAACATGACCGCCCAGTCCTACATTAATAACATATTAGAGCCTGCTCCGTTGCCGTACCTTCAGCAACTACAAAACCCAATATTTCAGCAGGCCAATGCCAGACCACATACCGCTGCAGTTACCAGAGACTTTCTCCGACAAGCCAATGTGACCACCCTTCCATGGCCCACAAGGTCACCTGACTTATCGCCCATTGAACATCTATGGGATATCATAGGTAGAAGACTGGGTAGATTGAAAGTTGTTATACTGGATGTAGTCCGACTACGTGACGAGGTTATATCAGCCTGGGACAGCATACCTCAGGCAGATATCGATCATCTCATTCGCAGCGTGCCACGAAGGGTTGCAGAGTGTCAAAACTTAGATGGAGGCGCACCTCACTACTGATTTTTTGAGAAAACATTTCAATAAATTTGTTTCATTATTACATCGATTATTATTCCTATCCATCTCCATAGATTCTCCAAATATTGATAAAATATATTAACGTTTACTGGGTGTTGCAATTTCTCTGTCACACAGTATATACAACGCGAGAAAACATTAAAGATCTGTATTGGAACAGCCCAAATCTACAAACGGTTCTACTTCTGGTACCATTTGTTTAGCTGCCTCCTTTGCTTTCTTTAATATTTCTGGACTAGGATTTCTGCTTCTGGTTCTAATGTATCCTTCTGCCACTGAAAACGTATACGTTGAATTAAGACTTGATCTTTCACATCAGCAGCTGATTTCATAAAAATATTAGAAAAAACATTGACTCAGGTTCTATAACTATAATACATATCTGTTAATGTACAAAAACATCCATTGCTTGCCAATACAATCGTTTGGTTTCATTTCCGTACCCAATAGTACAAAGTGTGAGTAGGTATTTACGTAATGTTTATTGATCCACGTATTAGATACTGAGGACTGCATTTTCACAGTTTGTAAATGGATGAAATGAGTGGACTGTATGGTTCTTCTTTGTTGTGTACAGTTTTAATGAACATTAGTTTTGTTTTACACTGAATACAATGATTTATACATTCAATAATTGCGAAACCGTGTTCACTGCTGGCTTGTCGGAGATGGAGAGAGGCTAGACGCCTAGTGTCGCCGCTGTTGCCACATCGATTTGTGGCAGATTAGGTGCCGCCGTCGATTGGTTCTTGACATGCCCCCAGGGTTGAAAGTCTCCACTTTCAATAGGAAGAGCACATATCTTGCGTATGGTTCTGGTTATTTCGCCATCGGCTGTACGAACTGTCGCCACACGAGAGATATTATCCTTGCCTGGAGTCAATTGAAGCACTCGTCCAAGACGCCACTTCTTGGGTGGTAGATGGTCTTCTTTTATCAGAACTAGCTGTCCTATCGCTAGACTGCCATCAGATTTATTCCATCGGCTTCTTTGCTGGAGTTCATTTAAATAGTCCTTACTCCAACGCGTCCAAAAGTGCTGTTGGATCTGTTGAAGATGCTGGTAGAGTGATAAACGATTTTCTGGCAGATGAAGATAATCTGGTTCCGGAATAGTAAGTAGTGGGCGACCAATCAGGAAATGCGCTGGTGTGAGACAGGAAAGGTCGGAGGGGTCAGAGGACAGGGGGTACATTGGACGAGAGTTGAGCACAGATTCAATCTGAACCAAGAGCGTATAAAGTTCCTCAAAGGTAAAGCAATTATTGCCCATGACTCTACGAAGGTGGTGCTTGACGGATTTTATACCTGACTCCCACAGTCCGCCAAAGTGCGGAGAGCTGGCCGGTATGAAGTGCCAGGTTATGTTAAGAGTTGAAGACTCCGTAGCAATCTCCGACGATTTCTCTTTTAAAAATTGACCAAGTTCGCGGTTTGCGCCCACAAAATTAGTGCCTTGATCAGAATATAGGTCAGAGGGCTTGCCACGTCTAGCTGCAAATCTTCGGAGAGCTTGCATGAAAGCTGCGGTACTTAAAGCAGTGACCAATTCTAAATGAATAGCCTTCGTACTGAAACAAATAAATAATGCTATCCAACATTTTTGAGTTTTACATCCGCGACCCTTACGATCTTTGATTAAAATTGGTCCTCCGTAATCTACTCCAGTTCGAGTGAATGGAAAAGCTGAAGTAACACGGGATGCAGGTAAATCTCCCATTATCGGTTGTATAGTTTTTCCAGCATATCTACTGCAAGGCACGCACTGCCTGACAATCAACTTAGCAATATTACGAGCTGAAATGGGCCAGAAGGTTTCTCGCACATGTGATATCATAGCTTGTGGACCCGCGTGAAGGAGGTCCTTGTGAGCTTGGACAAAAATTAATTTTGTTAGATGATGCGACGAGTCTAATAATAACGGGTGTTTTCTACTAAACGAAAGCTCGGAATTTGCGAGTCGGCCGCCTACCCGTATAAGCCCATGCTCATCAATGAAAGGGTTTAGAGCCAATATTTTACTGGTAGAATCTAGTGGCTTCTTATTTTTCAACTGCTTGTATTCGTTTGGAAAACATACCATTTGAGTGAAGCGAACCAGTGTTTCAAAGGCATGATTTATTTCTGCGTTCGTCAAGTCAGATTTGATTCGCTCTGAACTAGCCTTTTGACAATTATTTTTGAATCTGATAACATAGGCAAATGAACGTTTGAGACGGTTAATATTAGAAAACCTATTAAATGGAAAAAATGTTGAATCAATGGTGACCTTGAATGTCTTGCGCAGTTCAGGTAGTTCGGTTGGACTAGAATACTGAACACTTGGCCAAGTTGTTTCGTCTCTTTTGAGCCAAGTGGGCCCTTGCCACCAAAGCTGCATTTCAGAAATGTTTTCAGGCTTCACACCCCTAGATAACAAGTCTGCAGGGTTATCATGCGTGGGAACATGTCGCCATTCGAATGACTCAGTTATTCTTTGAATTTCCGCTACTCTGTGGTCTACAAATGGTTTAAGCAGATTAGGCGGAGCTTTCAACCACCCTAATACTATTGTCGAATCTGACCAACAAATGATTCGATCAAATTTCACATCTGTGCTTTCCAGCACTTTGCTGATCAACCTAGCTAGAGTCAATGCAGCACATAGCTCTAATCTTGGCGTTGTTAACGTTTTTAAAGGTGCAACTTTAGATTTGGCGCATAGTAATTCAACAGAGCAAGCTGAGCTGTTGATTGATTTGATGTAAACACATCCCCCATATGCTTGGATTGAGGAATCTGCAAATCCATGAATTTCAATATAAGTAGCCTGTTTGCAAATTACTTTCCTCGGAATTTTTAATGAATTTAAAGAATCTAAATTGGAGGAAAATTCAAGCCAATATGCATGTAATGATGAGGGTAGGGATTCGTCCCAGGATAGCCCTTCCACCCAAAGTTTCTGCAAGAGTATTTTTGCTAATATAATGCACGGAGCTAAAAGTCCCATTGGGTCAAAAATCGATGCAACTTTTGAGAGAATTGTACGTTTCGTAACCTTTTGAGAGAAACACTTTGACGAAGTGACTTTGTAGCTTAAACAATCGATTTCGGAATTCCACGTCAAGCCGAGTGTTTTAGCTTCCTGTTCTTTGTGTAATGAAAATTCTATAGGTTCAGAATCATGACTGAAGTCTTGTATGGCTTCTAGGCGATTGGATCGCCATTTACGAAGTTGGAAACCGCGTGTAATGAAAATATCGTGGATTTGCCTGCAAAGCCGCTGCGCTTCTTCAACATCAATGGCACCCGTCAACAAATCATCAACGTACATGTTTTTCCTTATAATATTTGCAATGCATGGATGTTCGTGTTCAATCTCGTTTGCTAACTGATATAAACTACGGATGGCTAGAAATGAGCCAGCTGTGGTACCGTAGGTTACAGTGTTTAATTGGAAAACGGATAAGTCTTTGTTTGGATCATCTCGCCAAATGATTTTTTGAAATTTCCTTTGGTCAGGGTCTATGAAAATCATTCTGTACATCATTTTTATATCGCTTGATAAAACTACTTCAAAAAATCTAAAATTTATTAAGATCGACACTAAGTCTGGTTGCAAAATAGGGCCTGTCATTTGAAGACTATTGAATGAAATACCTGAGCTACTTGGACTGCTTGCATTGAAAACTACTATTAATTTTGTTGTCAAGTTTGATTCCTTTAGTACCCCATGATGAGGCATAAAATATTCAGGTTTGTCGTCATCGTCCTCGTTTAATCTTGTCATATGTCCCAGTTTCTCGTATTCCTGCATAAACTCGACATATAAGCTGCGCATATTTGGGTTGGACTTGAGTCTCCTTTCCAGCGACAAAAACCTCTTTTCTGCTATTTGTCGCGAATCGCCCAGAGAGTTTACGTCACCTTTTATTGGAATTGAAACTATATATTTACCGTCAGGGTTAGTTTTTAAATGTTCAACGTAATGCAGCTCACACAACTGTTCCTCCAACGACCTGGGTTTGACATTTGAGTTGATTTCTTCAATTTCCCAAAATTTGGTTAATTGGTTCTGAATAGCAAGATTTTGAGAGACGTGACATGCAGTTATTCTAGATTTGTTCGTTGAATGAAATTGTCCAGCAACTACCCAACCAAAACGTGTCTTCTGTAGTATTGGCTTACTGTTACCTAGACTAATTTGTCCTACACATAAAAGTTGCCAAAAAGCATCTGCGCCTATGAGCATATCTATTTTTCCCGGCTTATCGAACCTAGGATCTGCTAATTTTATATTTTGTGGAATATTCCATGAAGTAGTATCGATTGCAAATTCAGGCAAGGTACCTGTGATTTTATCAATGATGAAACATGAAATGTCTATGGAAAATTGATTGCATCTGGAAAAAACTGTCATATCGCTTTTATATTGAACATAAGAAATGCTATTATTCAAACCTGAAACACACAGGTTCGTTTTGAACTTAGGAAGCTGTAATTTATTTGCCAACTCTGTGCTGATAAAGCTTGATTGCGAGCCACAATCAAGAAGCGCTCTAATAGCATACTGCCTTTTGTTTTTGTCGCAAACAATGACTGAAACAGTTGACAAAATGGCGTTGCTACTAACTGAAAAGGCACAAATTGATTGTTCACTACTTGTCTCAGACTCAGAAGGCTCAATTACATCACTTGCTATTTGTGAGTTTGTTGCTAAATGTACATTTCTTGTTCGACCTTCAGAGCTGTCATGCAAAATGGTGTTATGTTTGGCATTACAAATTTTGCATCCACCAAACCTGCAAGCCTTCATTTCATGGTTGCCTCTGAGGCAATTGATGCAAATTTTCAATTTCTTAACCCGTTGCATTCTATCACCAATTGATAATTTCAAAAACTGTGAGCAGTAATAAATGCTATGATCACCCTTGCAAAAATAACACTGTATAGTGGAAGATGAATGATCTGATGACTCCGACTTATTTATATCCTCTGAATTAGTAACTAGAAGACCTTTGCTACGTCTTTGTCTATAATCTAGTTTTGATTTATTATTGTCTTGTAATGATTGCGAATGAAATTTGTATTCCAAAGTTTCTAAATCTTCTGCTTTGTCCTTCAAAAATGTTTTGAAATCTTGTAAAGTGGAAATTGATATTGAATAATGCGAAAAATATATGCGAATGTATTGGCTAATGCAAATGCTGCGAAAAATATGCGAATGTATTGCTATATGTATACTGCTATATTGCTATATGAATCGAAGAAGAGGCTTGTATACGCTAATGAGTCATACCAAACCTGCGCTCTTGTAAATGTAAGTTAGGATAGGAAAACATAGGATACGTCACCACTCCTGGCTTTGCTATCTAGTCTGGCTGCTACAACGTCGTCTGCCAATTCGCACTCTAGCCGTCGGTCACACTTCTTTGGTCGCGCCCGTGATGGCTTCCATGTTGCGCCGGCCGCCGAAATAAATGCTTTAATTTTTCTTGCTTGATTCTTCACCAATCCGGCGATGATTGGACCATGTAAATGGATGAAATGAGTGGACTGTATGGTTCTTCTTTGTTGTGTACAGTTTTAATGAACATTAGTTTTGTTTTACACTGAATACAATGATTTATACATTCAATAATTGCGAAACCGTGTTCACTGCTGGCTTGTCGGAGATGGAGAGAGGCTAGACGCCTAGTGTCGCCGCTGTTGCCACATCGATTTGTGGCAGATTAGGTGCCGCCGTCGATTGGTTCTTGACACAGTTAAACATGTCAAATTAGTTGAACTGTTAAATTACGTAGACAATGAAAGTCCTAAGTAGGTAATAGTTTCCTTATTGCAATATGTGATACTTACTTTGACCTCGAAGGCAGAAAAACTCAGTTAAATAATTTTCATAATCGGTTTCAAGAAGCACAGTGTACATATGCATATCTACAAAGAACATTTTATAAGTTTAGTGTGAACAAATGTGTATTTGGTTTAGATCGAGGGCTATCAAAATCAGAACAAACAATATTGAACTAATTAGAGTTTCCTAAAATATCTCAATTCATAGCGCTTCACTTTTTATGTTTCGAGAATAACTTGCTGTACAAGTTTTTAACTTTCAGATCTTGAACGTTGCTTCTGCACAAATCCATATCAGTGTCTTAGGATGACAATGCTGTTATAGTCTGCCACCTCTGAGCAGAGCTGAAATAAATTCTTTTCAAAAAGAAATTATAAATCACACAAATCCTTATAATTTTAAAAAAGTATTTAAACCTTAAATCCTTTTGAGGAAAGAAATTGATTTAAATCAAAAATCATAATATGACTTTAACCATTCTTGTCTTAATATAAATCCTTTTTTATGATTTAAATCGTTTTTTGGGATGTAATTAATTTTTTATGATTTAAATCGTTTTTGAGTTGTAAATCATTTAGATGATTAAAAATCCTTTCTCAAGCACCATTCCCTACTAGTCCTACTACACAAGCTTGAGAATAAATTAAAACTGAAAGTATTTAAATTATTATTATTCTACGAACAAGTTTGGAGAAATAAAATACAAAATATAAATAGAAACACCATTTGTAAAAAAATGTCAGGTAACATTGCGGTAACAGGTAACAGATAAGTAACAAACTTAGTGCTAAGTGAGTATACCTACTATCTATCCAGTAAAATGATTTTAAATCGTTAAGAGATTTAAATCAGAAAGTATTTTAAATAATTTGCAAATGATTCAAATAAAAAAATTACTTGAAATCCGAAAATGTTTTGAAATCATTTACAGATATTTAAAAAAAGTATTTTAAATAATTAGCAAATGATTTTGAAAAAAAAAATAAAATCATGTATGCTGAATAGCAAATGATTTTAAAACTTTTTGTCAAATTTCTTTGTCAAAAAATAATCAAGTCACAAATCATAAATCACTGAGCTTGCAAAAGATTTTAGATCAAACGATTTAAATCGAAAAAAGATTTCAATGAAAAAAAAATCATTGGTAGTTTCAGCTCTGCTTTTGAGTACGGTTGCCAACCATACTATTAAAAACGAGTCGATAGGAACCGAAAATACTGTTTCTTTCTCCAAAATACTGTTTTTTTTCGCGTTTACCTTTGAGGTCTAAGATCAAAACCCAAAATCGCATCTCATTCAGGATCGAACATAAATATGCTATAGGTACTTTTTTTCGTTTTCTTATCGTTTCTTTTTGGATTTTGAATAAAATGTTGTCATACGATTACACTATCGTGCGTCTAATTCGTGTACCAACAAAAAATGTTACTTATAGCTGATTATTATTTGTCAAACATTTTATGTCTTGATAAATGCTACAGAGGTGATCAAAACGTTAGAAATGAATTATATCTCAACAGTAATAATTTTATATCTCGCTTACAGCGGTCAATTATTTCAGTGCTATTTGTTGGAGAAACAAACCTTATTAACAGTTTGATCGTTATCAATCTGAATATTATTAAAATAATAAAGTGTTTTCAGTGAAGCATATTATGGAGTAATAATAATGTATAAAATTCACAAATTCTTTTTTCTTCAGTTTTAACAGTACGCAGAGCTACGACAGATATTTGAAACAACATTTTAGATGGCCATGAAAACATTATGTAACATCAAAAATCATATCAAATCCTAATAACATACTTTGCTCCTTGGAATTCACTTCAAAATAGCTACCGCCTTCTTTCATAAGGGGTACGTCAGCTACAAAAGACTGTTTCTTCTTCCTTGAATAAAATTAGAAAATTTGTTATGTAATCATTATCTATTTATATAAATATATAAACGCTTGACATATAAACTGTATAAAAGCGATTCTACTAACACTTGGCAAAGCTGGTCTAAAGGACAGATTCGGAAAATGGGAAGGTATATTGAATTATTAGTTTGAAAAAGTAAAATAAATAAAGTAGTATTGCAGAAATTTCCTAGCACCTTCTGTATAGTAGCCAAAAATCGGGTAAACTTGATGTCCAAATAAAAAAATGAAATGTTATACATATACGTACTTGCTATCGTAATATTCGAGGAAAACCTCAAATCCGTTTTTGGTCTTTGTATGATCGGATTTCACGCAAGCATCGCCGAACGATACAGAAATTCTAGTTCCGTATTTGTAGGCGAAGTACCACACTCCTTGGAACTGAAATCAACATAACCTTTTGTTAACCCCTGTTGTCCTTATTTGGATGCATCGACATATACAAAATAACCGATTTTACTTCCCACACCGATAGGTGAGGGGAGTATTGTGATCGCGAAAATTTTCGATTTTGAGATAATACGTTTTTTGGGCGTTTTATGATGTGTACATAACGAAAATCCACGTCACTCATTTCCGTCGGTTTGTCTGTCGGTCTGTCTGTCTATCGGTCTGTCTGTCTGTCTGTCGCGTTTTTCTAACCTCGTAATCTCAGTAACCGCTGCATGGATTGTAATGAAATTTGGGCAGCGGTATGCTGTGGGGTCGTAGTAGGTAATGTTCCTATAATTTTGAAAATCGGTGCATGGGCGGCGGAGTAATTAGCAAAAAACGAAAAATTTTAAATATGCCTCAAACTTCGTTATTAGGCGTTTTAGGGGTCCCTGATCATTTTCTACTTTTTTTTGGGTGGGGGTGAAATTGGGGTGGTTGGGGGGTGGGGGGTTGTAAAATTGAAAAATTTGTTGCTTTCATAATAGACTGTCCACTGACTTGTGAAGGAAGACCTGGCGACATAAATAACTTTTTTAGGTCTATCCGAACATTGCCTTGCCTATTACAGAAAGCAAAGGACTTAGAATTTTTTTTGATGTAAACGTACGAGAGTATTGCGTTAGATCGATGTAACGAGAAACTGTTGAATTGATTTTAATGAAATTTTGAAACGGCATTACTACCATGGCGAAGATGGAAAACGCGTATGGTTTTGGTAAATCGTGCCAGTGGCGGCGCAGAAATAATAAAAAAACTAAAAATATAAAAACACCTCAAACTTCGTTTTTAAGCGTTTTAGAGGTTCCTGATCAATTTCTGCGTTTTTTTGGGTGGGGGTGAAATTGGGGTGGTTGGGGGGTTGGGGGTTGAAAAATTAAAAAAATTCTTGTACACATAATAGGCTGTCCACTAACCTGTGAAGGAAGATCTAGCGACACAAATCACCTTTTTAGGTGCATCCGAACATTGCCTAGCCTATTACAGAAACTAAGGGACTTTTCTGTATACTATACGAGAATTTATTGGTCTAAATCGTTTTGTATTTTGTAACGTGGACACTATTAAATTGATTCTAATGAAATTTTGACACAGTATGTTGTTACCGTGGTGAGAATGGAAAACGCGTATGTTTGTTAAAAATCTTGTCAGTGGCAGCGTAGCAATAATCAAAGAACGCGACAAGTATGATTCAAATTCGGTTTTTAGATGTTTTAGGGGTTCCTGATCATTTCCGACCAGTTTTTTGGGTGGGGGTGAAAGTGAGGTGGTGGGGGGGGGGGGGGGGGGGTTGTAAAGCTGAGAAGTTTGTAGTATCGATAATAGGCTGTCCATTGACCTGTGAAGGAAAGACCTAGCGGCATAAGACAACTTTAGGGGGGGGGCATGCTATGGGAAAATAATAAACTGGTATCAGCGTAATGTGTGGGAAGTACTGAGTCAATCAACTTGACTTCATTTTTTAGATCAACTTGAATCAATGATGTCGAAATGTCACCCTACCTCAAACAGTATTTTAAAGTTTCATATTATGGAACTGTTTTTCTAAGCTTATATTATAGAACTGCATCGGATAACTGATACTTACTGCGGTGAAATTGAAATTTTCGATTCCTTTCTGATCGCTACAGAAATCCGCAAAAACCGTTTGGGCAGCACAGCACAAGGATAACACGACGACCGATTTGTAGGAGGCCATGGTCCTAGTCCAATCGCTTGTCACTTGTGTACTGGAGTGGGCACTGGTACAACATTAGCTAAATACAATAATTACAGTTAATACAAAAACTGTCGCAGCTCTACCAGCTAGTGCAAAAAGATAATTTAGGAAGAAAAATCACGACGATTATAATAACGGTCGTTCAGAATAATCACGGAATAATTAAGTTAGATGACCGGAGAGTGCAAAGTTCTTAAACAATTTCGAAGATATTTTTACAGAACGTTGTTTATTTAGTAGGTACTTCAGCAAGGATCATTAATATACTACTCGCAAGTGAGATCCGAAGTCCTACAAAAAAAGGGATATTTGTATTGAAACTTTGTACGCAGCTCATTCAGACGCTATTAACCTACATGGCATCTCTAAAAAACTCGAGACGTGTAAAAACAAAGCATGGCTCTTTGTCGATTCAAAAGCGATGATATCGGTTACAAATGTGGCGAGAGACCAGTTGGTTGAGTAAAAGGGATGAACTGGTTATGTAAAGATACCCCCTAGAAGACGACAGCCCCAGTTTACGCAGGTAAGCCCCTTTGAACCGGGTCGGATTGTAGGCCAACGAGAACGTGGTGCTTCTTTCAGAGCAATTGTTGTAACCATGGGGCGTATCATGGCTACAGTTGTAGCAGTATGGCGCGCATGGATCGCAGAAGGGCGAATTTAGGGAGCTAGAGGTTCTGGAGCACGTAGAAGAGCTACAGACCGGCAAGGTTGTCATCTACGACTACTGGCCCTTCAAAATAGAATACGATCCCCTCGAGATGTGCTGACGCTTGGTATCTAGCTACAGGGAGGCCCATTCGAATCCGCACGGTGTACCACAGATTGAGTGAAGTGGGCTTAGGATCATATCGTCCGCATCTAGTGGTTTCACTCACTGCAACTCATCGTTGCCAGCAGTTAGATTGGTGCCAAGAACACCGACAATGGCATGTTAAATGGCAGCAAAGGGCCTTCTCCGACGAGTCCAGGTTTTATTTGGGGGCACATGACGGACGCCAACGCGTAAGACGATGACGGAGTGAACGACGTGATCTCCAGTTTGCTGTTGAGCGCCATGTACACCGTCCTACTGCTTTCATGGTTTGGCGTGCCATTGCATTCAACAGCAAGTCACCTTTACTTGTGATTCGTGGCACAATGACTGCGCAACGTTATTTGAATGAGTAGTTAGAACCAATTGCCGTTCCATATGTCCGAGGTCTCGAAGAGGGTTTCTATCAGTTACCCCGACTGTTTGTTACTAACTAAAATACGACCCTACCTTTCTTACTCTGAAAAATTGTTTCATAATTATGTGGTCAATTTATTTTATGCTATTTTATCAATACACGTGTTTATGTCTTGTGAACAAGCTCCAATTACTCACATTAAATTCGTAAACTTTGTATCAATCATTTTAGAAAAACTATCGCAGATAAATAGATGCAATTACTATCAGTGATATTTCAAATTGATAAACGGAGTGTGTTTCGAAACAATTTACTTACATTGTATCCAGCTTATTAATCAATTAATTGGAAATTATTGTTGTTCTGATTCTGATACAAATCAACCTGGCAAATATTCATTTCAGGTATATCAATGTTATTCTAAATTGGGCGGTTGTTACCGTAATATTGGAACACCTTTGCTCACGGATGTTTTCGAATGATGGAGGTAATGATCCTATCTAGTAAAAGTAAAAAATCCTAGCAACATTTCTACTACACACTGCAATAAAACAGAAAGGTGTTTAAATGAAAATGGCATCATATGGTTTGGACAGAAACTCTCCAAAAATGTTCCTCACCATCCCTAGTGCACTCTTCTATCCGTGATAAAAAATAAAGTCAAGTTGATTGACTCATTATTTCCCACACATTACGGTGATACCAGTTTATCATTTTCCCATAGCATGAGGCTATAGTACTTAGTTTGAGATCCCCTTGCAAGTAAATGATCGCCCGCCAATGAAGAGTCATTTATAAATACAACTTTTTTAGCTTTAGAACCCCCCAGCCCCCAACCATCCTAATTTCACCCCCACTCAAAAAAGTAGAAAAGGACCAAAAAGCCATAAAAACCAAGGTTTGAGCTGTTTTTATATTTTCAGTTTTTTGATTATTGCTGCGCCGCCACTGACACGATTTCTAAAAACCATACGCGTTTTCCACCGTTCCCACGGTAGTAACCAATAAAACCAGTTCAGCAGTTTCTACTTTTCACAATACAGAACGATCTAAAGCAATACTCGTATGCAAACAGCAAATTCCAAGTTCCTTGTTTTCTGTAATAAATAAGGCAATGTTCGGATGGCCTTAAAAAAGTCTTTTATGCTGCCAGGTTCTTTTTCAAGATCAATGGATAGCCAATTACAACAAATTTTTCAGTTTTACAACCCCCCACCCCCCAACCACCCCAATTTTACCCCCACCCAAAAAAAGTAGAAATTGAGGAGGAACCCCTAAAATGCCGAAAAGACAAGGTTTAAGGAATATTTGAAATTATTCATTTTTTATTAAGTACTCTGCCGCCCATGTACCAATTTTCAAAATTATTGCAACATTACCTACTACGACTACACAACATATCGCTACCCAAATTTCACCACAATCTATGCAGCAGTTACTGAGATTACGAGGGTAGAAGAGCGCCAACAGACAGACAGATAGACAGACGGACAGACAGACAGATCGACGGAAATGTGTGACGTGGATTTTCGTTATGTAGACATAAAATGCCTGAAAAGCGTTTTATCTCAAAATCGAAAATTTTCGCGATCACAATACTTCCCTCACCTATCGGTGTCGAAAGTAAAAGTGAGATGTTAACTTCTTAATTTAACGAATAGTCATGACAATTATTGTTTTCTGTAATTGCATTATCCATAGTTATTACCCCAATCCGGCCTAAGGTATCTTTCAACTGTAATAACGGGTAGAAATCTTTGTTGATTTGCTTATATACGAAATCTGTGATTGACAAATGATAATACTGTGAACAAAGAAGTGTGCCAATCAATTTGGTCGATAGAAATATTTAGTATGCATTGTTAGCTCACTATCATTGAGTATGAACGCTGTATATTCTAGTTTATTACAACAGTTTCCTTTTCACTGCAGATGAGGCAGTTTATTTAACAACAAGCTTGGAACCCATCCATAAGGGCCTGAACTCTTTTATGGAGTAGACAATGAATGAATAAGCATATTTATTCTCTTTCTATAGGCTGTTATATTAGCCCTTAAACCTCCAAGGGGGATCGTTTAAGGACCACCTGTTAAGAAATCTTAGCCTAAATACTTTATTTAAAAACATTGGCAACGCTGCCGTTTGATATGTGCTCGTGTTGACCTTTGGAACTGTAATTCAGTATGCGGCCACGTTTCGCAGCGAGTACAGCACAGTGACACGTGATCTCATTTAGTGGGGTCCCGCTGGTACCCCGGGCGGTCATTTACGGAACCAATTTTCATTTTAAGCTCGTGGTATATTTTTTGCTTTTCTAATAATTTAAAGTCAAAATGAATGATTGGAATAGAACACGACCCCTAAAACAACATGTGTTTGTTGAGATAGCCGAAAAGTGGGTTTTTGATGCTGAAACTGACTATGACAGCGATACTTCTGCAGAAAACTGTTTTGCTGTAGAAAGTGTTTCGAAGACCGAGGATAATTTGGAAATATAAGCTTACAGTTCTTTTCTTTTCTAAACTATTTAGTAAACTTGTTTAAAGTGTAGTTTTGTTATTCTCTAGGCCTAATTAATGTAAACTTAATAGCACTAATTTAATATCACATACTGTGGTGGGGTCTCTAAAGGACCCCACATGGGTATTTACGTTGATTTTCATAGCATGGGAATTTAAGGGTTAGGGAGGCTGTTCGACCACCTGCAATGCGGCGGCAGTGTGGCATGTAGCATCCATTAGCTCGTCGGTCTCCTTATGAGCAATCAAGCCGAATGAGAGGATAGCCGCAGCCACCCCCTTTCTAGTGGCGGTGCTGTTTCTTGCCCTTGTAGGCCACCAGATGAAAACAGATGAAGTCCTAGGGGAAAAAGTGGCCGGCCGTCGCTCCGGGTGACTCGATTTGTCAGAGCATCACTCCACCACACCACACGCCTTCATCCATTTTTTACGGTTTGTGCTCATCAGCCTTGCGATCATTTCCGAGGCTTGGCCGAAAACTAGTTTAGGAGCTCGCTACGTAAAAAAAAGTCACTCGGTAAAGTAAAAATTTTGTCATTTACAGGTTCGGTAGGTATCAACATGGGGATAGGTGGGTCGTCAGAAGGCGCCGTGGATCTATGAAGTAAGGGTGGCGGGTTAAATATGCATTTTTTCGCATAATAGACGAAGAAGACCATCTCTGAAAATATAAGAAAGTAGGTAGACAATTGTCACAAGTATAGCCGGAAGGTAAAACGCCGTCAAAGGGCGCTTAAGTTGCGTAACATTTTGCAACAATATTTTCATTTATTTCTTAAACTATAAATTCCATACTAGTTGTGTGTTTACGATTCTATCTCGTGTTAAAAGTTAGTATACTGGCGGCATGTTCGCCACAGCATTAGCAATAACCACTTTCCAACTTGCAGAAAAAACATTCACATCCTACTCTTAACAGCTAGCTCCTCATTTTAAAAAATCCCTTTTCAGCGATAAGGCAATCAATAACTCAGTTAGATTGAACTAAGCGCCTTTAACCGGTTTTCGTATGGCAAGGATTATTTGCAAAGGACAAATTTCACGCTGTTTTCACATTAGTCAACAACATTAGTCAAATCTACGAAACTGAATAGTAGTAAACTATTTTTTCAACTGAAAATAATAGTGCATGCGTTGTAATGACACGCTCAGTAATTACTTCCCAGGCCGAAATTAAAAAAAATAGGTTCGTGATAAAATACATTTTTTGAAAAAACAATTCAACATTTTTTGCTCACATCCATTATTATACTTATAAGCACTGAGTGCTACTTTTCAAAACATCGAGTACCGGGTAGTCGGCCGAGAAATTTTCTGTAATTCAGCTTCCACCCTGCAAATGGCACTACACACATTAATAATCGTACACAATAAAGTCTATATTTCAAAATTGTTGAACTGTTTTGCTACAGTTAATAGGTTATACAAAAAAAAAAAAAATGTATGGCAAAATACATCAATTTTTGATTAACTTGAATGTGTGAATGAATTTAGTGTACCCAAAGGTTTTCGGTAAATAGTACCTCTGGATTTCTTAAAGTATAAACGAGATACACACGTCGCGTCGTCATATTTTCTAATATTGCTATAAAAGTAGATTGCGCTGTAGAAAAGTTTCAATATTATCATGAATCATTATTAGGATGCTATGATTTATTAAATTTAAAACAAAAGTTCTAAATAGTTAAGTTATTTAGATGTAAGATGGTAACGTTTACAAAACATGTTGGGATTGTGTCTGTTCAGCGGCAGCACTACAAACAGTACAAACACTCATCTATAATCCACATTCACCATATTTCGGACTTGTCCAACGTCTCTTCTCTCTTCAGCTTCAGCTTAAGAAATGGTGAATGTGTAACCCAATAGAATTCCAACAGTTATCGCATTCACCATATTCCAACTAAACCAAAATACGCCCAGACGAATGTTGAAAAACCATTCGCTACAAAATGATCATCGGTAATAATAATCAATGGATGTATGGCGGGGTTTCTCTATACCGGAATGTTACAAAGCTCGTCGACCGGTCGCGAAAAATCAAATTTAGCGAAATACTTTCAAAGCACGTGTTTTATAATATTACACAAAGCCGGTATGCGAAATCATAAAACAAATTACTTAAAATGGTCATAGGCGTAGACCATGGTTATTTTCCAACAAGTGAATGTTGGTACGATGTAGTATATAAGTTTGCCACTACTTACTGATTCTAGAGTCTGGGACACTAATAGGTACAATAATACACCGTAAATAAAAATCAAATATATAAGGATTATATATTTGCAAGATTTTGTAATAATTAAGAACGCAAAAACAAAATTATACTGGATTGTTTAGCGCAGCAATAACTAACTAATTCTTTCAAACCCTATATGTGTTTCCGTATAGCTATGTTGGTCTTCCGAAAAAGATTTGAACTTAATTTAAATTTAATACGATTCCGAGGGACACGACATAAAACCACGCAATCTTTAATAAACTGAAGCTAATAGCAATATGTTTGCTATCAGATGGACGCATTATGGTTATTTCTTTGCTATTTCTAAGCCTTCATAAGCTTCCAGTAACTTAGAGTTTACTATACTACGAACCAATTTTAAATTGTTTAACTGTCAGCAATATTGATGGAAAATCGTAATCCATATTTCGACTTCGTCACTTATACAATGCTTATACTAACATTAATAGTGCAACATACTGTTGAGCTACTTAAGAGGGCTAGGTACATACATTTAGACATTCGTATATGCCATGTATACCACGGATTCCCATTTTGAACAGAACCCGCTTGTTTTTCAAACTACATACTATACACAGTATTTCAGAAGGTGATACTTAAGACCTTAATGAATGATATCTCATAGCAATTTTTTCAAAAAAGTTTTTTAGTGTGTAAAAACCTCGCAATGCAAAATCATAGATTCTTCAAATGTCTGTAATTTACCAACTACACACGATATCAAAACAAGGCTACCGAAGTGACATAGCGCAAGCTTTCGTCTTCAGTTTGCTTTTTGAATCATTACTGTAAGTTTAAAGGTAACGCCAGGAGCTTCTGAATGCGAAATTCACATATATGGCGACCTTTGGACCTTTTAGCCTTACACCTTTGTACTTTTCGTATCCTCGCTAACACGGGAATACGTATTTTCTTGGATTCTCAATTTCGCGCGCTAGATCCAGGAATGAATACAAAAACAAAAAATATACCTAATCAAGCAAGTATACGGCATACGCTTATAACAGCTTTATAAGAGCTGTGTTAAATTCTGTATTATTTGATGTACCTATTTATAATTACGGTTGTTGGCAATAAGCAAGATTTCAAACTATATATATTCACGTTAAAAATTGTGGCTAATAATGTACAGGAAACGAGAGTGCCATTATTCTCTTTCTATTATTTATCAAGGTTGCAAACATTTTCGGTTTGAGCATAATAAAGATAGAACATCACTTATACAGACAATTCACACGACGCGGTCAAATCACCGTTTTGCTCATTTTAACGAATCGACTGAAACCGAATGATGTGTTCACACAGAAAACGGCTATAAACAGATTTTCAGCCGATCCCGGGTTTTCTGTTGATTTTTGAATAGTTTTCTTGTGAATGGACGTAAATACGTTTATTGGCATCGTCAAAGGAGGCGTAGATTACTTAACAGAAAATTTTGGATTCACCCTATTTTAAGTCAAAGGTCTCATATGGGTGCTTACCACCGATTAGGAAATATATCCGAATCAGCTATTCGGTTTTCGGTGACAACACAGCAAGGAATGAACTTGAACCCCAGGCTTTAGTGAATCAAGACTTGGACAAATACCTGAAATGGTTATTTCATAATAATTTGAAAATCAATATTGATAAGACCAAATATATTTTATTTAAAAGGAAAAATACCATAGTTGATGAACTTCAGATTGCAATTGAAAATATCATGTTGGAAAAGGTCTCATCAATAAAATATTTGGGGTTGATAGTGGATGAAAGTTTAAATTGGCAACCACTATCTATAATTTTGTAAATGAAATACATGATCATTTTACCAGGTCACAAAACAATATATGTCCGGTTCACAGTCGTACAAATATAGCTTTGAATTGTCCAATGCAATCCGCGTCTAGAGCTTATAATAGGTTACCAGTTGAAATTAGATCTAAAATATGTTATAATACAATTGTACAATTCAAAACAACACCTAGGCACCTAGTTAATTAAGTAGTACGTAATATAATTAAGGACTCTAGTAGCAATCTAGTTAAAGAAAAATAATAAGCATAAGAATAAGAAAAGTTTATGTTTATGATTCTCGAGGCCAGAACCTTGTTTAGAGAATTGTTAAAGTTTATTGCTCTATAATTATTTCCAGAAATAAACGATGTTTCAAAAAAAAAAAACACGCGACCGAAACGACGAAATTGCCATAGGCGTTTGTTTCGTAGGCTCACCGTGTGAAAAATTATCGAAACGGTGATTTGACCGCATCGTGTGAACGGGCTGTTAGTCAAGTTTAACGCCTGTATTACAGTTATTAATTTTTGTGTAATATCGAACTGGAGCAGTACGTTCATGATATTTCGCCCGTCAATTTTTATTTCGTCGGAACTAACACAATTACGAATGATGTATCGCTGCCAGTGGGAAAATATTAAATTACAGCTACACAAAATTGTTTCGGTGCAGATTTATTTTAACAAAGCCCGAAAATTAATTGTAGCCGGGCATCACATCGCATGTACCGACGAGTACGTTTCAGCCGGACAAAACAAAATTTCGAGAATGAATTCTATTTGTTCGTTAAAGCGTTTTCGAGTTCGTATCAGCTTCGCATTCCGCTCACAATACGTTGTTTCGAAAAATTTTCCATTTCTAAATGAAACGGCACTCATGAAGTAGATTGGATAGGATTTTAGCTATTTTGTCAAAAAGAAGGATTTAGTACTTTTAGCTGAAACAGAAGACCATCTACAGGAAAAATACATCCTACAAACAATATGCCAAAAACGTGACATGAAGAAATCAACAAACAAAATTAAAACCATGACTTTTTCAGGTAAATATCCAGTTAGGGCAAAGATTGTCGTAAACGATGAAGTACTGGGACAGGTAAAACACTTCAAATACTTAGGCTGCGATATATCTTATAATAGAGGTAAATATACAGGGTTACTGGTAACTCGACCACTTTCCTGCACGAAGTGATAGAGGGACTCAAATGCAATAGATTTAACCCCCCATACGTAACTCCGAAAACCGATAGTTTTCGAGATAATTAACATTTAATGTTTTTCAACAATATTTCTAAATTTCCACACTACATCCCAAATTTAGAAAAAGCCTGCTGTCGATTTTAGTAATTTCCAATTTAGTTTTTTACTGACACATACGCAAATCTAATTTAGTATTTAAATGTGTAAAAATACTAAACAGTTTCAAACTACATACGATTATTTATAAAATAAAGAACAAAATTTTTACATTCACCGTGAAAGAAAATTGTCTAGCTCAAAAAAGATACACAACCAGTCACACAAATTATTTTAAAAACTTCCTTATCTGATGGCCTATTCCAAGGACAAGAATGACAGTATAACCACAAGTAACTATTTAACAAAATTTATCAACATAATTGGCAATTCCAAAAATCGATGAGACCTCTAGCGGCAAAAATCTACACTGACAAAGCAGGTACTCGAATTTCGGACGGCACACAATTAACATGCCATTAACCGTTTATATGCCGTTTATGTTTCTTCGTTCAGTCGTGTTTTCAAGTTTGTGCTTTGTTAATTGGTATATAGTGTGTTAGAATATTCCTTCGGACCTTCTTCATACGCTATTGTCAAGAATATGGCATCTACATCAGGCTTCAAATCAAGAAAGGCTAGCAAGTTTAATACAAACTGTAGTGTTTATGGTTGCCACTCCAAAAAAGACTATGATAAAAGCATTCATCGCCACGAATTTCCTCCAAAAGCGTGTCACAGCGTGCAGGATACCTGCTATCCTCCATATTTGTTTACAAACGCCAGCGCCCTCATCGGTAATTGGAATCGCCAATACAGAATCATCAACAACATGATATTCCAGCATGATGGTTGTCCAGCAGATTACCGTATCACAATTCGGCGGTTGTTGGACAACACATACCCGAACAAATGGATAGGGAGGGGTGTACATATACCATGGCCTGCGCGGAGCCCCGAACTGATACCCCTTGATTTTTACGTCTGGGGTCACATGAAGGCATTGGTTTACGAGACTCCAATTAATACTGCTGACGAACTAAGGCAAAAAATTATCAATGCGGCGGAGGAGATGAAACGAAGTTTTTCAACACGAGTTACAAAAACCGAAGTGAAGAAGCGGATCCGTACTTGTATCCGAAATCAAGGGCACACATTGAGCAAGATCTCTAGAAAGTTTGAGTGGATTTAATTTGTTTTACTTGTATAAAATCATCGACCGCATTTGCAAACATTCTAGTATGTAACTGAGTTATCAATAATGATTGTACTGTCATTCGTTTTTTTGAATAGGTGATTTTTATTCATTGCTATTTATAATCTTTCTGAGAAGGTTATTAGGTAGGAAAGTTTTTTTAGCGATTATTTTTATATTTGTATTTAGTTTGGAACTGTTTAGTATTTTGAAACATTTTAATTTAGCCTTGTGTATGTGTTAGTTAAATACTAAAATAAAAATTATCAGAATCAACAACAGGTTTTTTTTCTTAGTTTAGGATCTATCACCTCTTGCAGGAAAGTGGTCGAGTTACCAGTAACCCTGTATAGAAGAAAATTCACAAATATTTGCGGAACTATCAGGGGAACACTAAAAAATAAAACAAGCAAAGTTACTCCAATCAAATTTTATAAGATATAAGACGATAGCTGTTCCAACACTCTTATACGGTAGCGAAACATGGACAACAACGAAAAAAGAAGAAACTAGGGTACAAACGCAAGAAATGAAATTTCTAAGAAGGTTGCACAAAATTAGACAGATTAAGAAATACAGACACACGAGTGGAATTAAACATCTTCAATATAAACGGAAAAATAAAAGAAAAAAATAAATGGAAAGAACATAAGGAGCGAATGCACTAAAATAGCATTCCAGCCAGAGCCAGATTTTATTAATGCTCTGGAAGAAGAGATATCGGGGAGGCCGATAAAAAGATGGGTAACGTAACAGGCAAAGTGTCTAAAACCTGAAGTGAACAAGAAGGAGAAGAAGAAGAAGAAGAAGCAGAAGAAGAAGAAGAAAGAACAGGAAGGTTCAGCAGCGCTTTTCACGCCTTCACGCAGTTTTGCACATCTCAGTTGGGTACCAGGCTATGCAGATATTGGTGGCAATTAGTGTGTAGACAAGCTTGCGATAGGAGCTACCACCCGCAAAGTTATCAACCAAATGTTCAACGAGGAACATCGCTAGTGAACGCTGGTTACCGGTCAGTAAAAACGCAGATTTTGTAAAGGCATACTTCCTCCGATGAAGAATTTATGTTAACGGATAACGTTTCTTATAGTGTAAAGGAAAAGGCAAGGAATACATCCAGCAAATGAAGAGAGACAACTCTATGGGGAATATCACCACCTATTTTTAACTTTGAAGGAACATGACGAGCGTTTTTCCAGTACATGAGAATGACGTTAAACACATATAGTATGGGGAAAGGCATAGGAATTATTAACATTACATCATGTTTAGAAGAATTTTCAAAAAGTACGAGTTGTGGAGTTGTACTTATAGTTCGAACTTCAAACCTTGTGAAGGAATAAATAACCTTCTTCTTCTCCTTTTTTATGACACGCGCCTACTGAAAAAATACGCACTTGTATCAACTACATCCATAAATTTTAAAGATTGTACTGAAATATCACCAATATTCGTGTATTTTAGGTACACTAAACAAATCGATAAATTATCAATCCAATTATCTACATGATTCAACCATGGATAGCTAATAAAGCATTGCAACGAATAATGTAAAACACAACATGAATTTATAAATGCTCTTTCAAATTTTCCTGAGATTTCTCATTTAAATTATTATAACGAATATGGATTTTAATTACGGCGCCATTTTAAGTTCGATTAATATTTTAATAGCCGTCAGATCACGTAGACTGGATTTATATGCCCCGTAAATTAAAAGTACTCTGTGTAATTACTGCCCGGGCATCGATTGAACTGATGATGTTTCATACATAATGGATTACCTTGGAAAAGCTGATTTCTCTTCTGGGAATCTATACGGCTGTTGCTGTTAAAAATATAACGGGTATTGCTAACCATTTAAAATTAATCGTTATTCTTGCAAACCCCACTTGTCAAAAAATCACTATTTTGATAGAAGCCGATGAAATTGTGCTATTTGAACAATGTTAAAAATATACAGAAACAAGTACCCTAATATGAAGTGTGATACATGCCTTCAAGTTTCCAATACTATCAAAATTATCAATATTTCCGAATTTGAAAGATGTCAAAAACTGTCAAACGTTCGAAGATATTCTGAATCCACCACTAACGATAACGAAAGATGACAGATAACTGATAACAGTGGATGATAGAAATAGAAGCTTTTTGAACGACCGATCTCTGTTTGTTGTGGTTAAAGGCTATTATCATCAGACGCATTTTCAAAAACCGCCGATGTCGTCAGAGATCTGTCCTATCCCCTGCACTGCTTTTGCTGTACATCCACAAGCTGCTGGAAATAACATAAAAACCAATCTACAGCTTCGCAGACAACAGTACATTAATATCGTGCATGCAGCCAGGCAAGCCACCATCATCCCAGGAGAAGGTGCGTTGGCGACAGCAGCATGCCTCACATATCAACATAGATATCAAAACAATTGTCTAGTGGGGATTAGTAAATAAAGTACGATTTTACCTACAAAAAATCAGGCAAGAACACTGACAAAGAAATCTCATGTTGGCTTACCAACTGCGGAAATGGAGGGTCATCTCATAGTCGAGTCACTTTCCGTCAAGCTTTTGGGGATCAACATCAACAACATGGCACGATTACGTTGTCAGTATTGTTGAAACAACATCCCAAAAGCTTGGAGTTCTGTTCCGGTGTAGGAAGCTGTATGCTGCACCAGAGCAACTACAGGTGTTCTACAAGGCACAGATGCGACCTCCGCTGGAGTATTGCTCCCATGTGTGGAGATGAGATCCGAAGCACTCTCTAAAGTTTCTGGACACTATCCAGAAGAGAGCAATTATACTAATCGATACACCTAACCTCACACAGGACCTCCGCAGCCTGGAACATCGAAGACGGGTGGCCGACCTATCCCTGTTTTATAGATTCTATCACGGAAGGTGTTGGGAGAGCTCTCTCAGATAAGAACACCAAAGGCCTTCCAAACCAGCAACACTAGAGAGGCTCTGCGAGCTCATCCTATCCAGATCGAGGTCCCTACTCCCCGAACCAGTCTCCCCAGCATTACTTCCTTTGGACAACTTCGACGCTGTGGAATGAGCGCTGGGTAATTTGTTCCCCGACGGCTATAACCTGCAGCGTTTCAAATCTAACGTCCACCGACACTTATCCTCGCGCAGCGCTTCTACAGCGCCGTAGGCTTTCAGCCTTTGCGGGAGGCTGACCATAAAAAAAATTTCGTGGCTTGAAGAAACGAACCTTACATGCTAATCTGTTTGCTTCTATTGTGATGATCGAACTTCGAGTCATCGTAATGAGTTTGCCCGGAGTATCATTGAATGATTGTCGACTAAGGACTGTTGCGAGAGATAAATTATTTCAATGAAAGGGGAAGAAGCAGTCAGGAGCGGCACGGGATGAAACCGCACAGTCGAGCGCCATCTTTCAACGTAACGTAGGTATGTCGAGTATGAAACCGCGCCGATATAAAGTAGGCATTGAGCAAGTGGTGATCAGCCCACCACACTTTTCATCGCTCCTAATGAGATTCCAAATTGAATTATTGCTATTGTCGCGGGGGGAACGTTTTCGGATTAAACGTTCGCTGGCGGCCGCAGCCTAATTGCCGGCAAACTGATATCGCCACCGTACCGGGAAACATTTCGAATTGAACAGGCCCTTAGACATATCTGGTATATTCAAATTCAAGGCAGTAATTAAGAGAGGTGGGGGGAGCGCTACTGGTATAGGCAGTATTTTTTAATACAATGGATCATAATAAGAAAGGATGGTTGCATTCAGCAGAAAGATCGGGAGCCGCTACTTTTGTAGCCGCTACATCTCAAGTTGGCGTTCTGCTGAAAAGCATTATTTGTGCGTTCTGAGATATCACCAGGCCCGGGTTAGCATCAATTTACGCCCTAGGCCACAGTCCTAAATTACGCCCCTTCCGGGTGGCCTCGGGGTTGTGAAATTTTTGGCTGTAGGCGCGCCGCGGTCAGATTGGTCCTAATTCCACCGGTCAAAGGCGCGCAAAATATTTCGGATAAGAGGCAGGTATGTGGACACAAGTGCGCGAGACGGTGCTCGTTTCTTTGGTCGTAATCGTAATACAGTTGATTGAAATAAATTGTAATACGAAATGCAGCATTTTCCGTCAGCATTATATTCGCATTTAACTGCATTACGTGTTTTTTTTGCTAACTTGTCGAATGCTGGTAATATTCAATGTATTTAAATCAATAATAGATGTTTTGGATCCAGTGAATAATGGCATAAAGTATTTTACAAAGCATTCAGCAACCTGTCATGATCTAGAAATAATAAACCGAAAGTCCATCTCAACTAACGCCCCACTTCAGAATTAGCGTCTTTATATAATACAATTAAACTTAAGTATTTTTTGAACCAGGCTTGTATTAGATGAAATCTACACCCATTATTGTACAGTTAGGCCAAACTATCCGATAGGATAGTTAATGTCGTTCTAGCACAGTACTAGTCAATGGCATTTTAAAATATGTTTATAAAATCCCAATATGTACTTGCAATTTGTAGTAAACAGATATTGAGTAAAAAAGATATGGAACATTACATATACTTGGAAGAGCAAGGACGATGAGCTTTGCTTGAATCATATGTGATCTATGGTTATGCTTGATCTTTTTTAAATAGGAAAATGGCCTTAAACAATACGATTAAGCTGGATACTAATAAACAAATAACTCGGTAAGTAGTAAAAAATAGAAGACTATTAATGCATATGAAGTAATTATAGACTCATAATATATTGAGTGGGTTGACTAGATCTTTTTGTTTTGGATTCATTGCTTTTTGTAGCTACTTATGTAACGTGTGGATTAGAAGTAAAAAAGATTGTCATTTTTTTTTCATGGCCTGCGCCCCCGTAAAATTGCGCCCTAGGCCATGGCCTAGGTTGGCCTTATGGGTAATCCGGGCCTGGATATCACGATAAATAGTTGTGACGCCTGTCAGTTGCCAGTGAAATGTCAAATGAGTGATCATATTTGAGGTTATTAGAAATAAAAAGATATGTCAGGTTGTATAATTGTATCAAAGTTTTGGAATGTGTAAAGTAGTGTGGACTTTTTATTTTAAATATGACAACATAACCTATAACAAGCATCATGACATGTGACACTCACAAGGTCAAAAGTAGCTTATTCCGCTCCGCTCCAAGTGAGCGTACTTCTCTATCGCTACAAAAAATGGCGACCGCTAGAGCGGTAGCTGCTTGGTAGCGCACGCGTTCAGCAGAAAATTTGGTAGCTGCTCCGCAACTGTTGAGTCTGCTGAATGCACCCAATGTAACATCATAGGTGAGATAAGTAACCGATCAAAATTTAAGAAAAATCCAAACATTGGAAAGACATTCACGATATGTTATGCTCCCAGAAACATGATGAAGTATACTCCTAATACGACGGTCGAATTCTTCTTGACGTATTACATCCTAGGTAGCTTTTACCTCATGCTGAAATGTCGCTGCAGTCTGTGGAGGATGTAGTAAATGTAGCAATGTTCCAGGTATGTTCTATGGGCAAAAAATCGGGAGGACTTTTGCTCAGACTACAGACCGAAACTGTGAAAATAACAGCATTGTACAAGATACGATTCCTGCTAACAAACCGAATAATATTGTAAGAATAAGCATTTACCGTGTTTTCATATTATATTGTTTCTAACATATTGCTTTGACAAATCGTTGTAACGTTTAGCGGGGGAAGTCAACCGACTTGACGGCACTATTTTTCATACGGTCAACCGGCCCTGCATAACCCTAATTCAAGGAAGCAAGGACAACGGCGTATAATACATCTGGCGCTATACTTTCGCGTCTGCCATTCTGATGGTAAAAACTCCCCAAACTTTCGAAAGCATCGCCATCAGCGCGGGATGACAGTGCGGTCGGTCCCCATCAGGGCCACTTTTGCCTCACGTTTATTGAAATAGTTTGTACGAGGGTGGCCCCATCCCATCCTACTCCCATGACAGCTATTGCTAATTCCTAACCAATTTGCCTGAGCGAAACTTCCCAGCGACTAACGAGCATATTGGAATGCTAGTTTCACGTATACTATCCTTCATACGTTGTCCAATGCAATGCAAGAAATGTCACTCAACGCTGCCTCTCTGATGGTACTCTTCCTTAGCAAATCTTGGTAAATTTTAGCTCCCTTGCAGTATACAGGGTAGACCTATTTACAGGCTTACAAGAGAACGGGTGGTTTATTGAAAATAGGTTTTTTCGTAATGGGACAAAAATATCTGCAATTGAGGTTTTGAATAAAGAAAAAAATATATTTTTTTTGTGATAAATCGAAAGATCATATATAAGTTTTATAACAAAACCGTTTTTGTTTTCTTTTCTTTCGCAATAATTCAAAAGTTATATCAAAATAAAAATGGGTTTTTGAATCGAGTACCGAAAACACGCCGACGGCTCCCGAACCCGTGTGACGTAATGATGGCGGTTAAGATGCTCCTTTGACCAACGACATCCTACATCGATACTAGATTCTAGATTCCCAGCCAAACGTGAAAATACTTGCTAGTAACCAAGGGCGTACCCAGGATTTCAGTTAGGGGGGGGCAGGGGGCTGCTTAGTGCTTATACCTGCTTCGAAAATTGACTTTTATTCATTAACTTTTATGATGACACAAAACAAATATTATAAGTACATAATAATTATACTATACATTATGTATAATATATAATATTATATATGTTTATTTTAATTTAACAGTAATCTTCTCGGATTTGCCGAAAATTTGTCTATGACAATCTTTTCAATAAACTCACTGTTGTCTTTTAAATAATTGCGATGTACGCTCATCAGACATAAACCCGTAAGCCTTTCTTCACCCATGGTGCTTCTTAGCCACGTTTTAACTCTTCGCAGCGTACTGAAGGACCGTTCTACGGTCGCCGTGGTGCATGGGATAGTGCTTAAAATAATTAATGCCTTTCTGACAGCAGGGTAAAAAATGTTCGCTTCTTTGAACAGATCAACTACTTCTATGTCCTTTAATTGATCATCTGATAAAGCCTTCGTCACCCATAAATTATGCCAAAGGTTCAGTTCCCCGGTGATATCCAGGTTATAAAATTCTTGGAATGATTCTGCGTTTTTGTGTAGGTCTGCAATGCTGGTTTTTGTCATATACAAGGGATGTAGCCTGCTTAAAGCAAACGCCGGAGTATTTTCTTGGGAGAATCGAATATTCAATGATGAAATGAGTGAATCAATGTATGGTATTATCAGGGAACGCCGCCAATATTCGTTATCATTGTCTGATGGCGGATTACTTCTATGTGTTTGCTTATGAGCAAGACGTGGAACCGAAATTTCTATGTTCAAATCCATTGCAACAGCTCGTGCTTTTTGAAGTATTTCATTACTTATTCTATCAGGAAACTCGCGGTCATTTCTGAGAATGTCCTTGATATTTTTAATGTGTTTTCCTACCGAGATCATGTCGATCGATTTAGCTTGCAGTGCGTTAACTACTGGTTCTATAACTGCTGAATATTTGGCTATTGTTTGTAGAGAAACAATAAACACTGGTTTTGTAACGGCTGAATGCAACTGATATGCAGATTTTCTGGTGGCATAATTTCCCTCTACAGATAACGTTTCTAGAGATTTCACGAGCTCTGAAAAATGTTGAGAAAACTTTCTGATTGATTTATATTTTTCGGACCATCTCGTCTCACATAATCGTGATAGGTTTGGAGCGTAGTTTCGACGTGTAGTCGATTCTCTGAAAGACGTTATAACATCCTTTACAGTGGCGACAGTATTTCTAATTTCTGGCACTGCGTTCGCATCATTCACAACAAGGTTGAGTTTGTGACTTGAGCAATGAAAATATAAAGCACGAGGATATTTTTTTCTCAAAATGGCTTGTACGCCACCCTCTTTTCCTGCCATTGTAGAACAGCCATCGAATCCAAACCCTACGCAATCTTCTTTGGAGAGGTTAGAACTAATTAAGAAATTGTCAATTGCTTCGGCGATTGCGGAAGCATTTTGTGCTTTTAGTTCAACGAACCCTACAAATTCTTCTCTGATTTTACTTTTGCTTTCGTCGTAGAACCGCACGCCTATTGACAGCTGTTCTTTCCCAGATACGTCTGCTGTTTCATCAGCTAAGATTGAGTAAGCCATGGTCTTCCGAACCTCACTAATTACATTCTCCTGAATAACTTCGCCACATAAATTTATTAGTTCGTTTTGTATTCTTGGCGAAGTATAAATTGCATTTCGACGGCACTTTTCAAAGTGACTCTTTAATTTGTTGTCCCCTGAATCGATTCTCAACTTCAATAAATCTAATAAAACACCCTAATCTGCTTGTTTGCCCCTAAGAGGCATATCATGTGTACCGCAAAATACTATACAAGAAATAATTGATGACAATATTTGTCTGTTTTCATCGATTGCTTTTTGGTGTCCACTTTGCAGTTGGATGTCTACAGGAACATTTTCAAGAAAATTTTTTGCAGCATTTGTCGCCGTTTGGTGAAGGTTGGTCGTTGCATGCTTTCGGCAGTCTTCATGCATATTTTTGAACTTTAAATATGGCCTGACCATAAACGATCCCAAAATTCCTCTCACAGTGCTAATGGGCGGAGGAAACAAAACACAATACTTACAAAGAGCACCTTTTAGTCGCTTGGAATATACTAGCCATGGTGAATATTGATCCAACCAAGCATGATTAAATTTTCTTTTTAAATGGCTTGCATCACTTTCAAAATCGTAATTTCTGGGCGGGATCCAAGGATTTTGTAACAACTCCCTCTTCTTTTCCGTCGATAGCTGGGTAGCCAATCCAACATAACGACCCAGATCATTTTCATGACAGCCATCGTCCACTATAATTTCAGGATCGACGTTGACGTCATAAGTTTGTTGGGATGTCGATGGAGAAGAATAGTCGGCAACAGATATATTAAGAGGTTCTACTGAAGAATTTGACGCTTGTCCAATGTTAGCATGCAATGATATTGGCATTACATGAGTGGTTTTATCATGGTTGTCATTTTCATCGCTTCCACTGCTACTTTCCCGACCTTTTTTTCTTTTTTCGCGTGGCCTCCCTAAAAAATGGATACACAGAATTACCCTTACAGTGTTTAGGCGGGTTGCATAGGACGAAAATCAAAGATCAAGTTTCACATTCTCTTGCATATGGTTTGAACGCCAAATAATCAAAACTAGGTAAGTAATTTGAAATAATACACTTGTTGTGACGTTAGAGAAAAGGGATTTTGTTGTCGGTATGATCTTATTAATAAATCCAAAATATTGCAAGGATCTTTCTTTTATGTTTTTTTTTAACTTTTTTATCACAAAATATTCACAAATGTTATTTTAGCTATTATAACAAAACCACGTGTTGTAATTAATAAATTTAAATATTGTAAGTAATGCCTAAGATATACACTTACAAGAGAGTCATAGCCCCCCTTAAACAAATCAAATAATCATATTAAGTATGTACTTAAGTGTTTTGTTTTGACTCACCTCTTTCAAAGAATTTCCTGATATCCATTTGACGGAGTAATATTTCCAGTTGTTGCGCAGTAAACGTAAATCTCGTGTCTCCGCAACGAAACTATAAGACACTATCTATGGCGTATGAAATATTCGCTCGTATTCCACTCCGAACTGAATTGTATTCGAACTAAATTCACGTGCTCTGCCTTACGTTCCGCTTATATATTGAAAATATTCTCGCTCCCGAAATATGTAGAAAATACTCGAGCTCGACTCTATTTCCATCCTTGTCTTATAATACATGCTATCACTGTCTTTTCTTTCCGGAATAGTCCATGCTAGAATATTCTTCGTGGTATTGCTATTCAATACTAGATGTCTCTATTGACCGTATACAGTATACATTGAGCCTATTTCTTTTTACTGGAAAAAGTACTGCCGTCCGAAACTAGATGGCGTTAGATGTTATTTTCTTCCAATTATATTCAGCTTTAATCCTATATGGCTCTGATTGTCTCGTCGGAAGCGGAAACTACGAGATACCACGGTTTTGTGGGAGATTTAAATTATATTGCATCGCTAACAGTATACTAGAGTCTGTCTAGTGAGTCGCGGCACAGAAATAACCGCGGCAAATTTAAAAATAATTTAGTTGTAAGCACTGAATAGAATATGCTATGAAATTTGAGTTTGATACTTTCACTATTTTATTTTATGAACACTAAGAATCTTAAACTAAATCTGTACAGATATATACTACTTAAAATAATATGCAACATATTGAATATTATTTTATTTTAGCATAGCATTGAAAACAAAAATTATATAATAAAACCAAACTTGCATCAAAACCGTACTTAATTTTTATTTATTCTGTCTCGTAATCAAAATCAGATTCTAGAAATTAAATTATCGACTATAAATCATTACTGACACTTTCATTTGTTAGTGATAACTAACAAATAATAAAAACGAAATAAAGAAATAAATAAAGTGTATCAAAACTTGATCAAAACATTTTGCGTTTCGTTTGACGGCGGCTGAAGGTCGCCATATAAAATATTCTAATAAATACGTTGTGACACGACCGACACGACTCACTATACAGACTCTATATCGAATGTTGTAGAATATTTAACTATAGAAAATAAAGAACAAATCTGGCTGAAAAGATATTTTGTTTCCAACACTTCATTTTGCGCAGAGTAGGTAACACGTTTTTAATTTTTATTTGCCAAAAAAAATTACATTTATTTAATCTTCTAGGGGGGGGCAGCTGCCCCCCCCTGCCCCTACCTGGGTACGCCCTTGCTAGTAACTAGTGTATATTTGTTGCAATATAGCCGATGAATGAAGTTTGCAGCTCAGGACGACCCCTACGATCGAAATAAATATCTTTTTGAATGTTTGAAATCAGATTACAGATTCCAGTAAGTAAGTAAGTAAGTACCTAATCAAATATGTCTTATTGAAACTACCTGGTGCATGTTCGGCTGGCCTAGTGGTTAGAGTGTTGGCTAATGGATCCGTTGGTCTGGGTTCAAAGCTCAGCCTGTCCAATTTTTTTTTATTTTTTTTATCAAATAATTCATTCATGTGCTTTTTGCACTTGTTATGTACATTTTTTTCTACGATCAACATACATATGTTTTTGAAACAAATTCTATCAGACATATTACTTGCACTGCATAGTGCAAAAACTAAGTACAGGACGCGGTGGACAATTCAAAAAATGAGTTCAAATGGTGTTTGTCCGTCAATATCAACCGCCAATATTTTTTTTAAATGTAATAGTTGGTTAATAAAACAAAATCCATTCATTTTTTAAGTTTTTAATATAAACATAAAATAAAACTCGTAATCGCAACAGTCTTCTGTTTATCACTTGGTATTTTTATTTATTTAACTTTGAGCAACGAAGCTTAATAATTAAACTTTCATAAAAATTTAACAAACAAAAATATATAAACGCAATGCAAACAAACAAAACTTATTCTTCTATGAGTTTCAATGTTATAATTATCTTTACTGTACGTAGATGCTTTTCTGTTAAAATATTTGTTAGTAATTTCATCTTATATGAAATGAATCCAATTTTTTTTAATAAATTATTAATATGTACATTCCAACGTAAGTGTGAGTCTAAATATATTCCTAGATACTTTATACTTTTTTCTATGTTCGGGACTAAAAAATATAGTTTTATTTTTGTTTACTTGAAGTGCTAGCTCTTATGTAAAATAATTATACTTATAGTTTATTTATCGTATAAGTATTTATTATCAATAATAATATTAAATAATAAAATAATTATTTTAACTTTTGGTCAAGAAGATAGTTATAACATTGAAGCTCATAGAAAAATAAGTTTTGTTTGTTTGCATTGCATTTTTATATTTTTATTTGTTAAATTTTTATGAAAATTTAATTATTAAGCTTCATTGCTCAAAGTTAAATAAATAAAGATACCAAGTGATAAACAGAAGACTGTTGTGATTACGAGTTTGACTTACTTTATGTTTATATTAAAAACTTAAAAAATGAATGGATTTTGTTTTATTAACCAACTATTACATTTAAAAAAAATATTGGCGGTTGATATTGACGGACAAACACCATTTGAACTGATTTTTTGAATTGTCCACCGCGTCCTGTACTTAGTTTTTGCACTATGCAGTGCAAGTAGTATGTCTGATAGAATTTGTTTCAAAAACATATTTATGTTGATCGTAGAAAAAAATGTACATAACAAGTGCCAAAAGCACATGAATGAATTATTTGATAAAAAAAAAAATAAAAAAAAAATTGGACAGGCTGAGCTTTGAACCCGGACCAACGGATCCATTAGCCAACACTCTAACCGCTAGGTCAGCCGAACATGCACCAGATTTATTTATTTATTTATTTATTTATTTATCGTTTATTTCCAACAGGTTGAACCCAATTACAGGAAATGCAAAAACAAAACAATCAGATATAAAAGTGTGAAATAACATTATAAAATATAGAAAATATAGAAAAAGATGTATCAACTAAATCTAAAGGTGCTCAGTATTATTCAGCTCGGATTTATAGTGGCTGATAATTGACTCACAGCTGTCATTATAAATATCACAATGTTTACAAATGGAGTTGAATAACGAGCACATAACATTTAAAGGAGATTTTAACATAATGTTTGTATGATAGGGGTTACAATAAAAAAGAGGTGGATGGCGGTTACCTAACCTTGGAACACAAATGTTAACTTGTCCCAAAAGACAAGGACAATCAGTTATGCCATTCATTAGTCCATATAAAAATGATAATGCAAAAGCATTCCGTCTTGTGGATAACCTATCAATGCTAAACATTTCCAGCAGTGTACTATGACAGAATCCTCTGGGCGGGTAAACACCAGTACATTTCAGGAAAAAATATTTTGAAGCTTTCCGCTGAATGGCTTCAACTATATCAATTGAGTTTTGGTAAATAGGAGACCAGATTAGGGTTCCGTATTCTAACTTGCTTCTAACAAAAGAAAAATATAGTATCTTCAAGCTATTGACATTAGAGAATCCCTTCCAATTTCTAATACAAAATCCAAGCAGTCTTGATGCAGCAGATGTAATATGATTTATGTGCTCGGTAAATGTCAATTTACTATCAAATATGACTCCAAGATCTTTGAAAGAGGAACATCTTTCTATAATCTGGCCGTTGATGTTATAATCATCATAAATCAAATAGTTTGACTTTCTCGTAAAAGACACCACTTTGCATTTAGATATATTAATAGTGAGGAAATTACGCGAACACCACGAGGAAATTAACGTCAAATTATTTTGCAATACGGCACAATCACCAAACGATTTTATTGATGTGAATATCTTGAGATCATCCGCAAAAAACAGATGCAAGCATTTAATTTCGAAAGACAAGTCGTTGATAAAGATTAAAAATAACAATGGTCCGAGATTGGAGCCTTGAGGCACTCCAGATGTGGCTTCATAGTAACTTGACCTAAATCCACCGTATTCCACATACAGCTTTCTTCCACGGAGATATGACCTCATAAGCGATAAGAGCGATTCAGATAGACCCACTACTCTGAGCTTATCCAGAAGCACGAAGTGATCAACCTGATCAAATGCCTTCTGGATATCAGTGTAGATGACATCCACTTGCCCCTGCGAATCTAGCACTTCAGACATGTATTGAGTGATCGAAGTCAAGTTGGTAATAGTGGATCTATTGCTCATGAAACCATGCTGATTCAATGATATCATACCCTTGACAGACCAATAGATAGTGTCGTAAACAATGATTTCGAACAACTTTCCAAAGTTACTCAAAATGGCTATTTGACGATAATTAGATACATCAGCAGTAACTCCACCTTTATGAATCGGACAAATTTTTGTCATTTTCCATATATCTGGATATTTTCCTGTTGTTAGTATTAGGTTGAATAATCGAGTTAGTGGCTTGGAAAATATATATATGCAATCTTTCACAAGAAAACTGGGAATACCGTCGCAACCAGAGGTCATTTTATTTTTTAATTTTTTTGATGCTTTAATTACATCCTCTTCAGTAATAAATTTCAAAGAAATCGTGGAGCTGTCGGTGTAGAGAGGTGAAGATAAAGACCTTGATGGATCAGACTGGATAAAAGCCGTAGAGAAAAAATTGGCAAAACTGTCAACTATATCCTGAGGTGTATCGAAAGCATAACCGTCGTGCATCATTTTTGAGGGAATTCGAGATTGTTGTCTTCCACTCTTTGAATATATGCAGAATAGGCAACGCTGATCTGATTCTTAACCAACTTTCTGAGATTATTAAATTGGGTCTGAAAATAAGTAGTTCTGTATCTATTCCAGTTTTTCCTGGCTTTGTCTTTTCTGCCTATATTTGTTATAATTTCTTTTGTGAACCAAGGAGGGTATGCGCGAGTGTTATGCCTATATTTAGGAACATGTATTTCAAAGATATTATTGATAATAGAATACAGAATAGAACAAGCATTATCAACATCACCTGCATTATCTAACTGTGACCAATCTACACTAAGAAAGTTATTATACAATCCTAAAAAGTCAGCCTTACGAAAATTGAACTTAGGAGTATTACTGAACGAAAATTTCTTTTGTCTACAAGATACACTAAATTCAAAAATGAGCGCAGGATGATGAACATCCTCCTTAATTAGCGGTGAAAGATCTCTAGATACCTCAACATCAACACTCGCTAAAATAAGATCGAGTAATCGACCGTTCTGATTTACAATGCTATTAAAATTCTTTAAACCACAAAATGAAATAAAATTGTTAATAATATGAAACTTCTGATCTTTTATATCACTATTGAATGTAGCAACGTTGAAGTCACCAGAGATGATGAAATTGCAATTCATGAAAACATTATTGAATATTTCCACGGCTTCGAGATAGCTACCAAACGTTTCTAATGAAACTGAGGGAGGGACATACACTGAATATATAATAAAAGTTACATCTTTGATGACTATCTTGACGCACACAGTATCAATAAACGGAAAATTGTCGCGTAAGGTACTAGTGTCAATTCTTATTGCATTGAAACAATGTTTTACAGCTATCAATACCCCCCCACCAGCAGCTAGACCAGTACCCAAAAAGTCGCGATCGCATCGGAACACAGAGTATTCAAGCGGAAAAATTTCACTATCAAGCACACTGTCTGACAGCCACGTTTCACTTAAACAAATTATGTCGAACTCGTAATCACTGACTGCATTGAACAATGTTACTGACTTCGAGTTGAGACCTCTCACATTTTGATAGGAGCACCTAAGATTTACTCGTTGGAGGTCTCTTGGACTGTCATTGGGTTCAGCTAAGCGTTTAAACGAACAATTTTAGGAACTCCATTAAAATATTTAATTTTGAGGTTCTCTTCGCCCTGAGCTATCCGTTCATCCAGTTTGCTCTTCAAGTGACGATAATGCTCCATTTGTTTGGGAGCCTTATCGAAAGATATCGAGACCCTTTTGAATTTATCACGACTTTTTAAGTTGTTAGCCTTTCTAATAACAGCATGGACCATATCTTCAGATTGCAAAATAGCTTTAATTGGTCTTTTTGAACCTTCTCTAAATTTTCCAATACGTATAACTTTAATATTATGCCCAGTGACGACACAATCCACAGCTTCGAGAAGATTCTCAACAGTTGCCAGATCTTCTGCTAACCTACTATCCCTATCAGTAGTAACCGGTTCGGGCAAGCCAAAAATCATCAGATTTTTTTTGCGCTTCTCTCTTTCGCCAATCTCTTGAACAACATCCTCAAATGTGAAAGGATCTGAGCGATCCGACCTACTGGCAGCTTGAAGGTCATTAATCTTAGTTTCCAGCGCGGAAATTTACTAGCAAAATCTTCTTTAAGGGCTACCATCAGGCTTTTCAAATCACCCAATTCGCCCATTAGTTTGGCACAGTTGTTGCATAGCAACTTGACAGAGCGCGACTTACTACGAGTAACTCTTACCTCGTCCGCACTGAGACCTACACACGTGAGATGTACATCCTTATTGCATCCATCGCATGGTATTGATGATCCCTGACGAGAGGTGCTCAAAGAGCAGTTGGGGCATTTGGAGGCACTCATATTTTCCGAATTTCGAGAAGGTGCGGCAACACTGATTCTGTGTTTCTGCAAGTGCAGTACGGCCGGTGCGACCAAAAAACTAGCAGCAACTTAATGCAAACAATACTACGGACACTCCCGGTACTAACCAACTTCAACATATACTTTTTATAATTAAATTATCCCTATTTTCACACTTTTAAGCTATGTAAATAAAGAGCGTGTTGTATATCGATACTACGTTGCCGATATTACCACTTCACCAGATAGTTTCAATAAGACATATTTGATTAGGTACTTACTTACTGGAATCTGTAATCTGATTTCAAACATTCAAAAAGATATTTATTTCGATCGTAGAGGTCGTCCTGAGCTGCAAACTTCATTCATCGGCTATATTGCAACAAATATACACTAGTTACTAGCAAGTATTTTCACGTTTGGTTGGGAATCTAGAATCTAGTATCGATGTAGGATGTCGTTGGTCAAAGGAGCATCTTAACCGCCATCATTACGTCACACGGGTTCGGGAGCCGTCGGCGTGTTTTCGGTACTCGATTCAAAAACCCATTTTTATTTTGATATAACTTTTGAATTATTGCGAAAAAAAAGAAAACAAAAACAGTTTTATTATAAAACTTATATATGATCTCTCGATTTATGACAAAAAAAATTGATTCAAAACCTCAATTCTCTTTCAGCTGCATAACAGGCAAGTCGAGTGTAAATATTGGCAGTCAGTCAATCAGCACAGAATATTTTTATGAAACAAAATTGTTGAGCTTATCTTTGGATGCCAATTTTAACTGAAAATCATAATGTGAACAGGTAATCCACAAAATTATAATTCTGCATCTGAGAATAGTAAAGCTAGTTAACTCCGTATTATAGTTATTTAATAACCTAAATGATGTGCTTATATCTCGTCACTCTATGGCAGTCCTGTTAAGAAGGGAAATATGTAGGATATTATTTGGCAAATACAATGTTTTGACAGTCACCTCTATGATGAGTTTTGAAAAAAGCATTGATATAGAGAAGCTTATAAGCGAAGTAGAAAATCACAAACTTCTCAAAAGTAGTTCGTAATTGTCTAGTTAAATTGAAGAATTATTATCTTTCACATCTTTGCATTTTAGCAAACAACATATGAATTTGTTGTCTTTGTAAAACCCCGGCCACACGTGCATGCTTTACCTCGTACTTACTTGTGCGAACCAGTTTCTAGCGGGAAGCCCGTGCGTTTGGACGGTAAGACGGTAGCTCGCGCAAACCGAAAAGCGAGGTTTGTGTAAATTTCAGTCTGCTGAATGTTTTGGCTTGCGCCAACTGACCTGTCGGTAAAGCCTGTGTGTATGGACCATAGGATTCAGTTTTGAGGATAGCAGCACCTATATAAAATAGTCAGTTTCCGAATGTGATTAAATAACTGACCAATAATTAACTATACCGTACAGGAAAGTCGCTAGCATTAGATGATGTATTCACATTTTTCGTTTCCTTTTTACTCTCATTAATTTTCCAGTACAAATGCAATAGCAACAAATAAACTACGTCATTCCCTCGGTCGTTCCTATAAAAACTTGCTGCCGATTAGAGTACAAACCGCTTGATAAAACAACTAGATCTGATTTTTTAGAACGGGCCCGTTACTTTGAACGCTACGATGTGTTTGTGTTTGCCCTTAGATGCATGCAGGAATCGTGCAACGCGTATGGCTGGAAATAGTGGAGAGTCGGCCCGTGCCCGTGCCCGTGAAGCGGTACATCATTTAAATGGTATGGTGCAGTGAGTTCTGCGTTGCGATCTGCCATCAGTCTGCCGGTCTGCCGGTCTGACGGTCCATGTTTACGTTTGATTTTCCACTATATCGTATCCATGAATGCCACCGGCACCGGACGGCGCGGTGCAGCGCAGCGCTCATATCACACTGGTTGTTGATTGTCGGTTGAAGACTGCTTATGCAGTGGTGGGGGGGGGGGGGGGGGGGGACAGAGATCAGGGCGACTTTCCGTTGCGACCACAAAAACGCTCTCCGGTTATAGAACCGGAACCCTTAATATACACACTTATTTTTTATGACGCAATAGGGTAGGTACTTGCAGAGGTCGTGAAATCGTCTCGGGAGTATACATAGCGTAAAGAAAACCATATCAAGAAGCAGTAGGAAGCAAAAAAACATGATTTTACTGGCGGCCAAAAAAGATATTTGCAAAATAAAATAAGGATATATTCAAATTTTTCCACGTGACTTAAAACAAGGGCTGACGTCACAGGTATCTTATCGATATCGACAATCGATACTGCTACAGCGCAGGTCAGTGAGATTCAACTGCAAACTAGAGATGATCTGAATTCTTTAACAATGCGACTCAATTTATTGATACTTAAACATATTTGAAACAGGCAATTAACCCACTAGCATTTTCGTTGCAATACATTTTTATATCTGACTAGCTGACCCGACAGACGCTGTCCTGCCTTAGCTATGAATATTGAAATCGAACTTAAATCTGCAATAAATAATAATTACCTATCTGAAGAGCAAAGCGATCATTGAAATACTTTTTGATATCCAACATTTTTTGTTTCGTTTTCGGGCCCATAAATAAATAACGAAGGTTTTGTCAACACGGAACAGGCTACATGATCATGTGGAAAACATGCATTATCAAGATTGATCCCACAACGACTGTCCTTGCTATTTAGTTATCGTCATGCAAATGCAAGCCGCACTGCAAATTGCAACCGCTTAAAGTCGAATGGCATGTTGCTTAAAATTATAGGGATGTGTGGAATCAAGACGTCTTCGCTTTTGTATTCCCCTGTATTTTTAATCAATTTCACGTTTTTTCTCTGAACGTATTTCCGACCCAAATTCAAGTAGAAAAGTTCACTTAAACATGTGCCTAAAGTCTGGTCTTTAAGATCATGGTGTCAAATTTTGGAAAATATAGAATGTATGCCACTGACCTTAAAAAAAATAAATATTGTTTTTCAGACGAAACAGATGAAAATCCAACTTTTCTGTCTTTTGATGTCTCTTCGAATCCCACTTTGTTTTGGAGGAAAAAAATAAAAACCATTTCATAGCCCGTCGAAAAAGTGGAGCTATGAAATGAAGTGGTTTTTATTTATTTGTTCCAAAACAAAGTGATATACGAAGCGACATTAAACGAAAAGAAAAGGTATTTTTATCTGTTTAATCTGAAAAGCAGCATTTATTTTTTTCAAAGTTGGAGCCGTACATCTTTTTGCTAATATTCTCGTGGGACTGCCCCCCGACCCCCAACACGCCACTGGAAAGGATAACTATCTTCTGGTCAGTGGTGACTCAGATTCTTAATGCAGTGAAAGACTACAGATTAAAAAACGGCTCATTAATGTTTAAGTCATTGATAAAAAAACAATTTCATTTCCAATCTTTCACACCCTGTATCTTGAAATCCAGAATCTTCAAGCTACATGTCGATCCATTGTTTATTCAGGGTGACTTCACATTATTATGGATATTCAGATAGGGACATGAAGCCTCAATATGCTCAATTTTCAAGATACAGGGTGTCAATGTTTCCTTTTATTTTGGTTTTATCTCAATTATCCCGCAATAAAACGGCACAACGTATCTAAAATTATGTAACGGGAATTCAACCACGGAATCGAGGCGTCACCTACGGCACATCGAACTCTTTTAAATTAAGGAAACTTTTTTCCGTTTTGGAGCATCAACCTGAATATTAAAAACATCGTTTCCCCAATATGTGTTACTTTGTTTAAGTCCCTAGTGTTGAAATTTGAGAATACTTCGTAAATGGTATTTAAAACTATGAGCCTAACCCTGATATTCGTTCATGCGGAAATACTGATGATTCTTTTGATCGCAATTTACAATTCAGTCGCACTGAAAATTTCAATGAAGATTATCTCGAAAACAGTTACCTCTAGAGACTCAAACAAATCATACCTTTTTCATGTAAAACATATTGAGGATTTTTTTGATACATTGATGCAGCAAACCGGAAAAATGGTTTGATAATAATTTAAATCCATTCAATGTTCCTTGGGTGGCGTCCTCTATTCATGATAGCAAAACGATGGTTGAATTTGGATTTTTCACCTTAAAAAACCCCCGACGTAATTTTATATCGTTGTGCCATTTTATTGCGAAAGAATTGAGAAAAAACGAAGATAAAAGAAAACATTTTTACACCCTGTATCTTGAAAATGAAGCATTTTGACACCCTGTATGAGCTTTTTTTATTTGAATTTGAGTCATAAATATGCCTTTGAAATTACGGTCTATCAATAAGTAACACTCTGTATACGCATTTGTCATTATTTATACGACGCACAATTGACGTTTAAACATCTAACACCTAACCGGTATTTTTGACAGCAACGTCATACATGACAACAATAACAAACAAATCACTAACACTACACACCCTCCGTAGTTGTCAAGTTTTCTCACATTTTTTCAAATTTTCTAATGTTCTGAATAATTTTTCTTAGATTTCTTCCCGTAAGAACCTTCTATGAAGTAATAGCAAACTTATAAAAAAAAGATGGATGAAATTGGTAAAGCCGTTCTCACGTGATGCCGTGACCAAGGGAAAAAGGGACTCATTTTTATATATAGAGATATGCATCACAGTTCATCGTGTTTGTGACCGAGATTCGCGACTAATCGAAGTCATCATTTTATTTCGGCGCATCCCATTATGAATGAATCCAAAAATATAATCCCTACAAAGTGAAATAGTAATCTAGCCTAACTTTTATTCTTTTGACTTTTGTACTTTTGTGCGTGACTGTGTTTTGTGGTTATAAATGATCAATGTCAAAATGTTACGTTAAAACTGACTATCGATATCGAATATCAATAATTTTTGGAATATCTCTCACAGGCGATTCCAAAAAACCAAACAAGTGATTTTGTCATGTTTACTAGGCTCTAAGGAACGCGTAAACGACATAATATTCTTTTCTGCAAGTACCCTATTATCATATTGGGGTCTCACTGATCCCGAGTCATTTTCCCAGATTTTTAAATGATAATAATACACAAACGAGTATGTATGTAGCCGTTATTATATGCTTGTCTGTAATCAGCTGTGATTGACTTGCCTCTCGACTTGCCATAAATACTGTATTCAGTATAATGTGGTTAAATAAATAAAAAAATATTCATATATCAGATTTGGGAATAGCCCTAAATTAGAATAGCATAAGTCAGTCGACTATGGAAATATGCACAGTAACTAGCCAAAAAAACTTTCTGCAATACAGAATTTTCAAAATTGCAAAGTTGTTGCCAAAGCTTTGGAAGCATGACCGACGTCTTCAGTTTAGTTTAGTTGAACGAACTATCAGCAGATATAACTACCAAGCAACTTGAGCGACACTACATGGTCATCATTGTGACCACGATTGGGTAAGTAAATGTTAAGCGTTACTTTAATAATTTGAAATAATAAATAGTAAAGTAACCACTCGTGTAAAAATATCATAGGCAGACAGATAGACAGACAGACCGACTCTAAGTTATATCCATTAAAAACACTTCCCTTTGTAGACAGAGAAATTTTAACACAGCCGTCTATGGAACAAACTTGCAGCAGCATTGAAATATACGTTAACGTTTACATGGTGCGTTACACCAGGCATCGGCATCGGCATCGACTAGAACAAATATTGGTGCTCGTTCCTAGACAAATTGCCCAGCAGTTCAGCAGTTCAGCTACAGTTATTGAATATATCTGAACGCCATTCAGCTTCAGCCGCATCCACTGTGTATCGAATGCCATGCCATGCAGCTTGCAGCGTCGCCCTCCCTCACTCAGATCCACATCGACAGTCAGAATAGACCGCCATTTTGTACCAATAATGTGCTAGCTATAGTAGCCAAGCTATCTACTGTATACTTTATTGCCATGTACCTGGTGTATTGAAATAGAGCGGTTTTGTTATTTATTTTAGGTTCTACATCTATGACCAGATTACTTTTGAACTGGTAATACGTTATTATCACGCTCCACTAGGCATCAATACTGATAACATTTAAACTTATATTACACCTTACCAAAATCCAAATTTTCAAAAGAATGTCTTTCAAACAAATATCCTTTAGGCGTTTTGATATTTTTATGAATGATATTATTATCATAAGGCTAGTTCATTTTAATGGATTCAAAAATCTACCAATGGTTGCAAGATTAATTTCCTACGAAATCAAAATAGTATACCTGAGTAACTTTGGGGTTTTTTTACAGCAATTTTTGAACAATAAACAATTAAACAATAATATTTAAAACAAACCAGTGTTCACTTTCGTAAAATTTACTACCTGACTGTTGGATTTTTTATATATTACATAATTCAGAATGATAAAAATTGACTAGGTTTTGAAATGGTTTTTGTATATTCCAACTTCTGAGATCTTAAATTCGAGATATAAAAATTTCAAAACGTCGTAAGATTATTTTTTGAAAACAGCGTTATTTAGACAGAGTATGGAGGTTATTGAATGTAAATAAATCCTCAGCAAGATGTTGACTTTGCGTTTAGTTATCATAGAAAATGTATTGTACAAGCTTTTAACCCTTAACTGGTGACATTGCTTCCTATAAAATTAAGGGTGACACGGAGTCTCGTAGGCTCCAGGACAAGATTTTTTTTAATATTATCGGCAACAGTTATGTTTCAAGATTTATTTTACAATAAAACTTGTGCTGTTGTTCACATTTCAAAGCCCTATTGGAAATCAGTCATGTTTTGGGAACTCTTAAATAAAACAAATATCAAAAAACCTATTTCTAAATATCGATCAAAAAATCGTTAAGAATTGAAGTTTTGTAACTCCCTAAATTATAACAGAATCGAAACTAAAGGCTGATTTGCAATATAATTGAAACAAAGAATTCGTGCACTAAGGTGAAAAATCGTAATTTTAATCATTGTCTCAAACAACAATTCTGGCAACATTTCTTAGAAGACATCAGGCAAACTGATTTTTTACACAAAAAACAGACAATCGATGTCTTTCTTCTCAATCTTGACGGGCATAATATGTAGCAATACTTCCTATAGTTTCGAGTTTTTTGCCGTTGCCATCAGTGCGGCTTTGACAGTCAATACCTTGAAAATGAAAAATCTTCGCTAACCTGTTGTTCACAAGCTAATACCTACTGAACAACAGGAAGGACATAGAGCGGTCTGCCACAGAAACAATCGTAGAGGGAGAAATTGGGTACCGTAAGTGCAGAGGAATCTCCTAGACTCAATGTTACCAGCTAGAGTTAAGGTGTCTCAAATATCTGCCCACAATTATTGTCCCACTCAACTAAATTCATTCTGTTAATTTATGCGCAACGTGTCGTTCAATCCTAAACATAGAAATTATGTATGGCTGTGTCCCGTAGAAACGGCCTGGATTTATAATTATCCAATTATCGTTTAATGAATAATTATTCGTATCCGCGTGGCTGTTGTTAAGTTGAGTCGTGAGCTTAATGAGAGGTCCGCCGTGATTGGGCGCGGGCGCTGTAATGAAGCCAGTTAAGCGGGGCCGAAGGCTAGGCATTGTGCACCGGTACAATGCTCGTGTCTGCAGATAAGATACAGAAACAGACAGACGATGTCGAATACATACATACATACACACCGAAATTGGTGGTAACAGTATGGGTATCTCGAAAAGACGGTTAAAATGAGAAAAGATTTAAGTAAAAGTATTTTATCACCACTTCTAGAAGAGTTTTGTTTCTTTTCGTTTTTGAGATATTTTTAAAAAGACCAAAATGATACATTTTCTTATATAGGCAGTAACTTTTTTATTTCTCAACATTTCTCGAATCCGTAAAGACATTTTCGTAGCACCTTTTACGTAGAATAAGCTTAGCTAATCGGTTTTAAATGCAATGTTTCGCTTTTTTGGAATTTTTCTAAGTCTGTTTCATAAGGCAGTGTCATCTTGGGGTTTTAGAGAGATTTGGAAACAACAAAAGTTTTAGATTTTTTACGTGCATACTAAGCAGTAAACAATACAGAGTTAATCACAAAGACGTAGCGCACCAAAGTTACGTTTAGAAAATTGCAAGTTTGATTCGCCACGACAAAGACTTTTTGAAATGCTTTGGAAAGTCTGTGTCTCTGTCTGAGATCAATTTATTATGCTAATTTCTATCTTTTGATCTCATTTAACAGGTTGACTATTTATTAATAGACGATTTATGTTAAGAAGCAAATTTTAGGATTCAATTCATGTGAAAAGTGACATGAGTTTGGAATGGAACCAGTTTTGATTTGTATAAATTTATTATTATGAATTTCAATAGTAGGAGCTCTTTCTGGCTGCATGGCATTGTCCTAAAGCAAAAAAAGCAACAAAAAATTAGTAGGGACTCAAAACAGACCAATAAACAACGTATACATATGTATATTTATGCAGTAGATAAATATAGAAAAACAATGTATTTTGTGATGTTTGTACTATAGCTGGTATTTATTAAACAACAAAAATGTTCGTATTAGATATCCTCACTTAAATAAGAATATAAATGATAAACCAAATAAGCAGATAATAAAACAAAACTACAATCTGATATACATTTCGACTACAAAGAAAATGTGCAATCAGCGAATGTATAGGTGAAACCTTAGTCAATTTAATTCGTACGCGTGAGATATACCTATTGCTTGCTCACGAAACAACATTCGAACTGAACAAATTGTGTTTCTGGTAGGATTTACGGGAAAAAGAAACGCGCAAAAACAAAACCGAGATAATCTACGACAGGGTTGTATTTTGGGAATCTTGCATACCTGGACAGAAAGTATTGAGGTAGCTTCTATATTTGCAAATTAAAAAATGAAGGCGAGTGACAAGTTGAGCTCTCTCTATCCATTCTCGACTTCAGGTGTTTAAGAGATAAAAGCAGATACAGGTGTCTCTGGATGGGTGTTGACACGGAGACTGTCTTATACTTATTATGTTCTGTTACCACTAAGAGCCATATTTTGCAGTCACGTGTACTGCAACTTATTCAGTTCTCCGTCGTTTTTCACGAAGGCCGCCCTGAGGGGCCACGTACATTAAAAAATCGGTGAAAATTTCTAGATAATTGAGAAGAAATTCCTAGATACTAAATGAAAATTTCTATAGCGAGTAGACATTTCTAGATACTGAGTTGAAATTGCTACTTAGTATCTAAATAGCTACAAATTTCTATTTAACAGCTAAAAATTTGCAAAAAAGAGATACATGTATTCGAGGTTATGTATACGTATATATATACCATATTCGCCCGGTGTTTTCGATAACCTTTGATTATTACATCAGTTTGAGATAATACCCCACATTTAATGGTTCTATTGGAACAACAATAAGTTCTTCCCTATGTCATTGAGAACAGCTGTTGAGCTCTATTTTCGCCTCCGCTTGAGTCAAAAAAAAATTGGAGTATTTCTTTGGAAATAGTATAATGTTGCTATAAGCTAAGACTTTGAAACGACGAAGTTATGGCTTGTAAAGAAGGAAAAACTTTACAATTGTATGATTTATATTTATGTGTATCTAACTGTGCCGACTCTTAGACAGCTCTTAAGAATCACAGAATGCAGAATTTGACAGCATAGCATATCTAAAATCTCTACTTAGTAAGGAAGAAAGGAAGTAAATATTTTCACTGAGTATCTAGAATTTTCAGTAGAAATATGCTATACATATAGACTATAGAGTATAGACTATACTAAGTATAGTATCTAGAAATTTCCACTTTTCAACTAGAATTCTCCTCTTACTAAGTAGAAATTTCAAAATACATAGAAATGTCGACGTAGTAGGTATTAAGAAATTTCTTCTTAGTTATCTAGAAATTGTTACTGAATTTTTAATGTATGTGGCGTGGCCCCTTACGGTTTTCGTAGATTTTGACCATCCACAGCAGATGACGGGAAATAATACAATAGAGTGTATTAGTCTGACGTCACAAATTTGGTTTATAGCTCCGTTGACAGCTTGATTGTTTCCAAACAATACATTTTTACAAGCAATTTTGTATAGGCGAACTTTTTGTTTAAATCTTTCGGTAAATATGATTAATTCTAAGGGTATGAACCCTTTCCTTGCCCTCAAAAACGATGTAAACTCTACGTTGATGTATCAAACTTTTTATATATTCTTCAGGGTGCTCATGCCACTTTATCAATGAAGACAAGACAAGGCTTCCAACATTGTTTAAATGCAATGAAAACAAGCTGCTTTCATACCAATCACCATAGAAGAAAAGGTATTTTGAAATAAAACAAGATACATAACACAATGCATTCTAACCACGAACAACTAGAATTGATTATTGCTCATAATATATTTCATAACCACTTACTTTTTAGGGTCCGTAGGTCACAATCAATGCTATATATGGAATAAAGTCAGTGGAGCTCAAGAAAACTGCTAAAATAATATAAAAAGACAACACCAGAAACTCTTTTGCACAAAAATAATTTGTTTGGAAACAGGTTGAGGTATAAAGTCAGTTTTGACGTGACGTGACGTCACGACTAATTGAGTCCATTACTCAAGTTTCGTTTGGTTGCGATACGGCCCTGCGCAGTTTCGGCCGCTCATAACCATTGATATACGGCTACAATTTCCGCAGAAGCACAATCCAACCTTCATCCGTTATCTGTTTTTAATTACGGCACACAGACGCATACGTAATCGCGGATTCTCTGCCATCTCCGCAACATTCGGCGATACCGATACCGCCCAACATGGAAAAATACAACAATTGGGCATAAATCAGCATGCTCTACACGGATTGCAATCCCATATTCGACGGGAACTGCTTTGTTCGTCTGTTCCGCTTTTGTCCATGTAAAATATTACGGAGAATAAAGGCATCTCGCAGTTGTATTTGACCAACGAAATTGTATACACTCTCTGAAAAGTAAACTATAATTAGACTATATGAGGAGATAACATCTTCTCTGCTTCAGACTACATTATGTTTTGAACAAGATTTGGTTTAAACCATTAAACTGCACAAATTGGATAGTATCATATAACAAATCGTTTTAAAAACATAACTTGAATTAAAATTTAAGCGGAAAATAGAACATGTTCTATTTCAATTCCATTTTTGAGCTAGTCATAGGCGCATTTGATATATATACCTTCCTACCTATTGTATGGTCATTTTTTATTAGTAATCTCACCCAGACCGGAAATCCCAAAAGCTTAAGTGTTTATTGGAATTTGGGAACCCCCAGCCCCAGGCCCAAGCTCCAACATGGGTTCTTGCCTTTTTCTGTACAGTAGTGCCGAGAGAGTTTACGTTTACCATCATTTCTGTAAGTAGTTTGGCATTGCCATATTTTGTACTATAGTACATTTTGTAGGCCATAAATGCATGATAATTTCAATAAACAGTATAACTATACAGTTTCACAAATACAATGATTTTGATCAGAAAAGCGGTTTGCTTTATTATCTGCAAGTAGATTCAGAAGTTCGGTCTTCAAAACAATATTTTCATACCGTGATGGTTCACCCATTAAATTCTGCATGTGAGAAATTACGGAAACAATTAATTTTAAATAATATTATTCAGATAATACAGCCATATGTATATTAAACATAACGATCGATTGGAACAGTAAGTTATGCATTTTTAGTTTTTCTATTAATATTCGATGCACTTTTAATTGAAAATAAATATTCATACGGAAATTATTTATTATTATTACTCGCTGAAAATTGGAATATTATGTACAGTTTTAAATTTCAAATGATAAAACTATACTTGACAAAAAATCACAACCATGAAAAGCTGAAATATGCTGAATATACACTATACAGTAAGTTTAGGATAGCTTAAACTTATTCATGTCTTCCTGATTATCATTATTATGGTATGAAGATATATCTGATATCTAGTATCATGTTTAACTAGTAATTAATAGAATATTATTTGGAGTTTGGACATGATTATTCAACCAAAATCTCATCTACGCTTTGGTTCTGTATTGTATCAAAAGATATTGATCCACGGTGTCACTATCTTAGCATATTAATATATTTAAATAAGAGGTGGAGCTACAAGAGGTACAGATATTTACAAATTTTGTTTGTTGTGTAGCTTTGTCAATAAAAATATTGTAATTTCTTAGACAATAAAGTATATTTATCTATCTAGCTATTTTTTATATTAAAGAATATATCTTAAAATAAAAATAAATGTCACACCGTCAGTTAGAAGAAAATAAACAAAAGAAATGTTAATACATATATCGCACCGCGCAGTCATGGTTCGGCAGTATTATCAACACAACCCAAATAGACGAAATGAACGTAGCATCAGTTTTTGTAGCCTTGACTGAACTACTACAAATTTTCCGAGCTACCACAGATCAAAGCATCCTCCTCAAGTCAGGTATCGACTATAATACGTACAGTATAATCGCAGTGCCTTTTTTTTGCCAAAGTGATGCCCGCCATGATTACATTTTCTCGATAACGAACTCCAGAATTGGATATTTTACATCAAAGACGTTTAGAGACGCGTTTCTTTTTTGCAACACCGTTTGGCTTTGAAATGCTTTAATGGCCTGGCAAAATTTGAACGACACAGAAATTCGTTTCATTTTCACATCTCCAATGTGCTCCAGTTATGATTTTAAGAAAAATTGGTGTGAAACTATCACATACATCGCACACTGGTTTATGCACTATAATAGAGAAATATAGTTAGAATAGATAAGGCCCTAATATGCTTATTTATATCTTGAGAGCAGTTTGCGCAAAGCTGAATAGACGCTAGTAACATCCAGAAGACTCATGGTTATACAGCTATAGCTGTATAAGTGTACAAGGCATAAGGCCTTAAATCACGTATAGTTCATTAGTCTGGTGGAAAAAGCTGAACAAGACGAGGCGACGGTCATAGCTAAACTCGAAAACCTACAAAGGCTTTGTTCATGCCTAGTAATAGGGCCCCTTAGTAAATCTAGAAGTTAATTTCGGGGTATTTGCCCTGCACACTTTCATCACATCAAAATTATCACCAAGAAGGCCGTCAGTCAGTTGTCCAACTGGGATTTACCAGCGATGGCGAGTCTACTTTGGACATGCACTTAGCAAAAAGCTGCCTACAGCGGTTAGCTGGCTAGTGAAGCTCAAAAAGAATGATGCTCTTTTTACTGAACATACCCACTTCAGACAACATCTGTACACTCTTGGAATGATCAACAGAGAACCGGACTGTAGACTTTGCCATTAGTCTCAAAACACCGTTAGACATATTATTTGATAGAGATGCTCATTACTCAAAAAGTTTATTCGAGTACATTTTAGAATATATAATTCATAGAAATTTCAAATTAGCTCAAAATTAACGATTATATGAGAAATTATTAAAACAATAATAGTGTGAGTCATGATCAATGAACTGTTTAAAATTTGTGGACAAGGTAGATGTTTCAAAAGGTCGGCCTCGGAACTTACACTATACAGGGTGTCCCAGAAGTCAACGTCAAGCCGCAACGGGGTGACAGGATTGGTTGTAACTATCATGAGAAAAATCAGAAAAAAAATCTATTCTATGCAGTTTGAAAATTATGGGCATTTAAAGAAAACCTATAAATTTGGTCAAATTATAACAATTTTTCGGTTATTGTGGTTAACTTTCATTATTTCTGTTCATTTAAACTTTGGAACCGTAACCCTAAATAGCATTTCTAGAAGCACAGTCAAAAATAATGACACAATTGCCCCAAGTTTTCTAGAATGAAGACTATTTATTAAACTATGAATTTAAAATTTTCAAAGTTTGCCGACTTTGAAAGGCCCTCCTTTAAAAAAAATGTAATAAAGTGCCATGGCAAGTTCCATTAAAAGTTGGCGCATTTAACCAGGATTGTAAAATGGCACAATACTTGTTAGTTTTATACTGAAAAAAATGAGTAAAAAAAGGAAAACCTCAAGTAAACCGAATTTTGCTAACCCATTTCACTCAGGTCAGATGTTCTTTATTCGCACAAGCTTCTGGTAGGCTTTTAATTTTACGGCAAAATGATGAGAGAGGTGGATAGTGGACATGCTTTGCCATGAATGAGCAAGACAGATAGTGACGCCACTTTTAGCAAAGTCAACAAAAATAATTAAAATTATTAAAAAAAGGAAAAATTTTGACCTAGCTTAGTTTAAGTTTATTGGATTAGGAGTCAGATAGGAAAATAACATTTTTTATTACAACAAAAGTTCAAATTGTGTACCATCAGTCTCAATACACGTCCTGCATTTTCTTAAGAAAGATCTACTTATTAGCCAGAAACATTTAATGCGAGAAGACGGATCCCAGTATCGCTTTAAAGTAAGCTTGTGGACCGGAATTTTAAACGGCAAAATTGTTGGGCTTTTTGAGCTGCCTGACAATTTGAATGGCTCGAATTACCTACATTTTTTACGATAAAATTTACCAACTTTGTTAGAGAACGTACCACTAAGCGGCCTACAGACGTTGATGTAACCTGCGATTCCTCAATCGACTTAAGGTTTCATGAATCTTGCATCAGTTGCATAAGTTCTTACTCAAATCGAAACCTGTTGCGATGCCTGAATCGACTTGACATTTCATGCACGTTTCACGCAACACAATAATGGTAGGGTGTGCTTATATCTTTGTATCGATGCAATACTATACACGTTGAAACCTGCATCACTGCATCAGCGTCACCGGCTTGACGACATAGTTCACCGTCCATAATAGGATTCCAGAATCGCTGCACGCCGCAACTGATACCAAATTCGTGATTCAGTACCACACACGCTGCTACTTGCGTTATGAAACGTAGAAGTCGATACCTGAATCGCAGCATACATCAACGTCTGTAGACCGCTTAACAGATCTTCACCACATGAGGTATCAACAAGATGGCTGCCCAGCGCATTACGCAGTGCAAGTAAGAGGTTTCCTTGACCAAAAATATTCGGGAGGTGGAGGTGGACGTTCAGGCACTATCTCGTGGTCAGCCCGTTCCCCAGATTTAAATCTCCTGGAATTTTGTTATCGGGATGTTCTCAAATAAAAAGTTTATTCAAAGACCATTGAGAGCGTAGCCGAGCTGCGTAAACGAATTTCTCAAGTTGCTGAGGACAACTACTCTCGAGGATATGCCTGGTTGATAAGTAGATCTTTTTTAAGAAGATGTAGGGCGTGTATTGAGGCTGATGGTAAACAATTTGAATATTTATTGCCTGACCTTTATTCCAATAAACCTAAACTAAGCAGATATGTTCATTATCCATTTCTCTCATCATTTTGCCGTAAAATTAAGAACCTACCAGAAGCTTGTGCGAATAAAGAACATCTGACCTGAGTGAAAAGGGTTAGCAAAAATCGGGTTACTTGAGGTTTTCCTTTTTTTACTCGTTTTTTTTAGTATGAAACTAACAAGTATTGTACCGTTTTACAATCCTGATTAAATGCGCCAACTTTTAATGGCACTTGCCAAGGCACTTTAGTACATTTTTTATAAAGGAGGGCCTTTCAAAGTCAGCAAACTTTGAAAATTTTAAATTCGTAGTTTATTTAATAGTCTTCATTCTAGAAAACTTGTGGCAATTGTGTCATTATTTTTTACTGTGCTTCTAGAAATGTTATTTAGGGTTACGGTTCCAAAGTCTGAATGAATAAAAATAATAAAATTTAACCATAATATCCGAAAAATTGTTATGATTTGACCAAATTTCTAGGTTTTTTCAAATGCCCATAATTTTCAAACTGCATGGGATAGATTTTTTTTCTGATTTTTCTCATGATAGTTACAACCAATCCTGTCACCCCGTTGCGGCTTGACGTTGACTTCTGGGACACCCTGTATAATTTTTGAGTGAACACAACCTGAAGATGGTTTTCTGAAAATTGAAATGCATAAGGGTAATTTATATTTATAAAAGTAACTGAAGAAATATTACGAAAAGGTGTATGTATCTATGATTTTTGTCAAACGAGACTGAAGCTGAAAACTGCGAGCGGATTTGCAATCAGCACCCTCAAATTATCAAAAACACGAGGTTTCATCTTAATCGAAAGCCAAATAAACATTTTCGATTGATTAGGCAGACCTGAAGATCTCAAAGACCTGAAATTTTTGATTTTCGTTAAACGAGCCTGAAGCTCAAAACTGCGACTGGATTTGTAATTAGCACCATCAAATTACCAAAAACACGAGGTTTCATCTTAATAGAATGCCAAATAAAGATTTTCAGTTTTTTAGGCACACCTCAAGATTTGAAAAATCTGAAATTTTTGATTATCGTTAAACGAGCCTGAAGCTCAAAACTGCGACCGAATTTGTAATTAGCACCCTCAAATTATCCAAAACACGAGGTTTCATCTCAATAGAAAATCAAATAAAGATTTTCAGTTTTTTAGGCACACCTGAAGATCTGAAAGGTCTGAAATTTTTGATTTTCAAACGAGCCTGAAGTTCAAAACTGCGACTGGATTTGTAATTAGCACCATCAAATTATCAAAAACACGAGGTTTCATCTTAATAGAATGCCAAATAAAGATTTTCAGTTTTTCAGGCAGACCTGAAGATCTGAAGGATCTGAAATTTTTGATTTTTATCAAACGAGCCTGAAGCTTAAAACTGCAACTGAATTTGTAATCAACATCCTCAAATTATTCAAAACAAGAGATTTCATCTTCATAGAAAGCCAAATATAGATTTTCAGTTTTTTAGGCAGACCTGAAGATCTGAAATACCTGAAATTTTACACATTCGTTTAACGAGACTGAAGCTCAAAACTGTGACCGAATTTGTAGTCAGCATCCTCAAATTATTCAAATCACGAGGTTTCATTTTAATAGAAAAAAAAAATTTTCAGTTTTTTAGGCAGACCTAAAGATGTGAAATTTTTGATTTTCGTAAACGATATATGAAGCTCAAAACTACTACCGGATTTATAATCAGCATCTTGTAATTATCCAAAACATGACGTTTCATCTTAATAGAAAGCCAAATAAAGATTTTAGATTTTTAGGGCAAACCTGAGGATCTGAAAAATCTGAATTTTTTTTATTTTTGTCAAACGAAACTAAAACTCAAAGCTGCGACAGGATTTGTAATGAGCACCCTCAAATTATCCAAAGCACGAGGTTTCATTTTAACAGAAAACCGAATGTCGAGGCGTGAAGCGGCAAAACAAGTGAGCGTCGCGCGTGGCGCGTCGCATCTTATTATGCGCGGCGGCGGCGGCGGCAGTTATTGAATTTCACGCCTGGCGTCGCGTCGCCCCGGTCGTTCTATACCTCCTCCATGCGACGGATTAGCTTAATTATTATAACAGCAACGGGTATACTTCATTAAGCCGAACGTCACCGATACTTCGGATGGCTCGGATGGCTGGCAACACAACAGCCTCCCTCCCCCTTCCACTCTCTCGCTTTGTCGAACGCTAATTGGTTGTTCCGGCAGATATTGACGCTGCCGGTACATCAAACAGCTCACAAAGTACACATTTACAACCGCGCTTAGGTAGGCCGAAACCTCAGAGTAACAACTGAACATAGAGGTAGTAAACAACTAATTCTAATAGGCCGACATCTTTTCTTACGTTGTCAGATTGACCACCAGATACGGCAATCATGATTATTTACTATCGTCTTAATCGTATAGTATCCAGAAATATTCCGTTCTACGTTAAAAAAGACGGTATTTTGATGGTTCAGGAATGATTACAGCAAAATCAATAGATATGTTGACCTCTACTGCGTTACTAGGTACATATTTCTTCATCATAAACGCAAATTCTGAAGTCTACATAAATTTTGAGGAGCTGGCAACGCCGATATAATTTTCATGCGACTTATTTTATTTAAACGTTTCTCGTTTGTTTTGTTTGTGTGTCTTATATGCTTGGTCAGTAAAATCGAATTCGCTATTTGTTGGTAGCTGTAGTGAAGCTTTACGGACTTGCTGTGTTATATTCGAGTTTAACAGTTTTTCGAGATGGAACTCAAAAAGTGCAGTGTTTGTAACATGGGTTGCATTGGAAGAATTCTCAGATTAGTTTGCATTACACAGCATTGTTTACAATTTGAACTATCACTGCGAGGTCACAGCTGATCAATGTTTGGAAGCTGAAGTGTCAAAAATTTGTTTATTTACTTAAGATAATAGCTTTGAGCACGCCATGCTGAAGTGGTTTGTTTACTACCTCTATGTTCAGTTGTTACTCTGAGGCCGAAACCAAAGGAATTCAATTCTCGATGGGCATTAAGGCCAGCCAGACATTAACATTTTTTCGTTTACTGAAATACTGCAGCTTTCTAATAACGGCAACTAAACAAATACATTTTGATCTACTTTAGAGCCAATTCAACTGTTTCTTGAAAAATCCGCACCCAGTAGCCATGCTTTATTTTTACAGTAAGAGCGCTTGCTCGAGTTGAAACACAAAAGTAACACAACACATACAATTGAATAATACAAGTAACTGTAAGGAAGTTTGATATTCTTTCTATCATTATCATAAGCAAATACGATACAAAGTAATACATACACTGAAGTCGCCAGTCTTTTGAGTCCTTTGAATTGTCACCACCGCCTGGGTTTATAATAGATAGCCGCAGGCTTCGAAAAACAAGGACGACAACAAAAGCAACGAATTGGAAAAGGGGAGTCGAAATACTCCTATCGAGGGCATCGTTTGCTTTCTCAAAAATCGAATCATCCTCGAATCCTAAATCTGAAGAAACGTGTCAAAGCAAACCGGAACACTGTTCCTCTGGATAATGCATAACCTTAATGGAAACTTTACCAGAATTTTTTCTTGTTGTGAAATGAAAAAGCATGTAACAAGGTCGTAGGCAGGGTTACAAAGATATTATAACAACAGGATTTTTTATTTGCCAATTTTTCTGGTTTTTACCGTACGTAGACGTCACATCTGCAACTTTCTTCAAACTTCAGAAAGCAATTGTTCATTTTATAGAAAGTCAGATAGATTAAATACTTTTGTAAAGAATATCTCTTAAACTCATTAGGTTACTATTTAAATTAAGTGATGATTATTATGTACTCGTAACCCATTTTATTGAGACGACTCTAAGTAACTCATATCGGTGCTTTTTAATAAACCTAACGCCATTAGGAAAAGCTTTGTTTGACTGAAAGGTCAGAAGTAAAAAGATGAGTAATAGGATGTTACAATTTACAAACTTATCTTCGTATTTGTAAACCACGTATTAGGTTTTCACTTCGATAAATGCAGAGAATCTAGGTCATCTATACGCCGTAACCATGTTTTTTTTCGTATTTAATAAGTCTGTGCTATCGTAACGCATCGTTCTCCATTAAGGCGACGGCATGTAAGTAAAAACGAAGATTTATGAAATAAAAGTAGAGCAATTTTGTGCCAGCAAACATTTGCCTTATATCTTCTGTAATAGGTAATTAAAATTTCATTTTCCGTCGAATGAACGTTTATGGCAGCGTTACTTCTACGTTATTGTGTATTAACTGCCATCCTGGGGTTTATAAAGGAGAAATATATAGCAACATAGGGAAAGGTAATTTTACTGTATGGCTACCGTTGTCATTTTGAAACTGAGCTTGAAATCATAATATAATTAAACAGTCAATTAGTTATATAGGGTGTTACTTACTTAATGATAATCCATCATTCCACGGGTATATTTCTCACCCAAAAAAGAGTATGGTTTGGTTTTCCAGATACAGGGTGTCAAACTCTGGGAAAACATTGATTTTTTGACACCCTGTATTTTAAAAACTAAAATCTTTAGGGCACATAATTATAAATGCACCTTTCTTCTAATTGAATTTGAGTCAGGAAGACGAAAAGCACTAAGTACCTATGTATAAAAATATAGAATGCTACTATCTCAACAAGCAAAGTAAAATAGTCCTTTTTCAATTATTAAATTGAATCTAAAGAGCCTGGACTAACGGAATATAACTAATTGCATTGTTTTAACAGGGATATTTCTGAATTTATAATGAGCTGCCATCGATTATGCTGTACTTGGGGTCGGCAAGAGACGGAAAAGTTGTCTGATTAAAAATTAGAAAAGAAGTTTAACGAGTTTTGAATTAATCACAGCTCCGGATATAGAACCACTTTGTTCAAGTTGCCCGGGTGGTATTGACTAATACGTACTTGAGGAAATACGGATTGAACGTATTATTCCTGAGGGTTCGATTAAATTCTGCATCCTTTATATACTAGGCGACAGAAAACATGGTAGATTGACAGTTAATTCATAAGTAATGGTAATAGTTGATGGCGTATTGCTCAACAAGGAGTAATGATTGTAATAACTTAAACAATTCAAGAATATGTGTATGTGAAAGCATCATTTGCATGTCTCATCAGGCATATATTATGTACCTAACATTGAGTGAAGCTGTACTCAATAACCGAAATCTTCCACTGTACGAACTGTATACCCAGAACGCGTTGTGGATTTCGCTAGCTTCTCACACCGCGTTGCGGGTAATCTTTGTATGCGCAAGGCGTTGTGGGTAAATTACAAAGACCCACAATGCGAAACTCCGAATACCATAGGAAGCACACGACCATTTTCGCATTATGGACAATACAAATATAGCCACAAAGCGAAATTTCATTATGAAAAAATGTAAAACAATGTGTTAAATAAATACCTGCTCACGATTTAGGAAAACATTAATTTCCTCTTCATTCCTATACCTTTGAGTTAGCAATTATTCATTTTGTCCAATTTTCAATAATTCGTATCGATTCAGCTTTCAATACTGTTTAGATAACGGGCATAATTTCCCCAGTTCCTGTCCTTCTTCAACCCTACCTTTGATTTTTTCATAGTCACCTTCTAAAAATGTAGGCCTATGAGATGACGCTATATAGAGTTTATTGAAACCATTCTCGAATTATTTTTGAAGTGTTTCTGTCGATTCACTGATCTTACTAAACATTGTTGTGAATAAATAAAAAAAACACTTGTTGCGGTAAGTTAGGCATTAGATTTCCGCTTTGTGGCTAGTTTCGCATTGTGGGTATTTGTAATTTACCCACAATGCACTCTGCGAATACAAAAATTACCCGGAACGCGATGTGAGAGATTAGAGTAATCCAAAACGCATTCTGGGTATAAATTTCGGTCAGTGGCCGAATTCGGTTATTGAGTACAACACATATAAAAATCATCCACTTTTCCAAACTATGGTGAAAGTACGATCCATATAGATGCTAGCCTTTAATCGACATATCCATAATAAATTATATTTTTCCATTGATGAATATTCAATAATAATGATACGATTATTTACACGCCTCATCAGGCATATAATTTATTTGAAAGTACTTGGACCTTGGCAAAAGCCATACAAGTGCGTATAGAAATGACCTATTTTTTTCAAACTATATTCTCCATGAAGAAGAGAAGACACGAGTGGTTATACCTATAACTTCTAATTCACTGAACCTTACAAATTAATGTAAAACATTGAACAGCAGTATAAAAAATCAGCAGCTTGTGTACTATCAGAAAAACTCTGGAAATTGTGGAAGGCTTGGTATAGGTTTTAAACAAGCGTACATTTCAGTGTCAAACGTCAAACGTCAGCTAAAGCCAACTGAAAATTACGTATACATTTTTCTATTTCATATTCAAATTTCTATACAGTGCTGTCGATATTTACGATGTAGATGATATACTTTTACGTACTTTCTAACTCGTGTACTAGTATTTTATTTTTTTATAGAGATAATGGCCATAAAGAACTGACATTATTGGGGTGGTGAGAGAGTAGAAAATGGGGAACGTTTGATACTTTCATTTGCTTATTTTTATGTCTTCCTCATTGTAACTAATACTCAAAGAACCTCTGCAGTAACAGACCTGTATTATTAAAGTTTTACCAGACTAACAGACACGGCTCGAAGGTCCACCCACCTAAACCTGGTTTAAACGAAACAGATTATAGAGAAGCGCATTGTAGGATCTGTCAAGGTGGGAGCGTATTTCATGCAGAGGCTCCCCACTACACCAGATTAGTTTCTACTTTGTCTAGACTAATCGGGATTAAACCGACTCTAAATGATTGATAGTGTTTATGTATTCGGAATCCCTTATTCCAGGTATTCGCGAGTAGGAGATATCAGGGATTTTCCGAATGATTCTCCGTTTACCGATTTTGAAAAATATAGCAGTATGTATTAACTTACTATACTACGACATAATCAAATCTACGCAGCGGTTAATGGGTTGCGTGGGTAGAAAAATAATAATAGGCAAAAAGACCGAAGGAAATGAATGATATAGATTATCATGACGTGGAAATTGCGAAATGTTTCGCGATATTTACGGTCTGGGAAGTAAGAATAAATAAAGCCAACAGTTTAATAAAGTTTCTGCCACCTTTGTGACCTTCTTCAGCCAATTTTTTGTAAATAAATGACAGTCGTCTGACCTACGCGAGATAGCAAAAAATGGGAAGACAACATACACATACATTTTACTGTCTCTTTCAAATAAGAGCCAATTCTCATCCTCTCATGTTTCTCACTGAAGTCAATAAATTTATTTATATTAGGAGATAAATTTCAGAAAACTAACCACGTAAGCTTAGATAGAGAGGCACAATATCGATAAGTCTTAGTGAATTTTAAAATGCTACGTTTTTTATACATGATACTACTACTTTCGATATATCTTTGTCCTGATCTTTGTATCATATTCTATGGAATTTTCTGGGGTTTATACACAGTAAGGTGTGATTTTTTATGCGAATCAAAAGATATAGATGCCTTTCTATTTCCAAAGATATTTCCCCCTTCGCAAACGCGGGTCTTGTAATCATTTGCTCGAAAGAAAAATTCTTCCACGACGTTATTTTTACGTTCTCTCCATATGAGACCGCGTGATTGGTTCTCCGAAATTTATATCCAGATATAAAGGAATTTATTGACTTTACGGAGAAACGGATAGGGTGATAGACTGGGATATCACACTTCTTATTGGAAAGTCACCGTTAAATGTATGAGTCTAATAGCCTCCCATTTTTTTCACTCTTGCTTACACCAAACAATTGGCGAGTTGAAAATGAGTATATGAGAGTGTTATCCAGAATAACGAAAAGATATTTACAGATACAGAAAGTAGTTTACAGATACATAAAGTTAGTTTGTATCCTGTGGTTCAATTTCTGCTGTGTTATGCGTCACGAGCCCACAAATTAATGGAACCAGTATCACAATTCTAGCTCTATCTATTTTTTTGATTTATCCAGAATTCGTCTCATTGAATTTTGACCCCCAAAAAGAACACGCTGTTGACAAAATTGCCTTTTTCTTGTGCTTCTGAGAATCGCCCTGATTAGAAATCGGGAGATTTGTTTTGTGATCTACAAATTTGCTGCACGTAAAGAGATTTTTTTCCTGTAATGGCCGTTCTGATCATTGATGCTTTATATCGGTGATCATTCAGGCTTATTTTACGAAACTTGCTCTCAAAATAAAAGCTGTTGTCTTGAAGCGATCAGATCATAAGTTTATTAAAGTAGTATTATTTATCAAAAAGACGACAAATAAAATATGTCCTAGTAATGCCTCACTCGTATAGCCAATATGAAAGTTAAAATATTGAAATTCTGAGCTATTTAGCTCAAGGCACATTATTGTCGGTATACAGAGATATTCAACTCGCATTCAGCTTTTATGTTATGTGCCCTATGTTAACGAACTAAATATATCTGAAAAGAGCCGCTTTGAAATAGAGTGAGCTTCGTGCAGGGAGTTCATTAACAATTCTATGCCGCTGGAAATATAGGCGTAATGTTTAATGCGTTAATGAAAAAACCACATAACGACGCGCGACGGCGACGTCAGAATTGGTCAAATTTGCCACCATTTCAACGTACATTCACGTGCCTTCAGCCTTCAGCGCTGTTTGGCCGGCGCCGGTTTCATTAAAATTATGGAATTATGAATTCAGTACGCACCTAAGCAATCCTTTTATAAGGATTCTTTGAGCTGAAAAACGCAGCAGCCAGCAGCTCTCTCTTGCATCGCTAACGAGATCCTTTAATTACATCGGTCTCCGGGTGCTCGCTGCTGCACCCTTCGATCGAATCATTCTAATTAGTTTTGAAAAACGTCTCCTTCGCTACTCACATATTTTGGTCACGGACTATACCAACTGCACATAGGTCCTTCCCGCGACTCTGGTCTATCTTTTAAACTAGTAACAGAATAAGTTATACAATGTGTTCCACCATCATGTCGACAAACTTTGAGGTATGAAAATACAATTAAAGTTATCGAGTAAAAATTCGAAAAAAAAGGGGCCAACCTTTTAATTAACTTAAGACTCATCCTCTCATGTTTCTCACTGAAGTCAATAAATTTTTTTCTGACATCTACCTATGCCCAAAATTGTAATTTGCACCTAAACGGTTCGCTTAAAGTCCCATGTGTTATACGTAAAGTCACACTAAAATGCACCCAGGGATCTAAATATGCAATAACATCCTGGGTGTTCCATTTGAAAAAACATAACTTTGATATGTCAGGCTTTTATTAGACACACTGTATAAAAGTCATTATTTTTAAAATGTAGCCCAACTCGACCTACATACACTTGCAAAGTCGGTTTTTCGAAAAGTCGTATCGTTTGATCACAAGAGTCCGAGGCGTTGAGCTTGACTCACCCTGTATATTGTATATTGATATGGATAAATCAGTGTCTATTATTATGGAGAGCTGTACCATACACTTACAAGGACTATAATAAGCTTATAAGCGTCGCCACGTCGCGACCACTTGAGAGGCAGAAAAAACGTGAACATTTCTGTTCGGTAGCAGAGTATAAGTTCCGTTTAATGTGAAAATAACGCCGCCGTACCGCGCCGTACAGTTTGCAGGTCCGTTAATATCGCAAATAAACAAAGAGAGAGCCGCGGACGCGCTATTTACGATAGCAACTTTTAACTATGTGGAAATTTCGAATTTTCGCACTAAATTTCGACGTTGCCGACGTTTTGTAGCCGGCGCTGCGCGGCAAAGTTTTAATGCCCCCTATTAGACGCGGACGCAGACGAAAACAAAAAAACCGTGGCTTATAATTCTGAAGCTGTCGGAAATTTTAATTCGTTGTTCGCAATATCGCTGAAGTTCGTATGGAAACGCTTCCCTTCTGAATGTGTTAACGTGGAATGGGTGTTCGGTGTTTTGTTTGCTATACATATCTAAACTGAAGTTTTTTGGGTCATATTTACCTATAACAACAACTGCCTTTTGCATAACATTCACGGATAAAAAAGTGGAGTCAAGTTGATTAAGTCAGCAATTCCCACACATCACGGTGATATTCTATTATTTTCCCATTGTATGAAGCTATAGTCTGAGATTCCCCTGCAACCAAATCATCGCCCACCTGCCCTCAAAAAACATTCAACACAAAAACTCTAGTGAATGGTTTTTTGAATCTCCCTCCGTAGGAACTAGAACGACACAATTTTTATCCTGGGAGCTTTCAACTGGATGAAAAGAAAAGATCAGGGATCATCAAACTGCCCAAAAAATGAAATTTGAGCCATTTCTATATTTTTAGTTTTTTTATTGTTGCTGTGCCGCCACTGACACAATTTCTAAAACCCATACGCGCTTTCCATCCTTGGCACGGTAATAATATTTTGGAATTAATTTCATAATTTCCACGTTCCTCAATACAGACCGATCAAAAACAATAGTCGTACGTATACCTATATCAGAAAATTCTAAGTCCTTTGGTTTCTGTAGTAGGCAAGGCAATGTTCGGATAGATCTAAAATAAAGTATTATGTCGCTAAGACCTTCTTTCATAGGTCAATGAACAGCCTAATATGAATACAACAAATTCTTGAGTTTGACAACCCTCCACCCCTCAACCACCCCAATTTCACCCCCACCCAAAAAAGTTTATATTTAAAATTTTTTGTTTTTGCTAATTACTCCGCCGCCAGTGCACCAATTTTCAAAATTATAGCAGCATTACTTACTAGGACCTTACAGCATACCGTTTCATCACAATCCATCCAGCGGTTACTGAGATTACGATGCTATAGAAAAACGCGCACACCACAAGAGTTAACATCTATAGAGGGACTGTAAACAACAAAATGCTGACCAGCCAACATGTAACGGAAATTTTGACAGCCTGAGGGCATTACCAGTAGCGTGCGACTTTATATTAAAATTGGATGTTCATTAATAGATTCAATTATTACTGTAATGTTACAAACTGATACCAACAAGTTGTATTAGTATTTAGCTATACCTAGAGAGTCACTCAATTTCATTGTAACAGTTGATAATTTATTATTACCATGAAGTGTTTTTCAAAACATATCTAACAGTGTTCTGAAAGGTAGCCTGTTGGAATGGCTGCATCGTGTTTTTACTTCAGCAATAAAATATAATAATTGCATTAGGTAATATCCAGTTCTATAAAATTTTCATAGATTTTCTGTAAGTAAATGTGGCATACATTTTTGTATTTCACGTCCTCAAATAGTTTAAAAAATGGAATTTGGAAAATTCATGTTGATTGACATGAATGTAATGCGTGCACAAAACATACATTAAACAACCATTATTATTCCTCAAACTGGAGTGAAGTTACTTTTGTTCCCAGTTATCCCCATATATCACGCTACTGAAAACTAAAACAAAACCTACACTCACCTATGATAAGAAGTGTTCACCGATTCGTCGCTATTAGCAAACTATGCACTTTTTATCTTGTCTCATCATGCAATTATGACAGTATTGTTCATAAATAATTTAATTCACACCACAAATAGTCACAAAGTCAGTCAAATATACACTAAAATCACAAAAATCTCGACATACGCAATAACCACAACTACAATGACAGCCACATGACAGCTTCAGGGCACGCCGATTGTAGGTTGCCAGATTTACGACATATTAGAAGTGATTGCGACATTCCGCTATGAAATTTACCATTTTTGAGATTTCATTAAATCAATACAAATTATCTTCACGTAAATCAGTTACATTGCAAGTATATTGGAATGTATAGTTAAACACCCAGTTAAATACTTTGTCTTCAAACTGCCGGATTTTGAAGAAACTGGAAGCGGACGAAGAAGAGTGGCAATAGCGCTATAGATGTTGGCTGGCCAATATTCAAATTAGGCTCCCTCTAGAGATGTTAACTCTGTTAACTCTGCACACACAGACCAACAGACCGACGGAAATGAGTGACGTGGATTTTCGTTATGTAGACATCATAAAACGCCTAAAAAGCGTATTATCTCAAAATCGGAAATTCTCGCGATCACAATACTTCCTCATCTATCGGTGTGGGAAGTAAAAGGCTATAAACAAATACAGGGTGAAAATGTCAGATTTTGCCTGAAATGGTTACCAGTAACATTTTTTTAATTTGAATTATTTTTGAGACAAACTATCTTTTAGAAGATACTTTAGACTATAAAATGGCGGTTGTTAGATTTTGACAAATTGATTTATTTATTAACTTCCCCGGTCAAATATTCAGTGTAGGAAGTAAGAGGACAATACCGTCAGTTGATTTTGTGAAACCTCACGTCTTGTAGTCTGAATCATTTATTTTGTTAGAGTGAACAAATACAACCGAAACGGGAGCGCATTCAATATAGCGGAGATGAGACACAGAGTAAGCGCGGTTACCCGAAACACTTCGGCAAAGGAATGTTAATTTAATTTAATTCTATCAAGATACTAACTGTTTAGTGCATCGAGGCGATGCGCTAACACACATACACACACTAATAACTTCTTATTATGCAATTTAGCAAATGCGCTCGGGAAACTCCGCCGCCTATTCCCTTCGAGTGCCTTCTTGGTTGCTCTACACTCTGGAGGCGCAGGGGAACACCTCTAAATCGATTATTGTTATTACAGCATATACATATTCCAGCAGCGAAACTCTCTACCAACTTTGTGATCCGCAAATATGAATATGTACCGAGGAGTAACTTGATGCTCACATAACTAGCGCATGCAAAAATCTCGCTGGAACCGAGTATACAACTAGACAAAAGTCTGCAGCCAAAGTCATACCAAACAACCAGCATTATATCTCTGAGGATTTTCTATATAAAAATGGTTCCTGGAGAATTTGACCTTGACGACAGCATTATGGGTGAGATATCTGGATATCCTCGGTAATTCATTATTTTCGATACCGATACCTCTACAAAGATATTGATACCAACTTGAAATTAGTCAAAAAGTATCGATGACAAAAATACGTTCTGCGATTTTGGACTGTCGGTGTTTCCATGATACGTTTTGAAACAAATTTCGAATCTCATTCAAAACGCTTTCAACTGACACTCTTTATAATAATGTTATTTTCTAGTTTTAAAACCTATATTTTGTTGTATATCATAAATTTTTTGAATTTCGAAATAAATTTTAACAAACTGATAATAGTGACAGTAGACAACAATGCATACGTATAGTTCATTTAAAAACGTTTTAAATGTGACAGCTGGTGTTTCCACGACATTTGGATTTCGATACAATTCCAAAAACTGGCGAATTGACCTTGAGCAGGAAACGTTTTGAAAACGCATCTAATTGATGTTGTCATGATATAGAGGGTGTCCCACAATGATTAAGACAAGCAATATATCAGATCTGGGCAGTAGTAGCGAATTATAATTTTGGGAGTTTAAATTAGAGCAAATATGGTATCTTTTCTTATTATTGTGTCACCCAATAAGGTATTTGTTTTTGATCACGTGACGTCCAATTCAAAACGTTTAATGGGAAACCCTGTATATTTGTGACTTTTTGTGTTCCCCCCGATAAAACAATTCCAACAAACTGCACACTTGGGGTCTTTAAAGTGATTAGTTCAAGAGCTGCAGGTACTTAAAGGATGGCACCACTACCACTGATTATAACATGTACCCTTACAGTTAAATTATTTTGGTAGCGTTTCATAATGGTAGTGATACAGTCCTTTAAGTACCTGTAGCTTTCGAATTAATCACCCCAAGTGTGCTAGTTTGTTGGAATTGTTTTATCGGGAGGAACACAAAAAGTCACTAATATAAAGGGTGACCCATTGAAATTTTTGAATCGGACGTCACGTGACCAAAAACAAATACCTCATTGGGTGACACAATAATAAGAAAAGATACTATATTTGCTCTAATTTACACCCCCAACATTATAATTCGTTACTACTGCCCATTTCCAATATATATTTCTTGTCTTAATCGTCGTGAGGTACCCTGTATTTAAAAACTCTTAGTATTTTGAAGACGTTCTGAAAGTCTATGCCTATGCATTTTCTCCCAGTAATGAGCAAATACGAGCGTCGACCTTGTGTCGTACTGACGTATTTGCCTCTTTTGACAGATACTCGTCCAAAATGGCGGGATCGGCGTATTCTTGCAGCTAACTTGATGCATTCTGCTGTGGTCATATGCTAAGCAGTAAGCACTAGCCATAACAAATGAACTAACTGCCATTAGAACAGATATAGTTGGGCTTGTATGAAAAGTAACACAAAATATGTCAAGAGTCTGTGATCTAGAAGACTTGTATTATTGTACGGTCCTTCCTAATTTCAGAGCAGTAGTATGACTAGTCACTTGGCCCAGCCCGTTAATACCTGTTGTTACAGCAACCTTCCGAGGGAAGTTTAGAAAACCAGAATAATCCTAAAACTAATGGCTTATATGGCTTTATAAGTCTGCTTGCTAACAATAAAAAATCGAAAATTATAGAAAATACAAACATCCGGCATAACAGAATAGCGCAGCAGAGTTTGAATTGGTCTGATTATATGCATAAAAACCATCTAGTTATCTAAATTGCAAAAGGAGATGAGATGTCGTCTTTTGTACATTTTCCTTGCCGCCGCGAACTCTAATGAATTTGTTCTTTCTCAGAGAAATGATTTTCTGGACCCGCTCACAGAAGCAGCAATTTGTAATTAGAAACTTTATCTTTTCCGCCGCGCCGGTCGGGCCGGCAGCTGCTTGCTTCACTCCTGCTTTATAGGATTTCTTTTAAAGTCGCACTAATTAGTCTCCAGTGAAGTTGCATGAAATCTACAGAACAGATTTCATTTTGATATGAACAAGTGAAAAGTCATAATACAGATTTGAATCGTGCAATCGCCAGTAAAATTGTTCAACTTAAGAGAAATCCAGTTAAACGAAATCAATAGGTTTACGTACCGACAGATAGAGGGCATTTTAGCCCTAGATCATATCGTCCGCCTCCACACGAAGTGACGTAACCAACATTTGGTCAATTTTACAGGAGACGTAAAAACGAAAAATCACATCAGTTTTGTTGTCGTAGATTACCAATGGAACAAATACGGTGATTCATTTATATAATACCTACTACGACTGGACCTATAGTTACCCATCGAGTAAATTTAAAAATATTTTAAAACCCTTAGTAAAAAAAAATGTATATACGTCACTTCGTGTGAGTCAAATGTATATATTTTGAAAGAAAAGTCATCTTAATATTATGTGTACTACGTCAGAACCAGAAGCACTATAAGGCTGTTGTTTCTAGATACATTAAACGGTAAACATATACCAGGCAACCAGGCTAAGAGTTCCTGCCCGGTAAGCGGTCCAATTTAGCTGCTTTTAATAGCTATTAAACAACAGTTGTATCAAAGCTACTGCTGAGAGCAATGTGCTGATTAGAACACACATTTCGCATACTAAAGCAATAAGATGAAAATTTGTTGTATATGTTACACTCAATAGTCGAATTCGGGCAATGCCCGAAAAAAATACGCAGAACTGGTTTTGAGCAAGGAATATTTCCAAAACCCGAAATATTCATTTTATACGGCTATTGAGCATTACCAAATAGGCAGAACTAGTTTTGTGCTTCTTGAAATGCACAGAACTAGTTCTATGGAACGGAATGACAACCAAAGTGAACATTCGTTGTGCATTGTGTGTCAAAAACCAGCAACAATCTATCGTTTAGGTTAGGTGAGGTTGGGTTAGGTTTCTTTGCCAACGTTCCTGCAATATAGGTACGAATCGTGAAAACGCAAAAAGAGGTTTGGAAGCACAAGCCAATTTGATGCTCACACAATCAAATAAAAAGTTTAACCAGCCTCACTTGGCGATTTATTATTTGTCGGTATTCAATAAAATATATTTAACTTCTCCAACTTTATATATATTTGAGTCTGTCACTGGCACTGATTAAATGAAAAAAGCAGAATTTGTGCTGGTCATTCAGAAAATATACAGAACTAGTCCTGTGCATTAATTTCAAGTTGGGCAAAACTAGTTCTGTGTATTTCAAGATGCGCAAAACTAGTTCCTTGCACAAAACTAGTTCTGCGCATTTTTTTCGGGCATTGCCCGAATTCGGGTGTTGAGCGTAACATATACATTTTTCAAAACGAACTGAACAGCTGGAGAAGTCATTCTTACAGAGCTCTTAAGTAGCTATTTTATGTAGACAGGTGATCTGTTGCATAGAAATGCTTTAGCTCGCGTTTATACAACAGTTCCAAATTTAAGGCATAAGATATTGCATAAAGTTGCTACAAGAACGTTCTAAACATTTCGTTAAAGATCAAATATGATGTATGGAGCAAAATGGCATTTTGCACAGCATTTAAGCAGCATATTACTGTTTAGGAAACGACAGTACAACAATTTTACGACTGAAGGGTCTTTCTACTCGCGGCTTATAGTGAATCTTTGCTATATAGTTGGGCGTTATACGAAGGGCGCGATTGACACCGACGCGTAACGGTGCAAATTTCCACCCCTACGTATTAGTTGAGCTCAACTCCGATCCGGCCAAGTACCGCCCGAAGGTCGACTGGAAGTTGCGCATAAATTCAAAGGCTGTCAAACGGATTGCCGCCGATAAAAGCCTCGCTGATAACGGTTAACTCGATAAACTACTGAAACAATGCTGAATAATTCCAACCCCTCGGCCTGCGGTCACATCAGGGCCGTATCACTAGCGGGTTATACTATCCACTTGAAGGGTGTCTAAAGATATTACACAGAAAAAAATACTGTTGCGTTTCCAATTAATTGTTAATATTTGGATGTTTTTCCATCGCTTTAAATATATTTACAGTTGTTTCAAATCCATTTCATTCAAAGAATTCAATCCTTATATTCAAAGTAATCACAGGTACGCCAATACATTCAAAATAATTTTATATTCGTTCTAACGATATGTATAATCCTTCTAATACCAGTATTGACATATAATGGAATCAAAACATCCTTTTGTTTTCGAAATTTACCCTATGTTTCATTTAAGCAAAGCATACACTCTATTCAATGTACAAAAATTATTACTGCAACAGCAGTACGTGACAATTCATCTGATAAAAAATGAAGTCAAGTTGATTGACTCAGTACTTCCCACACATTACGCTGATTCCAGTTTATTATTTTCCCATAGCATGAAGCTTTAGTCTAAGATCCCTTGCAACCAAATAATTGCCACCCCCCCCCCCTCCCCCCCTAAAATTGTCTTTTGACGCTAGGTCTTTCCTTCACAGGTCAATGGACAGCCTATTATCGATACTACAAACTTCTCAGTTTTACAACCCCCCACCCCCCAACCACCACACTTTCAGCCCCACCCAAAAAACTGGTAGGAAATGATCAGGAACCCCTAAAGCATCTAAAAACCGAATTTGAGTTGCTTTCATACTTGTCGCGTTCTTTGATTATTGCTACGCTGCCACAAGATTTTTAACAAACATACGCGTTTTCCATTCTCACCACGGTAACAATATACTGTGTCAAAATTTCATTAGAATCAATTTAATAGTGTCCACGTTACAAAATACAAAACGATTTAGACCAATCAATTCTCGTATAGTATACAGAAAATTCTAAGTCGCTTAGTTTCTGTAATAGGCTAGGCAATGTTCGGATGCACCTAAAAAGGTGATTTGCGTCGCTAGATCTTCCTTCACAGGTTAGTGGACAGCCTATTATGAGTACAAGAGTTTTTTTAATTTTTCAACCCCCAACCCCCCAACCGCCCCAATTTCACCCCCACCCAAAAAAAACGCAGAGAATGATCAGGAATCTCTAAAACGCTTAAAAACGAAGTTTGAGCTGTTTTTATATTTTTAGTTTTTTTATTATTTCTGCGCCGCCACTGGCACGATTTATCAAAACCATACGCGTTTTCCATCTTCGCCATGGTAGTAATGCCGTTTCAAAATTTCATTAAAATCAATTCAGCAGTTTCCTCGTTACAACTATCTGACGCAATACTCTCGTATGTTTACATGAAAAAAATTCTAAGTCCTTTGCTTTCTGTAATAGGCAAAGGCAATGTTCGGATGGACATAAAAAAGTTATTTATGTCGCCAGGTCTTCCTTCACAGGTCAGTGGACAGTCTATTATGAAAGCAACAAATTTTTCAATTTTACAACCCCCCACCCCCCAACCACCCCAATTTCACCCCCACCCAAAAAAAAGTAGAAAATGATCAGGGACCCCTAAAACGCCTAAAAACGAAGTTTCAGCAATATTTATTTTTTTTTTGTTTTTTGCTAATTACTCCGCCACCTATGCACCGATTTTCAAAGTTATAGGAACATTACCTACTACGACCCCACAGCATACCGCTGCCCAAATTTCATCACAATCCATGCAGCGGTTACTGAGATTACGAGGGTAGAAAAACGCGACAGACAGACAGACAGACAGACAGACCGACAGACAGACCGACAGACAGACAGACAGACAGACAGACAGACAGACCGACAGACAGACCGACGGAAATGAGTGACGTGGATTTTCGTTATGTACACATCATAAAACGCCCAAAAAACGTATTATCTCAAAATCGAAAATTTTCGCGATCACAATACTCCCTTCACCTATCGGTGTGGGAAGTAAAATTAATTTTGTTTCAATGGCCCTTGTCGTTCGCTGAACTATAATCAGTATTCGGCGGGACTGATGTCCCAATTCAATGAAGGTAAAAATAAAGAACAGGGAGGGATTATCTTAGTGTTACTATCGCCGCGAACCCGCCAACATGGACGGTTGTTTCGTTGTGTTATTTCGGTGTTAGCCGTGTTGTGTCATCTCGTGGTTTTGCGTATTGCATCAGCAATTGTGTGATTTAAATGTGTCCAGTTATATATTATATGGAGGACCTACTGAGAAATTGGGACTTGGAAGTGCTAACACCCACATTTGAATCTAGGTATTTAGATTAGTCAGACAGTTATATTTCAGGTAATAATGCAACAACTGGTGCAGGCTTATGTCTAATTCTTATATCATGCTCCTTATAACTTCATACAAAATCATACAATTAAACATCCAAACGAATCAATCAGCTGTCATCGCAATAAAATCTGTTGGTCCAAGGAAAACAAAGTAGTTTAGAATCAATTACCAAACACAGATTCGATTCAACGACAGGCTGCGATTGAATTATTCATTGCAATCCAATGACATCTTGTAGTTGAATCGACAATACGATATAATTCGTTACCAACTATACACTTCCCATTGGATAAAACATCGCTGTATTTGAGGAATGCTGAGTGTAACGTCCTTGAATCCAAGCGTAAGTCTTTGACAGAACGACAGATTTTTCTGTGTGTACTGATATAGATTAAAAGAGGGAGATAGAAAGATGATCGTATATTGCGGTTCAAAGCTACAGGTATAATATTTCTTTGTCTCTTCAGTACAAACATTTTCTTGGAAAAAACAAACAGCAGTTCATCGAAGTTCCAAATATTTATACAAAAAAACTTTATAAACGAGTTGACAGATAATGAAATGTGTCAATCAGCTTTAGGTATTGTTATAGGCCAGAATTATTTGTTTTCTGAATTTGAGACTATGGAATTCTTCCAAGACTTTCCCAGCTTTGATTAACCTGACCCAATATGATCAAAAATATAATATTGTTTGTTTCGAGATCACTATGTGCTCAAAAATATGAAGGATATATGGTATACTTGGATAAAGAATAGAAATTTTATTATGGCTAATGTTGTCCAGAATGGCAAGACCCAATTTCAGTATACAATAGTTTATCCTACGCTAAACCAAATTCTTTTAAAATCAATTAGGAAAACTGATTAGTCGTAGTCCAAACTGTTTCGAACTGCTGAACTAGAAGAAGTGGATCTGAATAATGAGATTTCTTTGATAGGTTTCTTCAAGTGAAGTTGTACCAAAAAAGCGTATGCTAAACAGATGCATCTGCAATAAGCAATACGCAAAACGCAGGCCAAACTGCCATAATACTTTGATATATAACAGTAAGAAGAAATTTAGATTTATAGTTATTATTTTTATTGTTTATACAATTTTTGAGTTCAACGTTTTGATTCTACTATCTACTACCTTCAATCCATTGATTGAATCAAAACACTGTGCTCGAAATTTTAATAACAATGGACATCCGAAGCAGACCTTTTGCAATAATTATACTTCAGAAAAAGAAAAATCAGTTGTTTCTAATAATGGAATTTATTTTGAGAGAAAACAGTTTATTCTATCACTCTTGGGACAGGCCAGTACACCGTAAGACAAACTAGCTTATTCTGAAATGAGTTTGACCGGCAACATACTAGTATAGTAGTAGTAGAGTATTGTAGGTCTTGAGGAGCTTTAATTATCTACAAAGTTTAGCGTTTCAAAACGTTTTGATTTATTGCATTGATGATATCACATTAACATGTGAAGCATTAAACTTTACAGACAATGGAAGTCCTTAGTAATTCTTTTGTCAGCATAGAAAAATCAATAAAAGGTTCACTTCGTTTATTCACATCCAATAATATATGTTATATAGTATATCAAGCTGAACTATTTACAGGTAGTGTTCGTGCCATGTATACCCTCCCAGAAGACGGTGTCTCCGTCAGTGAATGCGAGCGACGCCCGGGGGCTTTTGAGGGTCCCTCTTGTTTTTAACAAGTTTGCATTTAAGCGGTGCTGCAAACTTGATTAGATTCTCGCCGAATCCATTCATTCAGACAGCTTTGACGACTGTTTAGCAGGAAAGAGACCGGTTGCCGTTGGGTTGCGGTCAATGCGACCACCGGGTCGCGGTTTTCCAATGTCTCGATGGTTTTCGGTCCCTATTCAGTTCCCATAATAGTTTCCGGTAAACATATTCATCATTAACTAAAGGCAAAAATCTGAGGATTGAAATGGAAAACCCATTATGCAGGAAGTGCGGTGAGGCGGGGAGACAGATAAGCATGTTACCCTCGACTATCCTGCCTTGAGTGGAAGAATGAACTTCAGTTATTTTTTGTAGGGTAAGGTCATTTAAACAAAAAACAAAAACTCTTTATTTTCCTATCTGCAACGTTTCGACTTATATTAAGTCATCTTCCGGCAACTAAATTATTGATGGTGAAGGCTATAAACAAATTAACATAAACAACATAAATACACAAAACCTAACACTGACTTTTCATTTTTTTTATTGAAAAATGATGGACACCACTTGCTAAAACGCACGAGTGATTTGATTTGTATTACAATAAGTATAAAATATACAAAAAACCTAAAAAACAATAAAAGTATTTTTTTCCAATAAGTCGACTTACTAGAAAAACGAAGTTTTCATCGTTTGTTTGGTATTAATCATCAGAGTTTAACTAGATAAAAATTCTGGAAAGATACGGCACTACTAACGGTTTTAAAATATAACTTCATACAACACGCACAATAAAAACGAATTAAAATAAACAGGAACAGAATAAAATTGGTAATGTGCCTGCACACCAAAGACGGGTAGGTATGAGTTGAAGGAAGATATTAAGCGTTTTTTATTTCTAAAACATATTATTTTTATACGTTTTTCAACCATAATCCATAGGCGGAGTACGGAAAGTAGATGGTGTTAAATAAAAGTTAGGGCTTGGTTCATCTATTAGGTAATTTGGTGGCTTGGTTCATCTATTAGGTAATTTGGTGATTAAGTTATGACACATGTCTTAAGGGTCTAGGGTATAGCGCGCGAAATTGAGAGTTCTAGAAAAGACGTATTCCCCAAGGAGGCGTAGCCGCCTCCAGTGTGTGTGTCTAAGATGAAGGGAGATAAGTCCAAAAATCCAAAGGTAAGGTCAAAAGGTCTAAAGGTAAGGTCTAAAGGTCACCATAAAAATGAATTTCACATTTCCAAGCTCCTGACGTTATCTTACAGTTATGACTCAAAGAGCAAATTGAAGAAGAAAGCTTGCGCTTGTGCAAATATTTAGCCTTTTTTGATATCGTGCTTGGTTGTTGAATTACAGGCATTTATAGAATGTATGATTTTGCATTGCGAGTTTTTTTGCACATTAAAAAACTTTTTTGAGAAAATCGAAAATAGTTGTCATTCATTAAGGTCTTAACTATCGCATTCTGAAATATTATATATGTAGTTTGAAAATGGAGTGAGTTATGCGAGAAATTGTGAGTCCGTGTTTTACATGGCAAATACGTATGTATAAATGTCTGTATCCAGGCCCTTTAAGGCATGAATATCCTGTCTGTAATTTACTGATTTATTTTTTTGGATGTGTATCATCTCACTAATCAATCTTTTAGACAACATCTGTTGATAGCTTAAAATTGAACTTTTGTCAAAGTCAAAATGGTGGTTTTCATTTTTTACATGCTGTACTAGAGTATGTATTTTACAAGGAAGAATGAACTCCTATCTGAATATAGGCCAGAAGGGTCCGCAAAGATCTTAGGATGAGACTCGGTTTGATCGCTTCGACTGGAGGTACATAATAATCCTTAAGGCTGAGGGGCAACTATTAGGGAAATTGAACTCTAACCCCCCTCACTGCCAAAAAAAAAACTAAAAAATAAAGGTACCTCTCAGTACCTCTTTTAATTACTGATTTTGGAGTCTATCAGTGGATTTGTGGACATAATGAAATTCATCCTGAATATAAGTCTGGATCCAGGGGGCTTGTGCTCATGTAGAGAGCGTCTTTAATCTAATGACATGACACTTCTCTCCTGATTGGGGGGGGGGGGGGGGGAGGGTGCTATTCCCGCTAACTAAAACATACACTACACACAAAACAGGACCTATTTTGATTTATTTCAATCACACGCAAGTGGTAGACAAATAAAATAACTGTCACGGGGGAGGGTGCTATTCCCGCTAACTAAAACATACACTACACACAAAACAGGACCTATTTTGATTTATTTCAATCACACGCAAGTGGTAGACAAATAAAATAACTGTCACAAGAAATGCATTAAAGAAATGATCCATATAAAAAATTACAAAAAATCAATAAATCTCAGGACTGACGTAGACAAACTCAGTACCATTTACAATTATTATTTAATCAAATAATTTCTGCATCTTCCCAAAACTATTTTCCGATCTCACCGATTATCTATTTTTATTTTATTTTTATACCTTCAACCATATTTTCTTTGTTTTTTTGCATCGACCTTAAACCATATTGTTTTTCTGTCTATGTTTTGCCATATTGTTGTCTTCTTTTAATCTTTCCTGATAACTTATCGGTCGATAATATCACTCATTCTACTTTTCAATGGCTTAGGGCCGGTTTATCAATGCTTATTTGAGTTAATTCAACTGACAGTTATCTGTTTATCTTTCTCCTGCTAACCGTTAATGCCAGCTAAAGTGACTGGAAATTGAAAGTGTCAGTTATGCGGTTAACTGGCAGATAAGATTTTAATTGCAGCAGAGTATTATGTTTTGTAATTGCAGCCTTAACCTAACTTTTCTATTTTTTTCCTTTGGTTTTGGGTTTGAAGCTGCTGCTGTATAAATGTTTCGAGTGTGGATTATATTTTGTATCTAGAATAAGGATTTTTTATGTTGCTTTATTATCCTGACAACCGATGACGGTAAGACCTAAGATCCTTTAGAAATTCCATATTTTGCTTAATTTTTGTAATTGATAAATTTAAGCTTTATACGTATATAGGCATTAAATTTATGCTCAACGTTCAGCCATGCTTTTTCCTTTTCCCTCCATGTTGCACCGTCTGTGCGTTTATTTTCAATTACCTTATCATACATGTTGACGTTTATGCGCAGCTGCCTTTCACTTTCAGTAAAATTTGAAAGTATTTTATTTTTTACGTCAGTCTTAGCTAGCAATTCTGGGGCTGAACTCATTTTAATCCGATTTATATACACACCGATATTACGATTAGGAACTGCTATTCAGTATTCATCTGCCATTAAAATTTCGTATAACTGACAGTTTCTTCTAGCCAATAGGATTCAACAACGAGTTAGGGACATTTTAGCAGTGCGGCCAACTCAACGCAAACTCTTAGCTACATAACTTTCAGTTACAGAAAGTCACGATAAACAGTAATTTACTTAACAGGGACTGTTGGCTATGCCAAAACTGTCAGATAGGTAACTGGAACTTTAAACTGAGCCTTGATAAACCGGCCCTTAGAAGTAGTTTTGACGACCTGTGCTTGTATTTTAAAGTTTTAATAATGCTTTTTGTATTATTTACTGTGATATTTTAGAACTTAGCAATCAACCTGAAGCTGGTTTAAGGCAAAATAAGTCAAAACGTCGTTAGTAGTGGAAAGAAAAGTTTTCTTATAAATAACCAGACCGCTAATCATTAACAAGTGTATAATTCAAGAAAATACGGTCAACAACAATATCTTATTCGTGCTAACATGTATAGGTGATTCAGACTGGTAGGTTTTAGACAGCTCGTGATTACTATATAGGTGTCGTTCAGGGTAGGATGGGTCCTCCTTTGGAAGTTAACCAGCTTTCGAATCTGAGACTATCATAATAGTTTTGTTCACCGTGCTATTCTTTTCTTGGTTCTATTATTATCTAATGATAATCGTCAAAAAGAAAAACGTTAACTCCAGTACTGTTTCTATATCTCTCCCAACATTGCCCTTCTTATAAAACGCAGTGCGCCTTTGCATAGAGCTTAAGAGTAAGCAAATATACATTTAATATTGAAAATGAGAAAAAGGAGGAAAAGTCATAAAATACGATTAAATGTTCGTTTACTCGGAGGTCGAATTAAAGTTTAAGCACAGGAAACAAGAAAGAAAAATGCAAATAAGCGCCTTTCTTTTAATATTCAGTTTCTGTTGTAAACGCAAACCTATCTGCGTTACTCAACCTTATCTCAGCATGAACTCTGTTTGCTTTTGTATATTAGAAATTAAGATTTTTAATCTAAAAGGGTAATGTCGCCGTCGTCGTTTGCCGAGAACCCTGTTAGCTGGAAAAGTAGCCATTTTGGTGATTATTCTCATAGAATCAGCGTGCTATAAGCGCGCTCTAACACGTTTAATTAAAAACTTAACACGCCTAATCCCTATATATGTATGTATATGGCACGTAATATGTGTATACTGTTTTATCAGAGCCACTTTCATTAAGATACACAAACAGCTAGGGGTGTTTTGAATTTAATTTGATGAAATCTTTCCGATTAGTAGAACAGAGCGCTAAATGTTAATTGCTAAAACCACAAAAAGTATTTTGAGGGAAGAATGAAAGAAAAATAAAATAATGGATAATATATATGTATAGATGAGTTACTTGTGCGTGTCTATTTGTAGGTGTATGCAAGCTACCCAATGAATTAAATCATAAACTAACAATACCTTTTAAGACATATGTGCGCACTAACATTTTACTTCCCACACCGATAGGTGAGGGGAATATTGTGATTGCGAAAATTTTCGATTTCGAGATAATACGGTTTTTGGGCGTTTTATGATGTCTACATAACAAAAATCCACGTCACTCATTTCCGTCGGTCTGTCTGTTGGTGTTTTTCTAACGTCAGTAACTTAAAATTATCCGAACTGCGAGGTTTTATCTCAATAGAAAGCCAAATAAGTATTTTCGATTTTTTTAGGTACCTACTCCCGCCCGCCCGAGAGTTCTGAAATTTCTTATTTTCGTCAAACGAGACTGAGACTTAAGACTGCGACTAGATTTGTAATCATCACCTCGAAATTATCGGAAATGCGAAGTTTCATCGTAATAGAAAGCCAAATAGAGATTTTCGATTTTTTTAGGTACTCCCGCCCGCCCGAGAGTTCTGAAATTTCTTATTTTCGTCAAACGAGACTGAGACTTAAAACTGCGACTAGATTTGTAATCAGCACCTTGAAATTATCCGATATGCGAGGTTTCATCCCAATAGAAAGCCAAATAAGGATTTTCGATTTTTTTAGGTGCTTCCTCCTGCCCGAGAGATCTGAAATTTTTTATTTTCGTCAAACGAGGCTAAAACTTAAAACTGCGTCTGGATTTGTAACCATAACCTCAAAATTATCCGAAATGCGAGGTTTCATCTCAACAGAAAGCCAAATAAAGATTTTCGATTTTTTTAGCTACTCCCGCCCGCCCGAGTATTCTGAAATTTTTTATTTTCGTCAAACGAGACTGCGACGCAAAACCGCGACTAGATTTGTAATCATCACCTCGAAATTATCCGAAATGCGAGGTTGCATCCCAATAGAAAGCCAAACAGAGATTTTCGATTTTTTTAGGTACTCCTGGCCGCCCGGGAGATCTGAACTTTTTTATTTTCGTCAAGCGAGACTGAGACTCGAAACTGCGACTGGATTTGTAATCATCACCTCGAAATTATCCGAAATGCGTGGTTTCATCGTAATAGAAAGCCAAATAGAAATTTTCGATTTTTTGAGGTACTCCCGCCTCCCCGAGATATCTGAAATATTTTATTTTCATCATGTGAGACTGAGACTCGAAACTGAGACTGGATTTGTAATCAGCACCTGGAAATTATCCGAAATGCGAGGTTTATCTCAGATTCGCGATCACCAATACCTCCTCACCTTTCGGTGTGGGAAGTAAACAACCGCTTCTGTACAGATTTTTATACATTATATTTGTACAGTATTAATTACTCTAAGAAAAAACCCTTCCGAGTGAGCTTTTACACTCCGTCCCCTCTCCTTGAAGAAGTTTTTGAGATTTCGCTTTTTCAGTTTTATTCTGTCTCGGCGCAGTTTAAATCGGAGGAAGCTTGCTTGCCTGCTGCGGGTGGTTTTCCCTTCACAAGTAATTTCCTCTCAGTTAAACTGGAACTCGGCGATATTAATAAGCGGCATCCATTATTCAACTTTCTGTCACTTCCTTCATATTTTGAGTATTTTCCGAGAACATTAATAATATAAAGCGTACGGTAGTGTCTTGTTGTGTCTGGGGGGAGGATCCACCTATCATTGATCTGTTGTATTTTCTTTATGCAGTAATTATGGCAAATGAGTTCGTTCATTATTGTATCTAGTCCTACCACATTTCATCAACCGCAACCCTTTTTTCTGTGTTAGGATTTTATTTGCGAGTAGTATATTTGGTTTTTGTCTGGTAATTTCCCTACGTAAAAATACTGAGTGGTATTTCTTGAAACGTAAAATTGGACTATGTGTGTAAACTTGGTTTTACCAGTTTAACAATTGGTAGCGGTTAACGACCACCGACGAATCTGTGGACCTAAAATATTCGGTACAAAAGAACCCAAGATTCGCTATGCCCGATCGAATCCTCCAAACAATAAACACTTCCGGGAGCAAATCCTGCGAGTGGCTTTAAAGTGATTGCCATGTTCGATAGACTATCGCAAAAAGTGATTAATCTGCAGAAAGTCCTTCTCAGATCGTTCGAGAAGACGCGAGAGGATTACCGGCCGGCCAATAGCTCTTCCTGAGCATATTCGCCTACCAGCAGTGCAACTTTATACAAATTACGCAGACCTTTCGTACGACTATTCATCACTTCTACATGACCATGCACAAGCTGCTTCAACTTGAATAATAGCGTTTATTGCAAAATAAATGATACAATAAACAACAGGTGCCCCAAAAAAGTTAAATACCTTTGCTTGTGTATAAGGTAATTGTTATAAAGTAAAAGCAACAAATAAGGGCTAATTCAGGAAATATTTATATTTGAATATTATGTATTCTATAGATATTAGTAATAATAATAATAGGTATTACATATTTCAACAAGTTGATGAATTTTCATCTGATTATTATCCACTATCCATTTTTTAAATTATACTTGAATGAATTTAAAGGCACTATACATTTTATGCTGTCTGGTATCTCATTGTATAGCTTTTGGGCAAGAAATGTATGACATCGTAGTAAAGTATTTTTTCTTGCTTTTGCCACAACATTAGATTTATATCTTATGTCACATATATGTTCGTGTTTTGTCAAGCTTTTTTTTTGTTTGACAAAATAACGATTTACATGTAAATTTCACTTTAGATGTATAATATTTTTATTATACGTTTTTGTATTATTTTTATTGAGAAACCAATACTTCTGCCATGATTGATCAAATAACGAAAATCCTGATCATAAATCTTGGCTTTTTTTAAGTTCCAGGCTCGGTTAACGGAAAACAAAACACTTCAGATACCCAAAAGCGCAAGTCCGTTCAAAAAAATCGAAAACCTTAATTTGGCGTTCTGCGAGGATGATATCTCATGTTCTGGATAATTTGAAGATCCTGATCATAAATTCCGCCACCGTTTTAAATTTCGGTCTCATTTAAAAGAAACAAAAAAAATCAGACCCCCGAAGATACTGTTAAATAAATTCGGCCGCTATTATTAGTTTCAGTCTCGTTTAACAAAAATCAAAAAATTTCAGACCCCCGAAAATACATCAGGGTCATTCAAAAAATTCGAAAACCTTTATTTGACCTCCGAAAATACAGGAAAACTTTATTTGGCTCTCTGCGAGAATAAAATCTAACGGTGTAGATAATTAGAAGATCCTGATCACGAATTCGGCCGCTGTTTTAAGTTTCAGTTTCGTTTAACCAAGTGAACATAAAAAAGTAGTTTAGAAGAAAAGTTTATCTCTTTTTTTCCAACAAAAACCCTTTTGACATATAGCTGGATTTGAAATTAGATGCCTCACTTCATAGAATACAAAGCATTTCATGGTTTTCTGCTCTCCGACATAGAAAATTTGCCGCTGAATCCAATGGCGCGCCCAGATTGGACCTAGGACGACGCCTTCTCACAGAAAATTATTTTTTCGTATATATGCAGACCTGCGCGAAATGCAAAATTTTTAGTTTTTTTAAACACTGCAAAATTTGGAACAGATGCCGAATTCGTGATCAATGTACCCAAACTAACCAAAACACGAGTTTTTGTCCTGATCGAGAACCTAAAATTTTTTACGGCCGCTGTTTTGTTTCAGTTTCGTTTAACCAAGTGAACATAAAAAAGTAGTTTAGGAGAAAAGTTTATCTCTTTTTTTCCAACAAAAACCTTTTTGACATGTAGCTGGATTCGAAATCAGACGCCTCACGTGATAGAATACAAAGCAAGTTCATCGACATGCCGTCACCCGACACCAGACCTGCACCAGACTGCGCGATCCTTTGTGCATAATAAGGTGTAACAAAAAAAGAGAGTGTCGCATCAAGGGTGGCATCGGAAACAAGCTAAACGCGCCCTAATTGAGACGCGCACCGAGCAGAAAGGGTGAACGGCACCCGTGGGGGAACTGGGAAGGAGGGGGAAGTGAGAAGGCGGGAGGGAGGACAAGTGGTCTGCGAGGTGAGAAGAACGACCTCCACTTGTCGACGCGCCTAACACTACACATCCTCATTGTCAGCCAGAAAAAACGATCCACGTCCCAGTGTTGCCAAATTAACAAATACACGTTTTAATGATAGATCATCATCATAGTCACAATCTTTTAACAGACATGTTGTGAACTCGTAAAATGCATCAAGGCGGAGCTAGAGTATTGCCGACACGAATATTATCAATAGTTTTGACAACTGTAGCTCGCCATCGTTCGCGATTTACTGTCAGCTAAGTGGCGCTCTTGCTACTCATATCCAGCAACTGTTTCGTCGTATCCACCCAGCGTGTATAGGAATGGCCACGGCGCCGCCCAGTCGGGGCGGGACCCTGAACTACAAGTTTCTACATATTATCTCTTCCATGAATATGTCCGAAGAATGTAAGCATTCTCGTCGACACAATGGAGGATAGTTTCTTTGGATAACCGAGCTCACCCAGTATGGAAACGTTAGTTCGATGGGCGGTATAAGGAACTCTCAGCATTCTCCTCCACGTCCACATTTCAAAAGTATCTATGCGAGCTCGATCTGCCTTTTCAACAGATCAAGTTTCCGAGGCATACAAAAATATGGGGAAAACAAGAGACTGAACCAGCGACATTTTGGTAGGTTTAGTGATGTTATGGTCACGCCATATTTTAGTAAGCTTTGTTATGGCCACACGTGCCTGTTGAATGCGCCATCGAATCTCATTTTCACAGCTACACGAATTGTCGATCAAAGAACCGAGGTACACAAAGCTTTGAACTACTTTACAATGGCCTATTCTTAACTTAACTTATCAATAAAACGTTTAGTCTTATACTAGTAACTTCAGGAAGTTAAAGTTTGTCCAATATAAATTTTCTCGAATTTATAGTAACTGTTAACAGATATACTACGTTTATTTTATAATAAAGTCACTGAAAATGAGTTTTTGTGGTTTGTGGCACTTTGATCCTTGTTGTAAATAATATGCTTAAACCTTTCTCTGCAATATGTATCAAAGCGCACAGATCATTTCTACAAATGAGTAGTGGCGCTCTTAAACCCTTTAAAATAGTGATTTTTTCTGATTTATGATGTTTCTGAAGCTTCTCTCAGGGGTCTTGCTTATTTTGGTTCAAGGTTTTTGGCATATAGACCCTTTAGAACTTTCACTCATTTTATATAAGGATCTGTTAGTTTGAATATATTGATCATTCAATCGAACGTAAGAAGAGCCAAATGATTAATTGTGAATTTACTGTCCTGGTTAATATTTGAAAGCACTTACTAAAGCTGAATGTCCGCTAGGAATATAACGGTCTTTTATTATCATTTAAAACCCCCGTTAGTTAGAGTTCTGAGGTATCCATTACTATTTTCTAAAGATTTGTGATTCAATATGGTTTCTTTTCGTAAATCACGAATAAAACTATTTTTTTTTGATGCACCTAGTTGAACATAATTTAAACCTGATTACCAAAGCACAGATGCTGCACCTCTAATAACACGTACAATATAAGTATGGTATAGAAAAACGAAATTATGGAACCTTGCAGCTGTTCGTATGAACGCGAAGTCTGACACGTTTATACCATTACGATAAATCGCAGCCAAAACAAGCAAATGAGAAACCCACTCTATTATGACCGTCCCCCACTGGCAACTCCTCTCCTTCCGGCTATACAACCATATCCTGGTGTCAATTAGCACTTTTAACGCGACGTCTGGGGATGGGGGCGTCAGTATCAGTGTCAGGACTGTTCCTCCCTCCGACCCCCCCAACCCTCCCATTCGCTCACGGCGCCGTCAGACGCTAAGTGACGGCAACCGGTTCTCCCCTTTATTGATGGACTCTGTCTGATGGCACTGTGAACTCATAACCCACATAAGGGGAATTTTGAAGCATCATACCTTTAGCTACACGCACCTTGTTTTATGACTTAATATTCATAAGAAAATTGTTATCTAAGAATTTTTTTCTTAGACTTTTCTCTTCTAATTACCATACTAGAGCACTTTCCCAATAAACACATATACGTTAGTTAAACGTAATTTAAAGGTGTGAAAGGTTAATAAAACATTTACGTTAGAATGTCAATGTTTTTGGTGTAAATATATACCGTTTTATTAAAGCGTCATAATAACGTTTAATTAAATACACAATTCTACGGTGGCTAGTTTTAACGTTAGAATAACGTTCTGTACTCCAAAAATAAAGTGTACCAAAAATGATGTATTCAGACGTTAAAATAACGTTCTGATTCATAATAATTCTGCGATTCATAGAGTTTCAACGTTGAAGTAACGTTTGGCTAAATCATTTTATTAATCACATGAGCAACTGGTTTTCAAAAGTTTTTCATTTTCAAATTAGGAACAAAATCTAGTCACGTATCTAAACAACAAAAAATCCCATTATTTTGCTAACCCTCTATACACTATACAAACCGTTCTTATAACAGATGAAAATAACGTGCATTACTCGTTCAGATCCAACGTTATATTAACGTAGTTTCTGAACGGAGCAATTTGATTGGTCCGAAAGAGCCAGCGTCACTTCCAGGCTGTGTATATCCGTATATTGTGACATCGGTACTGGCGGCGGCCATTTTCACCCGTGTTGTTGTAGAGTCAACAAGTGTTCTCTGCTTCCCCAGTTTTCAGCTATTTATACAGGCCTTGCGTTTGGTAAGTACATCTACATGACTAACGAATTTGCTGAGATCAAAATGCGAATGTTCCTAATGTCAAAATTCTGCTGTGGACCTCCGATAAGTAAATGATCCTATTACAACTCGTTGGCGTCGTTTGGTGGTGTGCGTTTGTTTACGCAAATCTGATTTTGCTACTGATTTAACGAAGTACCTACGTCTGTTTCAAAATAGTAGCAATGTAATTATCTTGCTTCCTCATTATTATTTGGATTTTTTAAATTTTATTCGATACAATAAAACCGTATTGTTTTATTTTACGTTTTATTTTCACGTATTCATAATGATTCGGTTTAACGCAAAATTGAAATTGTGATTTCCTAATTTTTATTAACGCTGGATATCTGGAGGTAGTAATAAAAAATAAATAGGTAGGATTGTTCTAGATTTAATGAAAATTTCTTACTTTTAGGTAATTGTCAATTATGCCATATTTTAAGATTCTCTCGGAACGTTGAGTACAAAGATGAGTAAAAAAACAAGCTACATTGACGAAACAAAAATTTTACGTTCCGTTGTTTATATTTCTTTTATAAGCGGTCTTCTAATTTGATGTATTCACTTATCAATGACAGTTCAATAAATACGTTGAAAAACGAACATTTGTTGTGTTTTATTTATGAGATCCTTTAAAATTATAAGCACTATTAATAGTAATTCAAATACTACTTAAGAATATTGTTTTAATTGGGGAAAAAATAATATCTTATTAACGTTGCAAATACACGACCATTAAACGTTTTCGAAAAGGGTTACAAATTGAACATTTTTAAACGTAAAATTGACGCTCTTTTACCGCAATGAAATGTATATTTATACGTAACTTGTAACGTTAGAAACCGCGACATTTTAAAGTTGATTGTACCAAAAAAAGTAACGTAAAAATGAAAAGGCGTCACGGATTAAACAACGTTTAATTAACGCATGAGTGTTTAAAGGGTTTGAGGTTTTAGCTCTAGTCAGTGATCCTTGGAGATACAAGAAGGGGTATTCAGATCGCTGGTATGAAAGTTACTAAAGCCACTCCCAGGATTTGCTCTCGGAAGTATTTATTATTTATTACCGATTTTTTTTGGGTCTGAACTGTGCTATTCGGCACGATGGCAGACAGCTTTCTGCAAGTGTTCCGATCCGATTGAGGAGGGGAATTGATAGGCGTCAAACGGCTGGGCGGGCGGGCGATGATTACTTAAGGGCTTATCTGCGGGCAGCCGCTCCGGCGGAAGTCGCCGCGATCCGCTCCGGAGCCCGGAGCATTTGTCAACCGGATCGTCGGGTATTACACCCGGATCTGCGACGCTGTTGTTGCACGCCGGAATGTTGACGCAACGCCGCCGCCGCCGTCGCGCAGTGGCGTTAAACCGCGTTGCCTTGTTTCAGGCAAGGAAGACGTTTTGAAATTATACACGGTGTCTTACAATGTATCACACTTGTTGTCAACGCCAATCTGTGAGTGTGAACAAACATTCAAATCAAACACGTTGGCTAAGTTTGTCCACGTCATCATCACAATTACAATGTCTTAACAGACATGTTGTGAACTCGTAAAATGCATTAAGTCGGAGATAGCGTATTGCCGACACGAATATTACCAATAGTTTTGAGAACTGTAGCTCGCCATCGTTCGCGATTTACTGTCAGTTCAGTGGCGCTCTTGATACTCATATATAGCAACTGTTTCGTCGTATCCACCCAGCGTGTAGGGGAACGGCCACGGCGCCGCCCACTCGGGGCGTGACCCTGAACTACACGTTTCTCCATATTATCGCTTCTGTGAATATGTCCGAAGAATGTAAGCATTCTCATCGACACAATGGAGGATAGACTCTTTGGATTACCGAGCTCATCCAGTATGGAAACATTTGTTCGATGGGCGGTATAAGGAATTCTCAGCATTCTCCTCCACGTCCACATTTCAAAAGCATCTATACGAACTCGATCAGCCTTTTTAACAGTCCAAGTTTCCGAGGCATACAAAGATATGGAGAACACAAGAGACTGAACCAGTGACATTTTGGTAGCTTTAGTGATGTTATGGTCACGCCATATTTTAGTAAGCTTGGTCATGCCCACCCATGCCTGTTGAATGCGCCATCGAATCTCATTCTCACAGCTACCTGAATTGTCGATCAAAGAACCGAGGTACACAAAACTTTGAACTACCTCACAATGGGCTATTGATTTTATTTCTCGATGATTGTCATTCTCTCTATCTACGATAATAACCTTGATCTTGTTGTAGTTAATACCAAGACCATATGCTGCACTGTGTTGTTCTAAAACATTCAATAGAACTACTACATAGTTCTTCCTGAGAAGCAGCAATAAGGGTTGCATCATCAGCAAATCTTAAGTTAGATATTTTGCTTCCGCCAATAGTTATATCGCCATTCCAGTTGTCCAATACCTGTCTCATCACAAGTTCAGAGTAAATGTTAAATAACATCGGAGATAATACGCATCCCTGACGAACTCCTTTTCTGTTGCTGTTTGACAAGACAGGTTACCATCAATTCTTCCACGAGCTGAGCTAGACTCATAGAGTTGCTGTATAAGAAATACTAAGTGGTAAGGGACTCCAATGGAGATAAGGATTTCCCACAGTTTAGGCCACTTTACGTTATCAGACGCCTTAGAATAGTCCACAAAGCAGATAACAACGGGAACATAATGCTCTCTGGCTTTTTCAATAATCTGTCTTAAGTTTAAGACGTACCCCAGCGGTAAAATGTGGAAAAATTGAAAGATGTCAAAAATAGGTACCTATGTGACATATGTATTTAAAAAAAGTTGAAAGTTTTTATTGGATCTATCAGATGAAAAGAATAATTGAGGGTAAGACGTCAATTGATATAATAACTAATAAATATCAAAATACAGGGTAAGTTATAATTTGATAATTTTTTTAAACTGTGTATAGCAGTAGTTAAAATAAACAACTTTTTCAAACAATTTTTTTCCGAAAACTAGAAAATAAGCGAGATACAGAATTTTAAAAAATAAGTATGGGCTTGTGTATCAAAACGTACTGTTTATGTTTTGTTTTTCGCTAGAATTTTTATACTATCGATCAGGCATTATTGTTGTCAATTAGTGCACTAGCCACTTTTAGTTTATCATAGTTAATTTTAAATTTAATTCCTAAAAATAACTTTATAATAATGTGCCACTTTTAGGACTGACCAATTTACAATTAACAACGATAAAAAAACAGTGACTACCGCACTGTCTGACAGGTAAATTGTAATCGAATTGACAAAAATCTGAACAAGAAACTAAACATACACAGACTAGATACATCTCGATACACAAGCCCAGATATACATTTCTTATTCTGTATTTCGTTTTTTTTCAGTATTCTGAAGAAAGTTATTTGAAAAAATGGAGTCAAGTTGATTGACTCAGTACTTCCCACACATAACACTTGCAACCAAATCATCGCCCGCCTGTCGTCAAAAAACATCCAACACAAAAACTAGTAAATAGTTTCCTAAATCTCTCCGTAGGGACTAAAACGACACAATTCAGCTTCAACTGGACGAAACGAAACAATCAGGAACCCCCAAATTGCTTAAAAACGAAGTTTGAACTATTTTTATATTTTTAGATTTTTATTATTGCTGCGCCGCCACTGACACGATTTTTGAAAACCATACGCATTTTTCATCCTTGCCGCGGTAATAATACTGTGTCTAAATTTCATTAAAATTAATTCCATAATTTCCATGTTACTAAATTCAGAACGACCTGAATCAATACCTACCCCTACCAATACCAAATCCCTTGATTTCTGTAATAGCCAAGGCAATGTTCGGATGGACCTAACAAACGTCTATTATGCCGCTAGGTCTTTCTTTCACAGGTCAATGGACACTATTCTAAATGGAATAAATTTTTGAGTTTTACAACCCCCCACCCCCTAACCACCACAATTTCACCCCCACCCAAAAAAAAAGTAAAAAATGATCAGAAACCCCTAAAACGCCGAAAAACAAAGTTTGAGCTATTTTTACATTTTTAGTTTTTTTATTATTGCCGCGCCGCCACTGACACGATTTTTCCAAAACATGCGCGCTTTCCATCCCCGCCGTGGCAGTACTACTGTGTCAAAATTTCATTAAAATCCATTCGATAATTTTGGCGTTACGCAATAAAGAACGATCTAAAACTAAAACAACACTCGGATGTATACATCACAAATTATTCTAAGTCCGTTGGTTTCTATTATAAGCAAGGCAATGTTCGGATGGACATAAAAAATTGTATTATGACGCTAGGTCTTTCATTCACAGGTCATTAGAGAGCCCATTATGAATACAACAAATTTTTCAGTATTACAACCCCCCACCCCCCAACCACCCCAAATTCACCCCCACCCAAAAAAAAGTAGAAAATGATCAGGAACCCCTAAAACGTCTAAAAACGAAGTTTGAGGCGTATCTGAAATTTTTCGTTTTTTGCTAATTACTCCGCCCCCTGTATAACGGTTTTCAAAATTATAGGAACATTACCTACTACGACCCCACAGCATAACGCTGTCCAAATTTCATCACAATCCATGTAGCGGTTACTGAGATTACGAGGGTAGAAAAACGCGACAGACAGACAGACAGACAGACAGACAGACCGACAGACCGACAGACAGACCGACGGAAATGAGTGACGTGGATTTTCGTTATGTACACATCATAAGACGCCCAAAAAACGTATTATCTCAAAATCGAAAATTTTCGCGATCACAATACTCCCCTCACCTATCGGTGTGGGAAGTAAAAGGTATTTATTTTCTATACACAATTAAAAAAGTATCAACCTAGGACTCATCCTGTATATTCAGTTTTTTAAACATCCTGCAGCATATAACTGTTTTTTTACTTATTTCTTTTCTTCCGTCGCTTGTGCGAATTTATATTATGGGAAACAATTCACAACAGTGTTACTAACACTTCTTACGAAACTGAAATTAAAATTTTTTACGTTGGATAAACTACTGGTTTTAAGTATAAGGCATTAACTTAAAGAAGTGAGGAACTTTTTGTAGAATATATGTATAAATGAATGAAAAATTAGTGTGCTCCATCTAAAATAACATGTTATTTTCGTCACACTTTTTGTTGATCCATAAAATTTACTATGGCGAGATTCGATTGGCAAGACCCAAAAAACAATATTTTTACAAGAAATTGAAGGAAATCTTGTCCGTTTTCCGTGTAAAAGGTGACGTTACGGCGATCATCAACCCTAAAGAAACCATTTTTTTCTGACGCCAATGCGGGACGGCGCGGCGCGTAGCCTAGGGGAGATTTAGCACAGCATAGTAAACAACCAGCACAATACTTCAGGTTGGCGGCAATTACACGCGCATCCCCACTTTTGGATGATTTTTACTTCCCACCGATAGGTGAGGGGAGTATTGTGATCGCGAAAATTTTCGATTTCGAGATAATACGTTTTTTGGGCGTTTTATGATGTGTACATAACGAAAATTCATGTCACTCATTTCCGTCGCTCTGTCTGTCTGTCGGTCTGTCGGTCTGTCTGTCGCGTTTTTCTACCCTCGTAATCTCAGTAACCGCTGCATGGATTGTGATGAAATTTGGGCAGCGGTATGCTGTGGGGTCGTAGTAGGTAATGTTCCTATAATTTTGAAAATCGGTGCATAGGCGGCGGAATAATTAGCAAAAAACAAAAAAACTAAATATTGCTGAAACTTCGTTATTAGGCGTTTTAGGGGTCCCTGATCATTTTCTACTTTTTTTTGGGTGGGGGTGAAATTGGGGTGGTTGGGGGGTGGGGGGTTGTAAAACTGAAAAATTTGTTGCTTTCATAATAGACTGTCCACTGACCTGTGAAGGAAGACCTGGCGACATAAATGACTTTTTTAAGTCAATCCGAACATTGCCTTTGCCTATTACAGAAACTAAGGGACTTTGAATTTTCTGTGTACTATACGAGAACTTACTGGTTTAAATCGTTTTGTATTTTGTAACGTGGACACTATTCAATTGATTCTAATGAAATTTTGACACAGTATATTGTTACCGTGGTGAGAATGGAGAACGCGTATGTTTGTTAAAAATCTTGTCAGTGGCAGCGTAGTAATCAAAGAACGCGACAAGTATGAAAGCAACTCAAATTCGGTTTTTTGATGTTTTAGGGGTTCCTGATCATTTCCTACCAGTTTTTTGGGTGGGGTGAAAGTGAGGTGGTTGGGAGGTGGCGGGTTGTAAAACTGAGAAGTTTGTAGTATCGATAATAGGCTGTCCATTGACCTGTGAAGGAAAGACCTAGCGGCATAAGACAATTTTAGGGGGGGGGGTTGGCAATTATTTGGTTGCAAGGGATCTTAGACTAAAGCTTCATGCTATGATGGGAAAATAATAAACTGGTATCAGTGTAATATGTGGGAAGTACTGAGTCAATCAACTTGACTTCATTTTTTTGTAGGGATGCTAACGACGCTTCGATACTTGTACTTCTGCACTAATAAAGAGTATTGTATCTAAGATACTTTTTGAATATATCCAAGCTGGAAAATTCTCTATACGAACCAAAAGCGCCTATATGGCTAGAAAATATCGAGTTGGCACCGGTATCGATATTTTCATTTTCGCATCTCTACCCAAACTTCACAGCCGTAAAATCATCCCAAGGTCAAATTTTGTGGGAACCATTTTTATATAGGAAATCCTCAAAGATATTATGCTGGTTGTTTTCTATGCTGTGGATTTAGCCCGACACTGCTTGTGTGATGTCACAGCTAAAGGTAGAAACCCCGCGCCGAAGCGTTATTGTGACGTCACATGTCAAAATTTATATGTCACTTTGGGTTATATGACGTTAAAATGACGCGTCTGCGGTGGTGTTTCCATCTTCCGCTGTGACGTCAGTCGTGAAGTGGGAATGAAATTGTTTTATAAATTAAAAAACATATATAAGAAAGAAATATATAAAATCCGGGACATTTTCCGGGACGGTGTAAATGCGGGATGGCTCGTCTGAAAACGGGACAATCCCGCAAAATCCGGGACGAATGGTCACTTTAATCAACCCCCTCCCCATTCAACGGCAGTTGTGACACTGGCAAGTGACAACGGCGCGGCGGTTGTGGCAGGCTGGCCATCTATCGCCGCATTACCGAATTACTCTTGTTCGTGGTTAATTGCGTCTTATCTTTGTTATCGCACCACCGGCACCGCTGACGCCGGATTTGCGACGGATTGCTTGCCTCCTGCAAACCACGCACAGCCTGGATACTGGATACACATTGCGGCTTCGGCAGCCTGCTCCTGCTCCTGCTCCTGGATCTGTTTATCTGTGCCACAATACGGCATTGCCATTGCCATTATACAGGGTCCGGCTGAGAAGTGGCACCATTTCAAAACACCATTGTAAAAGTAGTGTTGAATATATTTACAATTTGAACAAGAAAAAAATGGAGTCAAGTTGATTGACTCGGTACTTCCCTCACATTCCGATGATACCATCAGTTTTATTATTTTCCCACAGCATGAAACTATAGTCTAAAATCCCCTTGCAACTAAATTATCGCCCATCCACCCGCAAAAACAACATCCAACACAAAAACCCTCGTAAATAGTTTCTTGCGTCTCCCTCCTGAGGAAGTAGGGCGCCACAGTTTTTTTCTGCACGCTTGACCCGGGCGATGCGAAACGGTCAAGAGCCTCCAACTCGTCTAAAAACAAAGTTTGAGGTGATTTTATGTTTTTGGTTTTTTGATTATTGCTGCGCCGCCACTGACACGGTTTTTCAACAACAGAGTCGTTTTCCATTCTTGCAGCGGTAATAAATTCTGTGTTGAAATTTTATTAGAATCAATTCACTAATTTTCGATTTACGCAATATACATAGAACGAAATAAAGCAAAACTCGTATGTACAGATCACAAAATTGGTTTCTGTAATAGGCAAGCCAATGTTCGGATGGACCTAAATAAGTGTAATATGCCGCTAGATATTTCTTTTACAGGTCAATAGACGGACTACTATGAATACACAAAATTTTTCAGTTTTACTACCCCTACCCCCCAACAGTCCCGATTTCACCCCCTCCCCCTAAAAAAAATGGAAATGATCAGGAACCAGTAAAACGCCTAAAAACAAAGTTTCAGCTGTATTCATAGTTTTTTTATTATTGCTGCGCCGCCACTGATACTATTTTCCAAAAACATACGCGTTTTCCATCCTTGCTGAGGTAGTAATACTGTGCGAAAATTTAATTAAAATCGATTCAATAATTTTCGCGTTACGCAATATAGAACGATCTAAAACAATACTCGTATGTATACATCACAAACTCTAAGTCCCGTGGTTTCTATAATAAGCATGCAACGTTCGGATGAACCTAAAAAAGTGTATCATGCCGCTAGGCTTTTCATTCACATATCAATGGACAGGCCATTACGAATACAACAAATTTTTCAGTATTACAACCCCCCACCCACCAACCACCCCAAATTCACCCTCACTCAAGAAAAAGTAGAACATGATCAGGAACCCCTAAAACGCATAAAAACGAAGTTTGAGGTATATCTGAAAAATTTGGTTTTTTGCTAATTACTCCGCCCCTCGTATAAGGATTTTCAAAATTATAGGAACATTACCTACTACGACCTCACAGCATAACGCTGCCCAAATTTCGTCACAATCCATGCAGCGGTTACCGAGATTACGAGGGTTGAAAAACGTGACAGACAGACAGGCCGACAGACAGACCGACGGAAATTTTTTTTTTTTTTTTTTTGTTGTGAAAGGGTTGGCATCGGAATGACTCCATTTGCCACAGATATATGTTAAGTTAGGAAGCACATACATTTATTTGGTTTCATGATTTTAGAATTTTATTTGTTTTTTATAATCAAATATCTAGTTTAATTCTTTTTAAAAAGTTAACCAAGCTATTAAATACCTGTTTATCGTGCATACTCAACAAAGAGGTTATATTGATAGGTAGTTGATGTTTTCGTTTTATTGCATCTAGGAGATCTGCACGTTCTTGTGCATAGTTCCTGCATGCAAAAAATATATGGTTTAAATCTGCGGTTGACATATCATCACAAGTGCATTTGTCAGAGTTAAAAATACCTATTTTAAAGAGATGGGCAGGAAATTTCCCATGGTTTAATTTCATACGGGTTACTGAGACGGAATATTGTCTACTGACATTATTATATTTAAAGATATGTGGTATGTTTGTGGGTAAGGTAGGATGGATCAATGAATAGTGGTTTTTGGACTTTTCAACAAATTGGTTCCAGTGTATTTCCCACTTCTTTCTTATTTCTCTTTTTCCCAAATTGACTGTATCTAGAAAATCTAAACTGCTTTTGCTTATATGTGGTAGGCTAGTGGCCTCTTTTGCTAATGCATCGACAGCATTGTTCCCAGATATTCCAGCGTGACCTTTCACCCATATAAAGTGGATTGTTTGTCCTCTGGTGTTTAAGTGGTGGAGAATTCTTTTGATATTGCAAATTCTGTCAGATTTAGAAAAGCTTTGAAATGATAGATTACTTATTGCATTGAGTGCAGACGCAGAGTCTGATATAATCAGGGCATCGTGTAATTGCGATTGATGTGAAAGCCACTGTAAAGCAGCTTCTATAGCAAGAACCTCTGCAGTGTAAACTGTACATATATTTTGAATTTTATCTTTGAGTGCCAGCTTGTTTTCAATATATACCGCGTATCCAGTCCCATTCTTAGTTTTTGATCCATCGGTATATATTTTCAAGAAGTTGTTATAATTATCGAAAATAGAGTTCAACAAATTTCGATTAGATGTAGGTATCTCGGAATAAGTTGGAAATAGTACAGTTGGTTTGAATATTATTGTTTGAAATTGCTGTTTGAAAATAGGTAAGCCGTTTTGTGGAGAGATTTCATTTATAATACTAATGAAATTACTATATGCTTCAACAAAAGGAGGGTCGTTCTTTTTCACCCAATATTCATTAGTTAGATTTTCAATGAATAAATTAAATATGTTTCTGTTCGTCGGATTGTCTGAATGGAAGTATTTCATGTTGATAACTTTTTGGAAAGATAGATAAAGCCTTCTCAGTTTCAGGGGCGGTTCTTGTGCTTCTGCTAAAATAGCGTCTATGGGAGATGATTTCATAGCACCTATACATATTCTTACAGCGCAATATTGTATCCTGTCAATTTTTTGTAGATGCGAGTTTGCTGCTGAGCCATACAATACAGATCCGTAGTCAATGATGGAACGAATATATGCCTTGTAAAATAGGAGCGCAGTATGAGGATCTGCGCCCCACTTGGTTTTAGTAGTACACTTTAACAAATTAATTCCCCGTTCACATTTCTTTTGGATGTGGCTGATATGCTCGTTCCATAGAAGTTTGGAATCTAGAACTACTCCTAGATATTTGAACGACTTCTTTATTGGTATATCAATTCCACATATTTTTATATTCGGGGGAGTTTGCAATCTGTGTCTTGTAAAAAACATGACTGCAGATTTTTCGGGAGATATTGTCAGGGAGTGTTCACTAAACCAGATTTTGAGGCAATAAAGTATATATTTTAGTTCTTTTATACATTGGCTGTAACTTTTCTGTACTGTATAAAAGCAGAAATCGTCAACATATTGAATGCATTTAATATGTGGGTCAAAATTGCTGTGTAAGTCATAAGTGTATGCATTAAATAAAATAGGACTAAGAACTGCTCCTTGAGGTAATCCGTTGCTAACTTGACGTGGTCCATGCAACATATTGTTTTGATCTCTAATGAATATTTTGCGATTTCTGAACAACTCTACAGTGTTTTGAGCTATTACTGGATTAATGTTCAAAGATTTCATTTTTTCAACAAGTGTATTCAAATCAACTGCTTCATAGGCATTTTTAATATCTATAAAAAGGCAAACAACATATAAATTTTTTGTAAGGGCATATTGCGTGTCTGTAACTAACTGTGCTACAGCCTCTATTGTTCCGGTCCCTCTTCTCGATCCGTACTGTGTAATAGGGAGTTTATTATTGTATTCGAGATACCACTCTAATCTAAATTTGACAATTCTTTCATATGTTTTTATTATACAGGACATCAAGGAAATGGGCCTATATGATGAGGGTATGTTTGGGTCTTTTCCAGGTTTAAAAATTAACGTAACTATGATTTCTTTGAGGTCATCAGGCACATTTCCAAATTTCCACCAGCTATTATACATATAAAGCAAGGCTTTTTTGGCATTCAGTGGTAAATTTTCTAACATATTGTATGTAATGCTATCTATCCCTGGAGCTGTGTTTCGGTGTTTTTGTAAAGCAGTTTCTAGTTCTGAAAATGTGAGATCGTCAGCTGGGAAGTTATTTTTTTTTTTTTTTTTTTTTTTTATTTTAATTTTGGCGGCATCAACATCTAAGGTTATTAGCCGCATACAATTTCACACCACAGGGGTAGATCTGGGTGTCTTGAAAACAAAAGGCGCTAAAACCATAATAAATATTAATAATATATATAAAAATACCTGTATACACAAATATTCTTAGTCGCACACTCACATATAATTATATATACCTACACATATAAATAAAATAAAAAACTTGTCGGAAAACTGAATGTTACAATCAAGTGTGGATTGTGGAATAGTATTTAAATTTTCCAATAGTGACCAGTGTACCTAAGGAAAGCTAGTACTTGCTTAATCTTAGCAGGATTAGTTAGGCAATCTATTAAATTCCCAGAGATATTAAAAAGTTCTCGATCTTGGGCGTAGAATAGACAATCGATTATAAGATGTTTAACCGTCAATGGCTCTAGACATAGGTCACATGTTGGGGGCTGTAAGCCTAGCAAGAGGTATGAATGGGTCAAAGCAGTGTGGCCTAAGCGTAATCTATGGAGGCATACTCTTTCCTTCCTAGTTAATCTTAGACTAGGGGACCAAGGGCTAATACAAGGTTTGATTGTTCTAAGATGCGTATTAGCATGACGCCAACGGTTTTGCCAACTATCGCGAGTGTATTTTGCTATTGTACATTTTCTATCCGAGACTTTTATTTGGGGAACATCAATTATTTGCGAATTTGTAGCTTGCTTGGCAGCGGCATCAGCGGCTTCGTTGCCGGGGATGCCAACATGACTAGGTATCCAGACAAATATAATGTTTTTTCCTGAGTCACTGAGAAACTTGAGGGTTTGAAGGCACATTTGGGTTAACGGGTCCATTGTGTATCTATCAAGGAGTCCTGTTAAGGCTGATTTCGAGTCGCTTGCAATTAGCACAGTATCCGATGTAGTCATTTCACTATACCTTAAGGCTTGCCAGATTGCATACTGTTCAGCAGTATAGACAGATGCCAGTTGTGATAAAGTCCACGAGTAACTGCGATCTTCATCAAACAGTGCACAGCCTACGCCCGTTTCGGTTTTGGATCCATCTGTGTACAACGTTTTGGCATTAGGAAAACTTTCAATTAGACTGTAAAAATGTGACACTATTTGCTGAGGAGGACTGTTATTCTTGTGGAAGAGTGAGAGGTCTAATCGAATGTTTGCCGTAGGTAATTCCCAGGGTGGATAATCTTTATGAACAAAAGGATATACTAGACATGGTGGTAAGTCTAATTGCTGGGCAAGCTCTTGTGCTCGAACGGATAGTGGTCTAGTAATTGTAGGTCTATGTGCGTATTCAGCCCTAATTTTGGAAACAATAGTATGATTGCGATGTAGAGGCAGAGCCATCACTTTTGATACATAGGATAATATTAATCTATTTCTTCGGATGTCAAGCGATTCAACTCCAGACTCGCAACATAAACTCACCACTGGGGTGGTGCGGAAAGCACCAAGGCAAAGGCGGAGGGCTAGGAAGTTATTATCTATATCTATGTTTCGTGTAATGGGTGTACGGTTCATTACTGTAGAAGGTGCAAAAAAGTCCAGTAAGTTCTCTATCATTTCATTCGTTAAATTAAAGCTAGAATTACAATATTTTTTATTACTTATTTTCCTAACAAATCTCCAGATTTTTGTTAGTGGTGTATTTTTGTTTAGACTGTCTAGAAACTTTCTCCAAAAACTTTTGCATTTTTTTTTAAAAAGCAGTTTGGTTTTCGACTCTACTTGTTTGTAGTTCAAGTAGTTTTCCCAGTTTGATTGAATTTTATATTGATGGTACGCTGACTTTCTTTCGGAGATCATCTGAGAACATTCTGTATCCCACCATAAGGGCCTAGGAGTTTTTACTGTTAAAGGTTGATTCACTTTAAGAGCAATGTTAGATGCTTGATTTAAGGCAGTGATGAAGAATTTTATATTAGTTTGTTCATCGTTGATATTGTTGAACTTATTTTCCAATATTTGTGAGAAAAGAGGCCAATTAGCGGTTCTGGTATCCCATTTTGTAAATGGCAATATATGTTGAGGAATGAAAGTAGAGTTGAAGGAGATAAATATCGGGAAATGATCGGATCCCATACTATTCGAGTAGGTTGTCCATTCTACCTTACTCACCAAGCTAGGCGTAGCTAAGGTGAGATCTACAGCAGATATCTTTTCATTAGGTCTGCTAACCCTTGTCGGGTTGCCTTCGTTTAAAACTATCAGATTTTGACTGTTGAGTGCTTGTACTAGTCGTTTTCCGTTGTTTTGGTCTTGTGCAGATCCCCACAATGTGTGGTGGCAGTTAAAATCTCCGCAAAAAAGGGTGTCACCAGAGAACTGAGAAAATACATTTTCCCAATCCTCCACACAAACATTCTTATTTGGTGGTTTGTAAATTGATACAATAGTTAGGTCGAACTGTTCAATAAACATGGCACATACTTCAATAGCTTGGTTAAAGGTTGGATTAATGTTTATGTTTTTGAACCTTAAATCTTTTGCAATAAGAATGGCAACTCCGCCCTTACCGTCGTGTCTATTTTTTTGTATGCAGTTAAAGCCTTTTAAGTTGATAGCGGCATCATCTTTGAGCCATATTTCGGAAAGTACAATGATGTCAACTTTTTCTTTGGTAATAAGTTCGATTAAATCAGATTTCCGTTTATTCAAAGATAATACATTCCATTGTAAAATGTTCAATTCTCTAGCAGGTTGAATCATTGTCCTCGTCATTGTCACTGATTATCATTATATCTGATGAATTATTATCGTTGTTGAAAATTGAGTCAATATGTTCTTTGATTTTTTGTTCGAGTAACAAGTTAGGTTGACTTTCTTCCGTTTCCAAAATAGATTTTACAAGGTTGGATATTTCGCTTATAATTTTTTTTTTATAATCGCTAAAATCTTGTGGATGTTGGATGTTAGTGTTTGGTGGAGTGCTTCTTAGTTTGTTTGTTAGAAACTTTTTACCACTTGTTGTAGGTGTAGTTGGTGGCGAGGATGATTTACGTTTTTTGGTGGACGTTTGTGGCTTTTGTTTATGAAACATATACGCTGGGGCTGAATTTTGTGATTTGGGTGCTACTGGTGGGAGGGCGGGAAAATTATGATCATTATTTAAAATTGCAAAACGATTATTTGTTACTATTTTAGAATAAGAGGGGTTATCAACTATTCTTTCGGCTTCTTTGAAAGAAACATTTCGCGCTGCCATTTCCTGTTTAATATTTTGTTGTTTCATATACATAGGACAATTTTTGGAGATTGTGACATGATCAGATGTTTGGCAATAAATACAGAAGTTCCCAGGACATTCTGCATTACTGTCGTGGGTTTCAGTGCATGTTTTGCATCTATGTATTTTAGATTTACATAGTTTATTTGTGTGTCCGTATCTCAGGCATTTATAACATTGAGTCACAGGGTGTATGAATGGTTCAACGGTAAAATAGCTTAAATTTATTCTTATATTATGTGGTATTGAATTTCCCTGAAATGTAATTATGATTAATTGACGGTCTTTTAGCTTAAATGTGCCATCAGTTTCGATTATTTTTCTTTTCATTCTCTTGACCTCAATTACTTTACTATTTTCACATACTATGTGTTTTAAGAGGTATTCTTCAGAAAAGGAGGTGTCCACCATTTTCACTACTCCTTTTCGGTGGTTGAAAAAGGTGGGAATGTACGCAACTAATTGATTTTTTGTGATAATCTCGTGATTGATCAATGAGTTGGCTACTTCGTACGATTGAAATATCACCTTTACTCTATTGACACCTACTGATGTTATGTCTTTTACGTCATGTTTGAATATATCATTATTCATGAGAAAAAACCCTATTTTCATTGGAAAGAGTCGACCAAAATTTTTGTTTAGATGTTCTACAAAAACATAATATGGGCCTAAATCTTTACTGGTATATCTATTTTCTAAATTAAATGAATTAATATCTTTTATATTATTTTCCTCCGTATTCATGGAGTTATCGGGTGGCCCAAGGCCACCCGAATCGACGGACATTCCGTCTAGTTAGAGATAATTGCAAAAAGAGTTAGGTAAATAAATATCAGATATCAAAATATATTTATGCAAAAATGGAATAATTCAAATAGTAAATAGTATCTGTTATTGTAAAATTGTTAGATATAATTATTATCACAATATGGGAGAAATAAATAAAAATAAAAAGGTACTTATCGGCTCGGTTTGTCACTACACTAGAAGAACAACCTCTCGGTATCAGTGTACGAACAAGACTGCGACGGAAATGAGTGACGTGGATTTTTGTTATGTATACATCATAAGACGTCCAAAAAGCGTATTATCTCAAAATCGAAAATTTTCGCGATCACAATACCTACTCCCTTCACCTATCGGTGTGGGAAGTAAAAAGATAGTACTCGAGTGGAAGCTAATCAGACACAGTAAAAAATGATGAATACTATTTCTCTCAAATGGCGTCTATCATTCACCACACATTGTTGTAGACGACGCACAAAGCTGCCCATGACTGTCCGTAATGCTTCCAATGAAATAGCAGCAATTTCTTCACGGAGCCTTTCAAGGACCTTAGTGGGTTACTTTCGAAAACTTTCGATTTTAAGTATTCCCACAAAAAGTTATAAATGTCGAATTTAAAACGTACAATCAGGAGCAGTAAGTACAGGTCAAAGAGGCCAAAAGTGCCGCCAATGTTGGCTCCCATGTGTAGCGCCGGCCTAACTGTTAAATGCTTTGAAGGAATATATACTCGTAATATGGCGCGGCCAGCGTAACCTCACTGTTGCAACAGATTAAATCTACGAGTACCAAAGAGGATGCAAACTTATGTGGGCGCATACACTCTGCCAAAGTTTAAAGACTTTAGCGTCTGTCGGACCGAGGAAGCAACTTCTCCATTAACGCCGCAACCAACAACTAACTAGACTACATTCTAAACGAACTTTATAGTTCGCTGGATTCAGAAACGCTGTTTTATAAACTATTACTATATTTCTTTTTTTATGACATTTGTACGTTGCAAAAGAATCAGTTCATCTTCAAGCCAAAATTTGTGCAAACTAATGTTTTAGAACTCGCGGAAGACAAATCTCGATGAACTTGCATATAGTATAAAATCATTTAGTATGGCTCACGCAAGCAACTTGTCAATATATCAATACCTTTAAAAACATCTAAATCAGTTGATGTGTATAGAAAAGTAGTGATCACAATGCGATACATAACCAATAACTCAAACTGTTTTCGAGCTATTTGGATTTCAGTACCGTTTTGCAAATCAAAGATAGTCAAACATAAAAATTGAGAAAACACACTTTAAGAACGAATAATAATTCATAATGAACATATAATAAAAAACACTTATTTCTACGAATTCATAAAATGCTCACCATTCAGTTCTGTCTTGATCCCTCTGCCTTTGCTCCTGAAACAGAAAACACGCCGTTAATAAAAAATGTAGTCAAGTTGATTGACTCAGTACTTTCCACACATTCCGATGATACCAGTTTTATTATTTTCCCACAGCATGAAACTATAGTCTAGATGCCACTGAAATCATATCATCGCTTGCCAGACCGCAAAAAAGCGTTTTATTCTACTAGGTGCTTCTTTCACAGGTCAATGGACAATATATCATGAATACAACAAATTTTTTAGTTTTACAAACCCCCACCCCCCAACCACCCCAATTTCACCCCCACCCAAAAAAAGCAGAAAATGGCCAGGAACCCCTAAAACACCTAAAAACGAAGTTTGAGGCATATTTGAAATTTTTCGTTTTTTGCTAATTACTCCGTCGCCCATGCACCGATTTTTAAAATTGTAGCAACATTACCAACTACGACTTTACACCATATCACTACCCCAATTTCATCAAAATCTATGCAGCGGGTACTGAGATTAGGAGGCTAGAAGAATGCCAACAGACAGCCAGACCGACAGACAGACCAACGGAAATGAGTGACGTGAATTTTCGTTATGTAGGCATCATAAAACGCCCAAAAAGTATATTATCTTAAAATCTAAAATTTTCGCAATCACAATACTCCCCTCACCTATCGGTGTGGGAAGTAAAAATACATTAAATCACCGAAAGTAAGACCATTAATTTTGCCCCAAGGATTTGAGTCATTTTTGTTCAAGTCAACTTACGAGGCATCAGCATATAGCTTCTGGAAGTTAAATCAATGAACAATGACCATGAGTGTCTGATCGCCAATCACTAATATAACCAACGAAATCAGCTATTCGTAATATTAATGTAGGCAGACATTGATCTATGGCTTGTCACCATTAACTCTAGCGTTCTTTTCTGAGTTCGTGGAATCGATTCCTTACTTGTTGTTGGAACAATTTATATTATTTGTTACAGTTCATGTCTGTTGTTTCTGAATCAATGACAACAAAATTATTGTTATAGATAAACCGTTCATTATTTAATAACCTCAAGCGTTGAGTCAGTGAATGCTTACATTACATTCATGGGAAAAGTAGTGATTTCCTTGTGTTGTTGTGTTCACAACTAAATGTTGTTTTTTGCTATATAAATGTCATACATACGATCAGAAACCATTGTAACTAATGTTATAAATATAGACTAATGCATGAAAGCCCGAAAAACACTTAATAACCCATGAGCTTCTCTAGGGGTGGCAACTTATAGCCATCTCCAGAGAAAATGTGCTTTGCGTGACATCCTGGCATAATCTGGACTGGAAAAAAATCCGCAAGGCACGGGAAAAAAATCGAGGCATGAGATTTGCATGAAAATTGACCTTTGTTCTCTCTCGCGCCTTCTTCTGATACCAAGCCGTCATATTTCATGCGTACTTTTCGGAAACGTCATCGTGAAAATCTCCTCCTGCTCCTCCTCGGCTAATCTCGGTAAAAAATAGAAACACAAAAAAGCTATTTCGTCGGTGGCATATCCGAGATTTATGCTAAAATACTGTATAGGCTGAGTGAAAATCCTCGGTATCATTTGTCTCCTTTGAAAGAAATCAGAATTCTTCCAGACATACTACCTCCCTAATATTTACAATAATGAAATCGTCTTCACTTCAATGGTACAATACCTTAAAGTGAAACTTTTGGAGGCGAAGTTTATCTAAAACCAATCTTACAATAATTACCACCAATAGTACCAATATTGAAAAAAGTGTGGGTATTTTTACAATACAATTACAAGCACTATTGCAGAGATTTTACGATGTCATATTGTAAAATGCTAGTAAAGATTAACAAAAACATTATGATTTTTTAGGTTTAGTAAATTTTGTGAAAATGCAGTTTACGAAAAAAAATAGGAATCTTTCAGTTTTTCACATATTTAAATATTTGTAAAATTACGAAGCTGTGTTGCATTTTTATAATACAAAATTACAAGGTAATTGTCATTTTACAAAATATTTGTTTTTTTACAGTTTTCCTTTGTAAATTTATAATTATTTTAGAAAAACACTTCAACAATGTTAGTAAAATAATTGTTTTCTTCGGTAAGCATTAATGATAATTTGACAAAAACGCCTAAGTGACCATTTTGCCGTTGGCAACGTCGATGAAAGGTATGACAAGAATCATCTTATGTGAACAGAGAAAGCGATAGGTCATTATATCATCAATTGTGTTTTGGAAGTGCCGGTATACGTGTAATGGTGCTATTTTTGTTTGAAATTTCACGGGATGAAATGATAAAATAAATACAAAGTGCATTTGAACAAGGTAAGCACGTACTGCTATATTAAGAATTATATAATTTATTTAAATAATAATCATGATTACCTCTGGGTCTTGAGGTTTTCCAATGCATGCCGTTAGGCAATATGACTGCTGTCAATATTATCATAGAAACGCTGTTGCTTGAAGCTTTTTTCTCTAATTTAAACTATTTTTTATGGCTCGTCAAAGTTGAAAATAGTACTTTCTAACAGTCAATATCTTGAAAAAAATTAAAGTTAGATATAGAAATTGCTATATCAAAAAATATATCTAGAATTTTCTCAAACAATCCAAAAATCTATTTGGTGTTATATTTAAAATAAGAAAGTCAATCACTTACGGTATAACGGAAAATGCCGCCATCCTGCAAATATTTTAGCCTGATTGCCTACATTTACTTTAGTAAAGTACCTATTAAATTAAAGAAAAAATCTGAAATCCGTTTCCCTAGAAATCACACTGATCCATCGTGGGACATCCATATTTATTTAGGGATGCATTCATTTTATTTTTCTTGGATATGATATGATCAATTAGTTAGAAACATCTTGAAGTAATAATAACTTACTTAAAAAACAATATACATACGAAGCTGCAACAGTGAAAGACAAAGGTGTTAACACCTAGGATAGCTTTTGTGTACTTTAGAATTTGAAATATGCCTGGGTGTACTAATACGCCTAATATTTTTTGAATCTTTAATCTGGACTTCTTGGGTGTTTCATTTTCAATATCGATTGTATATGTTGCCTTTAATTTTCTGGAAAGAAAAGTATTACCCTTGATTTTGCTATATTTGATGTTAGATTATCATCTATAGAAAACTCAGGAACTTGTCTGTTCTCCCATTCAAAATATCTTACAGAAGTTATCATTTCCATAGCGTATTTCTTTTTATAAGAGCAGACCGTGTAGGCAGAGCCTAAATACCAGAGTACCGCGGCTGCTGTGAAAGGGTTATGTTAGGGGAAATTTGTTAACGCGAGATTTGAATGGGCCAACACCCGCAGGCCCAATAAATACATCTTCTGGGAGTCCATTCCAAGCCTTGGACAACCGGGTCGCCAATTAGTCGAACTGCCCTTCTCTGGACGGCATCTAGTATAGATAGGGTATGTTGGCGTGCCGTTAAGTCGGCCATCAAATAAAAAGAAATAAAGTGGTATCTGCGATGTCAGAATCGGGGATTGGCTGTCTAATCGGTAGAATCCGTCTTAATTTGGAGGAGCGATTCCGTGACCGGACGCCATCGCTAACGCTCCCAACTTTCACGCACGCAGATAAAAGTATTTCTCTCTTTCCTTTCATTTCGCCGCTGCCCGGCAGCTTCATAAATTTATTTGCCGGTTCATTTGCTGGAGCTGCCCCCCGCCTGTATTTCTGGCGCTTTTTTCGTGTTGCAATTTCTGATCAGTGCGTACAATTTTCACAGTTTGCAAAAAAATAGGTTTACAATACCTGTTTTGTTTATATTAGTAAGGATTGCTTATGCTGAGCCTAATATAGGGCGAGTCCTAAGTTAATGTATACAAGTCTGTGAATAAACAACCTTTTCAAATAATTTTTTTCCGAAAACTGAAAAATAAGCGAGATACAAAATATATCAAAAGTATACTACTCGCAAGTAAAGTCCGAACACGAAGAAAACAAGAGTTGCGATTGACGAAATGCGGTGGGACTAAATCTCAGAGTAACAACTGAACCACCAGATACGGCAATCATAATTGCTTGCTATCGTCTTAATTGTATTAGTATCCAGAAATATTCCATTCTACGTTAAAAAAGACGGTATTTTGATGGTTCAGGAATGATTACAGCAAAATCAATAGATATGTTGACCTCTACTGTGTTACTGCATGTTTATGCATGTTATGATACACAAAAGTTTTTCCATGAATATTTCTCTGAAATTTATGAAGAGATTATTGAAAAGTATTTTGCGGGAAAAAATGGTTAGATTTTTCCTCAAACATCAGTCACCTTGTATTCCACACGGCATAAACTTCACCGAAATTATATGTCATGCGCATGCTCTTTTGTGTAGCAAATGTCACCTATGTTAACGTTTTATGATATTTTTCGAAATTAACTTTAAACTTTGTGAATTTCTGCAATTGTTATATTCGGCTTTTTTTCCTTCTGGACGCCTCTGATGGTTCTTAGCGCGGTTTATCGCAAGTTTCTGATGGTTCTATAATTCGCCGATTTTACTACATATAAATTGGGCCGCTTTCTGGACTCTTATAGCAACATTAAAACTTCCTCGCGGTTCCAAGAAGACATGATAAATACGCACCAAATACGAAATCAACTAAACAAACACTTTAGGTAGATACTCGGAACACAAAGTACAAAACCATACAGTCAAAGTTAGGTTACAAAACATGAAATATATAAGGTGACAAAATGAGTATTTAATGATTTTATAACGGGCGGGCCAGCCCAAAGGATCCGTTCGACACGGGAATTCCCATTACATCCTGGTGCAACCCAGGTAGTCGCTGCTGTGTGTGTGTGTTGCAAAGTGAAGTAACCTCCTGATGTAGCGCGTCCATGCCGAATTTCTAACCTCATCACTCACGGTCACGTCAATGCTGTCACATGTCAAATGATAGATGATCTAACTAATTTTTAGTGATATGCGCATAAATTCGCGCATATTTCAACCAAAATACTAGAAACTATAGAACAAGTTTTATATTTTTCTGGCGAATTATTTGATAATAAATTTCATAGAACCTTTTGACGTATGGTACGTCAAAATCGTTTTGCGAATTTTTTCACTATAAATTTCAGAGTAATTTTCATGGAAAAACTTTTGTGTGTCATAAGGCTCTTACATAAATTTTGAGGAGCTGGCAACGCCTATATAATTTCCTCGATAATTTCCCTGCGAATTGTTTACGGTAAACCCCGACTGTCAAACGTTTGTTTTGTTTAAGTGCGTCTTTTATGCTTGGTCAGTAAAATCGAATTCGCTATTTGTTGGTAACTGTAGTGAAGCTTTACGGACTTGCTGTGCTATATTCTAGTGTAGTTTAACAGTTTTTCGAGTTGGGACAGTACAGAGCAGTGTTTGTAACATGGGTTACACTGCAAGAATTTTCAGGTTAGTTGGCAATGTTTGGAGGCTGAAGTGTCAAAAGATGTTGGCTTTGAGCACGCCATGCTGAAGTGGTTTGATTACTACCTCTGTGTTCAGTTGTTACTCTGCGGACTAAATATAATAATAAACGAACTCATTTGCCATAATTAGTTTATGAAAAAATACAACAGATCAATAATGGGCGGGCCCTCCATGTTGACGAATGCACTCCTCGAAGTTATACGAGATATTACCAATGTCCGTTCTTAGTTGGCCACCCCTACATGCGTAGTACATTCACCATTTTTTGACTAACTGTGCGATTTGGTTGAGTTTGAGACCAACTGTCCGACTTAATTTGACCGTAGCACGTACCGTGTGAACTGTGAACGTCGATTGGTCGGTAGCGTTTGCGGTGGCGTTCCAGCTAAAGTGGATATTGTGCCCTTAGGCGCGAATCTCGATTCGACTCCCGCCGCACCGCAGCATTCACTTTGATTCCTCTTTTTTCTGCTAATACCCGATGCCGATGCCGGTTACCGAGCTTGCACGGTTGCTGCCGGCAACATTTTTTTTGCTTTGTTTCCGACCCCGCTTCAGTTCGCAGGTCGCACGGCAAACAACTCTTCGGGCTGTCTATTGATAATGTGTCATAATTTCACTTCGCTAGCTTCTCTTTATGTATTAACTCCGTAATATTGGAAAATGTTGAGTGAATGAATTTAGTAGTGGAGTGTATTTTAGCGTGAAATGCGAATTGCTAATATTCGGTACAAAATTGATATACAGGGCGAGTTTTTAGTACCGGCTCGGTCGATAGCTCCACTACTGTAGAAGATAGCCAAAAAAGTTGTACATAAAAGTTGTAGCCACAGATATTCTTCTTGCTCAGAAAATATTTTGATGTATACAGAGTGATCCATAACTACGTGGTGATGAAAACATGTATTTTTTGAATAAGACACCATATATATATTATCCCATTTTTAGATTCTACTAATAATTTCTCTTTGCACAATATAAGGTATTAAAATATTATACAGGGTATTTCAAAAGTTATGACCATTTTTATATCCAAATCGCTGTCAAACGAACGTACTGTATATGAAAAAATAATGAATCAAAAATTATTTTTTTCACTGAAAGATTAAAAATGTCCTCTAGTTTTAAAATCGGCTATAAAAAGCCCGCAGCGCGTATGCGTATACAGGGTGATGTAGAATGCAAAATCCAGATATTCTCTTTTTTTTAAATGTAACCCCCAATATTTTATTATACCAAAGAATTGCTTTTAATATGCTCTTTCATCTTTGTAAGTCATATGATAAATTCAAATTTGAAGTAAAAAAACTCCTATTAGATCACTGTTTTTATTCGATAAACGAATATGTGGATCACAATTTTGGAGAACTGTAAGTTCTGTAACTGCTATGGTGGTTTTGTCCAATTTTATTGTTAGAATTTTATTTATGTAAGTACCATAGTGCTGTTTTGGTCTAATTTTATAGTTAGCATTTTATTTATATTTATATGTTTTTAAGGATGCCTATGTAACACTTGGTTGCATCCATAGTAATTGTACTATAATTTTATTTTATAATTTCTTATACAATTTGACTTGCCATATACTTCTTTGTCTTTCGTGGCCAATAAAGATCTTATCTTATCTTATCTTATCTGTATAGCACTTGTTGTACCTACGTCGATTAATTTCAGAGATATTTAATTTTTTTCGGTAAATTTAATATAGAGCTTCTATTTGTGTACTGAAATTGATTTATTTTGAGAAAGCGCCATCGAATTTGTTTTTTGTTCAACGAACAACTAGATTATAAGGTCATGATAGTATTTGATAAAGTCAAAACCCTGAATCATCAAGATAATAAAGTCAAGTATGCTGAGGAAACAATTTTGTAGGCGTGATTCATAATTATCAAGCAGATTTATCAGGTAGGCTTTGAAAAACTGACAGTTTTCATAACCTGCTCAATAATTCCGTACTGCGTGAAAACGGGCTTTAAAAACTGATTTTTCCATTGAGGGTATTTAGAAGAAACTTTGAGAAATTACCTACTTGCCTCTAGGATATATCAACTATGAACAGCAATATGCAGAACGGAGGCACTCTAAAACTAATGCGATTGAAAGATTGAAGAATCGTTTTATTTGGACTGTGCCCTTTAATATTTCACAGCCTACCTGATAGATCTGCTTGATAATTATGCATGACGTCTATAAAATGGTTTCCTCTGCATACTTAACCTATATTATCTCGTTAAATTAGTGTTTTAACTTGATCAAATACTATTATGGCCTTATATCTTAGTTATTTGTTAGTGTTTTCTCAAAATAAATTAATTCCAGTAAACAAATAGAAGGTATATTTAAAATCTCTAGAAAAATCTCAGAAACTAACGAATGTAGCTGTAACAACTACTACACAAAGATGAAAGAGCATATTAAAAGCAACTCTTTTGTATAATAAAATATTGGATGCTACATTTGAAAAAAAACTAGATTTTGCATTCTACGACACCCTGTATATGAATATGTGTCGACGATTTTTTCTGCAGCCGATTTTGGAAATACAGGATATTTTTTATCACTCCATGTAAAATAAATAATTTGTGATTCATTACTTTTTGATGTACAGTACGTTCATTTGGCAGCAATTTGGATATAAAATTGGTCACAACTTAAGGGGAATTATAGTATAATCTAAATATGGGATAATACTTAGGGTGTCTCATTTAAAAAATATATGTTTGCATCACCAAATAATTATCGATCAGCCTGTATAATTAAAAATATCTTCTGAGCAAGAAGCATATCCTTAGCTACAACTTTTATATACAACTTTTTTCGCTATCTTTTACAGTAAAGGAATTATCGACCGATCCGGTACTAAAAACTCACCCTGTATATAGTATAAGTGGCATAGGCTTTAGAACAACCAAAATTTAAGTTAATACGAATCATCACCATGTAGTTAAGTAGGAATCAAAATACTGTTCTAGCAAGGAGCATATCCTTGGCTACAGCTTTTATATACAACTATTTTCGCTATCTTCTCCAGTAGTGGAGGACAGATCCTGTACTAAAAGCTCATCCTGTATATATGTGTATAAGTTTAGTGAACATGGCATTAAAAATGGAAGCTCATCCACTACAACCTTAGTTGTAAATAACCTAAAACGTATTTTGAGTGATTTTAGTGTAGAGTGAGTGGAAACCATCCTCTTAGGGAGTGATGTGTATCTGGCAAACTCATCCAATTCCAGAATAAATAAGCTTCATTCAAGTTTGCATCGAAGCGCACTATACGCTACTTCGACTGTATATCTTGGAGTTTTGTGTATTCGAAAGTTGATTAAGTTAATGTAACTGAAAAAGTTTCCAAACTGCACGGCAGAGCATTGAATTCTACTGCCTGACTTCACATATTTGAAGTAGGGAAATGTAAATCAATTTTACGTTCGCCAGTGGCGTGCTACTTTTAATCTAAGAAGGGTTCCACTTCAAGGGCATTTAAACAATTCAAAATCAACCGTGGGACATCAATTCGGAACTGTTTAATTTTGATAATGATAGATTACAGTTCCTGCTGTAATGATCAAGTCAGGAAAATTTCATATACGAAATGTACCCAACTATTGATTCTACGGAGGAGTAACATTTTCTTGATTTTTTTATAACATATCAAATGGTAGGTAGAGATTATACTGGGTGTTTCAGAAAGTCTTGCACATGCAATAACTTCGAAACCGTAGAAAATGACAAATAGAAATGATTTGGCACTCTATGATGACTTCCAAAACTCATATGAAACGAATACAAAAAAAAGTAATTCTGTCAACTTTCTCTCACAACCTATAATAATTATGTATTTTGTATACAGGCTGTCGGGTGTCAATATTTACATTGATGCACCAAACCGGAAAACATTTTTTTTTAATTTAAAAGAGTTCAATGTGCCATAGGTGGTGCCCTCTATTCATGGTAGCAAAACCGTGATTGCATTTGGATTTCTCGCCTAAAAAACTTCCTTACACGTGATTTTAGATCATTGTGCCGTTTTTTTGCTGTATAATTAAGAAAAAACGAGAATAAAAGTGAAACTTTTTTGAAAATTAAGCATTTTAAGGCTTCATGTTCCTATCTCAATATCCATAACAATGCGAGGTCTATGACCTATCAAGCGTTGGCGGTCGATAATACGGACACCCTGTATAATAATATAGATAGATGGTTTCGTATCGACGTCGATAAAATTGAGAAATTCGTTTTCCAAGTTTCTTTACAATGTGACTGACTTATTGCCAAAAAAAAAAAAACTGTAAGAAATTTGAGTATCTACATAATTCAATAAATATTCAGGGTGCGATTAAAACAATGTTTTATAATACCTAGCATCACGAAAATCATATATTTTCGATAACCCCTCCACCTGTTGTCATGCTTCCATCCCCGTAACCTCAGAAGCCGCTGCACCGATTATGATATTTAATGAGGCCATAAGAGGTTAACGCAGTTCAAGATCATGGTCCAAATGATCCAAATTCGTTGACAGTAACTTTAATGAAAAAATAAATGGAGTCAAGTTGATTGACTCAGTACTTCCCATACATAATAATGATTTCGTTTTATTGCTTTCCCATTGCATGAAGCTGTAGTCTGAAATCCCCTTGCAACTAAATCACCCCCACCCTCCCGCAAAAAAACGTCCAACACAAAAACTCTCGTAAATTGTTTCTGGCGTCTCCCTCCTTAGAAACTAGGACGCCACAGTTTTCATTCTGCATGCTTCAACTGAACGATGCAAAACGATCAGGAGCCTCTAAACTGTCTAAAAGCGAAGTGTGAGCTGTTTTTATATTCTTAGTTCTTTATTATTGCTGCACCACCACTGACACGATTTTTCCAAATATACACGTTTTCCATCCTCGCCGCGGCAGTAATACTGTGTCAAAAGTTCGTTAAAATCAATTGAATAATTGCGTTACGCAATATAGGACGATCTAAAACAATGCTCGTATGTCTGTATACATCACAAATTCAAAGTCCCTTGGTTTCTATACTGAGCAAGGCAATGTTCAAATGGACCTAAAAAAGTGTAATATGCCGCTAGGTTTTTCATTCACAGGTCAATGGACAGCCCATTATGAATACAAGGAATTTTTCAGTTTTCCAACCCCCCACCCCCCAACCACCCCAAATTCACCCCTACCCAAAAAAAGTAGAAAATGATCAGGAACTCCTAAAACGCAAAAAAAACAGTTTGAGACGTTTTTATTTTTTTTATTTTTTATTATTGCTGCGCCGCCACTGACACGATTTTTTCAGAACATACGCGTTTTCCATCCTCGCCGTGGTAATAATACTGTGACAAAGTTTCATTAAAATCCATTCCTATTACGTTACTCAATACAGAACGATCTGAAGCAATATTCCTATGTATTCATCAGAAAATTCTAAGTCCCTTGGTTTCTGGAGTAGGCAAGGCAATGTTCGGATGGGCCTAAAATAGGGTATTATGCCGCTAGGTCTTTCTTTTGCAGGTCAATGGATAGCCTATTATGAGTACAACACATTTTTGAGATTTACAACCCCCCACCCCCCAACCACCCCAATTTCACCCCCACCCAAAAAAAGTAGAAAATGATCAGGAACCCCTAAAACACCTAAAAACGAAGTTTTAGGAATATTTAATTTTTTTTGTTTTTTGCTAATTACTCCGCCGCCCCTGTACCGATTTTCAAAATTATAGGAACATTACCTACTACGACCACCCAGCATATCGCTGCCCAAATTTCATCACAATCCATGCAGCGGTTACTGAGATTACGAGGCTAGAAAAACGCGCACAGACCGACAGACAGACAGACAGACACACCGACGGAAATGAGTGACATGGATTTTCGTTATGTAGACATTATAAAACACCCAAAAAACGTGTTATCTCAAAATGAAAATTTTCGCGATCACAATACTCCCCTCATCTATCGGTGTGGGAAGTAAAAATACATAAACTTGAAGAGTTCTTATGAAGGCCTAAATCTCCAAGCAAGCAAATACAAATAATAAGCAACTTTGTGACTTGGAAGCTATTGAATTGACTTTAAAGAAATTTGTACACAGTATTATTACCATGGCGAGGATGGAAAACGTTTATGGTTTTTATAAATCGTGTCAGTACCGGTGCAGCAATAAAAATACAAAAAGAGCTCAAACTCCGTTTTTAGGCATTTTAGGGGTCCCAGATCATTTTCTACTTTTTTTGGATGGGGGTGAAATTGGAGTGTTTTGGGGTGGTGGGTTGTATAACTCAAAAATTTGTTGTATTCATAATGGGCTGTCCATTGACCTGTGAAGAAAAGACCTAAAGGCATAACACATTTTTTTTGGTCGAATTGGTGATGATTTGGTTCCGTGGGGATCTCAGACTGTAGCTTCATGCTATGGGAAAATAACAATGTAATGTGTGGGAAGTACTGAGTCAATCAACTTGACTACATTTTTTATGTGAAATTATGTTTTATGCAACACACTTTACTTCTGAGGTGCTGATATGCTGTTAAGGTAAGTATAATAAAATTTTGACCAGCCAATACAACAGCCATTTCAAGATGCGAAAGTATACTCCGTATCAACCGTAATAAGAAAGCATAAAGTGTACAGTTAATTGATATGTGTTCCATGGACCTCGTAACGGAATTTAATTAGGTAGCGTAGAAGGAAAAATGTTACGTTTAATGAGAGTTCCGTTGCTGTAGCAGCTGCTGTCCGACTTTTTGCATTTTTAAAACGAATATCCGCTGCGTGGAAGAATATTAAATACTCGGGTGGGTATTTTAGAATGTAATAGAGCACCGGAGCACGTCAAATTAAAAACTGCGTTTGTGGACGGCAAGTAACCGGTTAGTACTGACATTTTCAACTTACTGTCAGCGACTTGAATATTTAAAGTTATGCTAAATGCGAGGCTAAATGCATACAATGTGTTACTATGCCACATAATTGAATTAAACTATGTCTATCATCTATTTTTGTTCTTAAGTCTCAAAATTCTAACAAAAATAAGTTTCCTACTTTAAAACGTACTAAATGAAGGCACACTACATTATGGCTTTGTTCTAGCATCAAATTTCCAACTGTTTCCAACAGTTTCAAACCGTGTGAGTATGCGCAGCAACAAAATTATCTGACGAGTTTGTCACTGCGCACACTCAAACGGTTTGAAGCCGTTCGAAATCTGATGCTAGAACATAACGTATATCACAAAACTAAATGCGAAATTTTCATGACAACTCCAATCATCTTCTCAAATCAACAAAAACTATCCCAAACAATCCATTTTTAAAATAAAACAAAAATACACCAAGCCATTCTATAGAAAACCACGTAGGAAGCTTGGTTATGATTTTTGTAAAATAAATTATAAATTGATAACGCCACAAATTCGCAAAAAATGGGACGTGTTAGGGCATAGGCGTAGTTAAGTCCCTAAATCTGGGGGGCTTAAGTCCCTGGATCTGGGGGGCTTAAGTCCCTGGATCTGGGGGGGCTTAAGTCCCTGGATCTGGGGGTTCAAGTTCCCGCCCTATAGATACAAAGATTCAACAGAACGAATTATTTTAGGATTTTTGGGGGGGCTAATTTCATTCTTGGGGGGGGGGCTAAGCCCCTCAAGCCCCCACCTAACTACGCCTATGGGTTAGGGTATTAGTAGATACCTTGATTTTTATTTAAATATACAGGGTGGGCCAATAGTGAGTGAACGGAGGATTGTGGGCTTAATAATACTAATTCCAAAAATCTGTCACCTTCAGAAGCTATAACTTTAAAATATTTCCACCTAAATTTCGATGTGTATACAGAGTGATTCATATCAACTAGGATTTATAATCTGTGTGGCATTCAATTTTTTTCTGCTACCTACTTATACCAAAAATAGTGATTTGCTTCTAAACGGTTCATTTAAAGCTCCATATATGATACATAAAGTCTCACTAAAATTCAAGGATTTCAAATATGCAATAATATATAGGAAGTTCTGTTCAAAATTAAAAAAATTGATGTTTGATATGAATCACCCTGTATCAACGACAAAATTGAAGCGAACATATTTTAAGTTTATAGCTCTCAAGGCCCCTTACCATGACCAGGTGACAGATTTTTGAAATTCGTTTTGGTAAGCCCACAATCCTCAGTCCACTCACTATTGGTCCCCACCGTGTAAACGCTGTTACTATAAATACATTTTACAATTTACAATTAATGTGAAATCATCACCTTAATACCCACCCATAATTTATCCTGTCCAAAGTCGTATTTACTAAATATAAGACTTACGACCCGTACTGTAATATACATAGCATAAAAAGAATCAAGTTATTTGACGTATTATCATATTTACCACCTTGCAAAATCGAAATTCTACTGAAAATCAATTAGAATTTGACAACGTCGCAATCGAGCAACAAAATATCTCAGCATGAGATAGACAGTAAAGACGGAAACTAAATGAAGTTGAAAAAATATAATTATGATTGCAAAAAAAACTCCAATTATTTTTATGTATCATCGTAGTTTTTCGTTAACCCCTGTATATGTTACGGTTAAAGTTTTTACTTGGATAGTTTAAACACTAGCTGGATAGTATACAGACTATCCAAATACCTGGTTATTTTGATGGAAAATCATATTTCTACTAAAATAGCTATCCAGCCAGCTTACAAACTATACAAGATATGCCACTAAAAACGAAAATATATACCACAAAGATATCACACATATTACCCAGTGTTTTTGGTCAGTTTACAAACTATCCCCATCATTTGTGTAATATTAATAGCATCAAAAAAGTCAAATTATTTGACGTATTATCATATTTACCACCTTACAAAATTGAAATTTTATTGAAAATCAATTACAATTTGACAAAGTCGCAACCGAACAACAAAATATCTCGGCAAGAGATAGACAGTAAAGACGGAAACTAAATAAAGTAGAAAAAATATGACACAAAAAAACCTAATTATTCTTATTTATCATCATAGTTTTCTGTGAACCCCTGTATACATATACCAAAATATTTTGAAAACATCTGGCTTAAGCAATCAAACAACTTTTGTATTTGTTTTGGTTCTTTTGTGTTGTCGTTTGGTTTCGATATATGGTAAAAGTCGGTGTCTTTAAATTTTTTTTTGGCTGAAAATGTGAAAATGCCAAGAACTTTTTTGTTGAAAGTGACATATTAGACCGTCCTCTATATGATAAAAATAAAATTGCTAGGAAATTTTTGGATATCTAAAGCCTACCAGTCCCCCTTGCGTGATAGTGTGTGAATAAAGCTATTCTCATTTAAGGAAAATTACCTTTTACTTGTAGGGTTGTAGGTCCAGCGCTGTGGTCTGTGGTTCCTTCATTCACTACTCATTACACTATAGTACTTTTAAATCATCACCAACGATTTTCTTTAATCATCGAGAACAAGTCACCTTTCAGGCGAAGAAAACGGCACTTGAAATCGCCTCAGCCTTTTGGGAATTTCGTCCTCAGAGACTGACTCACATCCACAACCCCTAATCAGCGACGTGGGGGTTGCAAACGACCGGTACTACCCCCAGAAAGTACGCGCAGGATCTTCAGATCCTTCCGCCTACAATGGACTGACCCGACTGACCCGTAAATCTTGCATTTCAAAGCGAGTGATAAGAAGGCGACGCCACTAGACCCTTCCAACGTTTTGACTTTTTTGCCGGCAGTGCTTTGTTTACATCTGAGAGCGCATTAAGGTTCCGGTCCGTTGCAATGCGATTCTGAAGGAAATCGCGAACTGGCTTTGCCAGTAAAGTAACACCTCATCAAGCCCAACTCATTCTCAGCATACATTATAATAAATTCACCGAAACATGAATCAAGTAGATATACTCAGTTGTGTATGCGATTCCTTAGATGTATTGCTTGATCCATCCGCGAATATAATATTCTTGAACTGGCTTATCAAGGGATGGAATTGCTCAAAAATCGAACTGTTTGGATGGAATCAAGTAGTAGAACTCAGTTCAGTATGGGACTCTGAAGATTAATTGCTTTATCCAAACGGAAATTTAATATTTATAAACTGGCTTAAGCTGTTTGTGTATCACAAACTATAAATTAACAAGAAAAATGGAATCAAGTAGACGGACTCAGTTCCGTATGAGATTCTGAAGATTAATTGCTTAATCCAAACGCAAATTTAACATGTATAAACTGACGCAAACTGTTTGTGTATCGCAAACTATAAATTAACAATAAAAATGGAATCAAGTAGATGGAGTCATTTCCGAATGGGATTTTTTAACTTTGATTACTTAATTTAAACGCAAATTTAATATTCATAAACGGGCTTAGACTTTTTGTGTATAACAAGCTATGCATTTTCAGAAGAATATAATCAAGTAGATGGATTCAGTTCCGTAAGCAATTTTGAAAATACAGCTGTTACAGTATTTTTTTATTACTCCTGCTGAAGAGGATCGCAGCATGTCTGCCTCTTCAATGTCTTGAGGTAAACAATTTTGTTTTATTGTTAAAATCAACGGCAAAACATAATTTTGGTTTCTAGGATGTTTTATAAAATTACAATAATTCGAAAATTTTGCAAAAATGTTTGTTATTTTAGCAAAGACGAGATATATGTTATTAACATTATTATTGGAAAAATACATGGATAAAATGCTTTCCCTGTCATATTATTGGAAATGTGCAATATTGAGTCATAAAAAAGCGTATATATTTCTAGATTTCCATGCGCTAGTTTGAAAAATACGTATCGTGTACCGCATATCTTCTTTCTACTTTGCGAGTAGGTTCATTCAGAAAGATAATTCTCAGATACATCTCCTGCAAGGGGTATGGAGGATATATATGTGTGTGCGTCGTCGTCTGAGCACGAACGACCCAGAAAGAAACTTTGTAATAGCATATTTCCTAATAAGAAGAACTTCCCGAGTCTTCCTATTTTCCGTGACATTGGAAAAGTACGTAGCAGAGGCAGCGGCAGGAGCAGGCAGCTGGCTGGCGTTCCCAGGAGAAATAGAACTCCTACCGACCAACTAAAATATGGATTACTGTGCTTGATCTCCGGAGAGACTGTTGCTGTGCCTTCTTTTTCCGCAGACGCAAAATCTTAGAAGCGGCTTTGCGAAACGTCACCGCATAAAGGGTTTTTTCGCAGATCCCAACAGGCGGCGGAAGTATTCTAATCGCGAAACGATCTCCGTCTCTTTGTAAACCAGTTTTCCAAATGTCAAATAAACTGAATGTCAGACGGATATAAAAAAATAAAGCAATTAATGTTGAAATATTGAGAATTAGGGTACTACAGTACATTAATATCGTGCATGGAACTAGGCAAGCCACTATCATCCCAGGAGACGGTACGTTGGCGATAGCAACATGCTTCGCAGATCAACGTAGATATCAAAACAATTGTCGAGTGGGGATTAGTAAATAAAGTACAGCTTAACGAAAAGAAAACTCAGGTAACAACACTGACAAAGAAGTGTCCCGTTGGCTTACCAACTGTGGAAAATAGTCGAGTCACCTTCCGTCAGGCTTTTGGGGATCAACATCAACAATAACATATCCTAGCACGACCATGTCGTCAGTATTGCTAAAACGGCATATCAAAAGCTTAGAGTACCGTTCCGCTGTACACAGAAAAATCTGTCGTTCTGTCAAAGACTTAGGCTTGGATTCAATGGAACGTTACACTCAGCATTCCTCAAATACAGCGATGTTTTATCCAATGGGAAGTGTATAGTTGGTAACGAATTATATCGTATTGTCGATTCAACCATAAGATGTCATTGGATTGCAATGAATAATTCAATCGCAGCCTGTCGTTGAATCGAATTTGTGTTTGGTAATTGATTCTAAACTACTTCCTTTTCCTTGGATTTTATTGCGAGGACAGCTGATTGATTCGTTTGAATGTTTAATTGTGTGATTTTGTATAAAGTAGAAGTTATAAGGAGCATGATATAAGAATTAGTCATAAGCCTGCACCAATTGTTGCATTATTACCTGAAATATAACTGTCTCACTAATCTAAATACCTGCATTCAAATGTGGGTGTTAGCTCTTCTAAGTCCCAATTTCTCAGTAGGCCATCCATTTAATATATAACTGGACACATTTATATCACACAATTGCTGATGCAATACGCAAAACCACGAGATGACACAACACGGCTAACACCGAAACAACACGGAACAACCTCGTTCATGTTGGCAGGTTCGCGGCGATAGTAACACTGAGATGATCCCCTGTTCTTTATTTTACGTTCATTGAATCGGGATATCAGTCCCGCTGAATACTGACTATAGTTCAGCGAACGACAAGGGCCATTGAAACAAAATTAATTTTTATCAGATGAATTATCATGAACTGCTGTTGCAGCAATAATTTTTGTACATTGAATAGATTGTATGCTTTGCTTAAATTAAACATAGAGTAAATTTCGAAAACAAAAGGATGTTTTGACTGCATTATATATCAATGCTGGTATTAGAAGGATTATACATATCGTTAGAGCGAATATAAAATTATTTTGAATTTATTGGCGTACTAGTGACTTCGAATATAAGGATTGAATTCTTTCAATGACATGGATTTGAAATAACTGTAAATATATTTAAAGCGATGGAAAAACATCCAAATACTAACAATTAATTGGAAACGCAACAGTATTTCTTTCTGTGAGGAAGCTGAATACACCAGAACAACAATGCTGCTCTACAGGGCACAGATCCGACCATCGCTGGAGTATTGCCCTCATGTGTTGGGATGCGTTCCGAAGCAGCCTCTAAAGCGTCTGGACACTGTCCAGAAGAGAGAAATTGGACTAATCGATCCGCCTAACCTCATAGATGACCTCCACAGGCTAGAACATCGAAAAGTGGCCGAATTGTCCCTATTATACAGATTCTATCATGGAAGATGTTCGGCTACAACCTGCAGCGTTTCAAATCTAACGTGCACCGATATTTATCCTCTCGTAGCGCTCCTGCAGCGCCATGGGCTGTTAACCTCTTTAAGAGGGCTAAGAAGACGTTTTCCAGATTTGAAAGAACCATTATTGAAGGAGGAGATGCATATTTTGAGGAAAGCTGGAGGTTTAACGCGGATTCCATGCGGAAATGAAGAATTTTCTTAGATATACACTCATAGTTGCCAGGTATACCTCTTCGTGTTTTGGCGAATCCACAACCAAGTCGTACAAAAATGAATTGAGTATTTGGATGCGTGCTTGTTGGTTGCCGATTGTCGAAGAGTCGCAGATCTAGTTGAGGAGGTCTTTGAGGCTGTGTTAGCTGCGTCGAAACAGTTCGTTTGTTCGGACCGGATTCAATTCTCGCACTTGTCAAACAGTTGGGGCGGGACGGAGAAGGGGAAGGGGGGACAGTGTGGCAGCGCGGCGGATCTGTTGCTTTATATCACGTAATTAAACGTGGCCGCAGCGTGTCTGTCCGTCTGTCGATACGCGATCGTGATTCGCGGCTATCCTACGTTGAATAACCGTTCAATCTTCGGTCTACGCACATCTACCACAGCATATTCATGTACCAACAGCGCGATTCTATACAAGTGACGTAGACTTTTTGCCCAGCTGGTCATAACCTTGCTTCAAAGTCTCCACATTCGTGTTTCAAAACTTAATTTAGAGACTGTTTTTTATGTTTATAATCAACACTCTTAATTTATTAATGCTTACATTGCAAAAATAGTTGCTGAGTCATGGGTTGCTTCTTACGACTTAAAATGTTGAACACTATGGTAGCGCCAGGTCTGCAAAGTTTTTAGGAATCTGTTTAGATTCAAAATAATTATGTTGGAATACGCATGGTGATTCACTATTAAACTCATTATCGCAAACAGTATTTGCTTTGCGGTATATTCATTGTTCATCTTCTGATATGCTGCGTGTGGCGTATATGGCAATCGTATACTCAAAATTAGCCTATTAGTAGAAACATTTTTTTTCGGATTTTGGGATAAATGAATGCAAGAAGTTTTAACTCACGAAGACGAAAAATAGATAAGTTATAATTAGTGTCCGACCGAAACTACTTTTTACGGCCGAAACCGAAACCGAAACCGAATTTCGGCCTCCATCTCAGTTTCGGCCGGAACCGAAACCGAAACCGAAACCGAAACATCAATATAACGTCAGCAATTTTTTCGTGGATATAAAAATAAATAACGTTTCATCAGCATTATCACACCTTATTTCAAATAAATTATGTATCTTTTTTAAATAAGAAGTTAATTTAAACCAAATACCAACTATTTTATATTTATATTATATTTTGAATCTACTAAATAACACCCCAAACTTTGGTCAATCTTTATGACACTGTTATCAATTAGCTGCCTCAAAACTAAATTTCTAAAGTACCTACGTGCTAAGTACAACTACTAAGTATTTTTGAAAGTAAGGAGTTTCCTATGAATTTAAGAAACTGCTGTGAGCTGCATTGAGCTACAGCTATTGTTGACTATCAGTATATAAGCTCCCCTCCAGCGTAGTGAATAGTGAGTCCGTGAACCTTTTCAAGAACAGACTCGATAACTGGAACAATATGCGTACGTGATGTGTCTTAGCTTAGTTAAGTTTGTATTGTATCTAATCGTTATTTGGATTTTGACTTTATAGCGTTTTGCGCTGCTCTACTCATGATAGTGTTGTAATAATAATAATAATTCATAACTGAACAATCTAATATTGTAATATTGTAAGCGAGAAACAATAATTTATCAACTTTCTTTGCAAATAGCTTCCTCAGTCTGAATAAATTGGACTAGTAGCATTAAGTAGTTGTTCAGAGGAAATAGTCGTCAGTAAGGCCGACATGAATTTTAGGGGAACCTTTCTCAAAGACAGAAATGGACTGAAATTCTAGTGAAAGTAATATCTGCGTTTCTTTGCAAGCTTGGCTCCGATAAATAGGCTTTTTAACTTGTGCTAAGTTATTATCATCATCTACCCAGCAAAATCAGACTTCTTCGCTTGAAGATTAGTGTTCCGAGGGCGTCCGATCGCAGAGCCAAATCCATCGCTTTTAGTTTCGGTTTCGGCCGTAGTTTCGGCTGGATGGCAGCCGAAACCGAAACTAAACCGAAACCCGTTTTTTGGCCGAAACTAGGCCGAAACCGAAACCGAAACCGAATGTTCGGTCGGACACTAGTTATAATATAGTGCAAGAACAGTGAGTATAAGCTTGGATAATTCAGTCTAACAAAGAAATTAAAAAAAAATTATACATAAAATTCACAATTAAAACTCTGGAGTCCTTTTTGGTAGGTACTTAGATCCTTTGTAACTTATGATCTTCAATAAGAGTTGCTCTGCTGTTCATGAATATGCTGTACGTCAGCTTGACTGACCCGCTCAAATAAACACAAACGTTTGGTCTGCCCACGTGGACCGCTGCAGGTCAACATGCCAGTTTAGGCGGTCAAAGAGTATCCGGAGTTCGCGGTTGATTGAACTGCGTACGCGTTGACATACGCACAATCCAGGTGTTTTAATACTGCCGCTACATATGTTGTTTGTTGTTGCAACAGCATGCGAACAGATTGATTATTTTACCGAATTCATGTGTTTTTAAATCGCTTGTTTCCTTATTGTAGATTCGTAGGGTAACGAGCTCTGGTCATTTTCCTCATGTTCGGTGTAGGCTTTGTTTCTGTTTAAATATAAACTAAAAGGACTATTAATACAGAAAACGTACTATTCTTTGAATGAATATATTTCTGACCGCCAACTAAAATAAGTGTTTCTGCGATAAGCATACAGAAAGCTCAATTCTGTATGTCTCTTTGAAAAGCATTTCATGTGTCTTTCACCATGTATTTTGTCTTTTTTCTGTTTTATTTGTGTAATAATTAGTTATATTAATTAATTGTGTTCTCTGTGTAAATTGTTTATAATCATTAATATGTATCGTCTATCTACATTTACTAATTATTTCATGTATTTATATATTAACAAAACCTGACTTGTTCTATATCATCAAATGAGGATCTAAAGAATTAATAAAATTATTATCATTTTACCTCTGAGGTGCAGATATATGCAGTGTGCAGTGATCTGGTGGAACGGTGTCTTTGATCAGACTGTTACTTTAACTATGTAAATAACTATGTACCTAAACTTTTTTTCTGTACAAACTTTCGACATAATGTAAGAATTTATATTTGTGGACACGAATAAATTGAATTTGATTTTTTTTGTTTTGGTGCTGAGTCAGGATAACTCACACAGTTTTTAATTTTGTCATCTACAAGCAGGCTTGTATTTGTGTGTAATTACTTCTTGAAAACAACTTTACTATACTCCACATCTGTTGTTTTGAATTACTTATTTTTTATTTTAATAAAAATAAAGAATGGCTGAAATCTTTAATTTTGAGACCTTCCCTTTTTCTTTATTTGAGGTCAATAATAAGTATGTTATCAGTAGTATTGCTGTTTACAACTATTTTTAATTTTTACAGAATCTTTTAAAAACAAACCTAATGCTCAAGAAAAGCACTTAGAGCTGCTAACAGCTGCGAGGCTACAGCTCATAGAGGAGGAGAAGAAGCAGGCAAATGAGCCGCATCAAATTCGAATGCAGGAAGCTGAATATAGGAAAGCAGAGGCAGAAGTTCGCCATGAGGAGGCATGCTTGCTAAGAGAAGGAGCGAGATATCAAATGCTCCAGGAGAAAAAAAACTGGTCGCTTTCCTTGCAAACGGGCTTATCTCAATGTTAGTCATTTTTCAGGAGAGCAAAAAGAAGTTTTTTTGCAAATATTTGAGATGCTACGACAGCCAAAACATAGACAATTGTAGAACTTGAATATAGTGGAGGTATTAAGGAGTAATTGAATTAGACTTTGTTAGATATATATTTCATAATTATATTTAAGCCACTTTTTCAGGTTCCTTACGTATCAAATGTAAGATAGACATAAAACTTGGAACGTTATTTTCCGAGACTATCTAATTACATGTTTTGTATCTAAGGTACCCAATGTCATCGAAAATTTCTACCGTCGCTTTAACTTCTGTGAATTCTATCGCCCTAAACATTTGAGCGATACCACTTTTCAAACATAAAGACGATAGACGAAACTAAAATATAAACGAAGTGATCAGCATACATGTGACCTGCAAACAGCATACAGTGAAACAGCGTTTAGTTAACTCTAAATCCTCTTTGCTTAATGCATACGGTCATCAAGCAGCGGCAAATTTTTAAATTCAGACTGCATTGAAATGCTTTTAAAATCTCTTTTCGGCGATCATCACAAGAAACGGCGCGGCGCAGCGGTCATTCCGTCCATCGCGTCGTAACCGTTTAGCGTTTTCGGAATTACATTTCTATACAGCCCCCCCTTCACCTCTCTGCCACCAAGCCGTCGCCCGCGCTTGTTGTTGTTACCGGAAATGCGATGGGAAAAAGTGCAATTAGCAGTCGTCTGCGAACATGCAAATGAGGCCGTCCACGCCATTACGGCCATTACGGCCATTAGGCGTTCCTCGTCCGTAGTCTGGAAGCTGAGGAAAAACCGACGCTACCCTCTACGTTGCTGCAACTATTCCGGTCGTCTGTCCAGTTGTCTCTCGGTCCAGCATTAGGTGCAAGGAGAATCTACACGCCACATAACTCTGACGTCACTTGTGTCATTGTCAGCGTTCTGTATCCAAATAAAAACAAATCCAACCTAAAAACCCATAACGGATTCAGCACAATAACTCAAGATGGCGGAAATTACACGCGCATCCCCACTTTTGGAGGGGTTTTTTGTAGGGATGGTAACGGTACTTCGATACTTCTGCACTAATATCGAGTATTTTTGTCATCGATACTTTTTGAGGCATTCCAAGTTGGTATCGATTCTTTTGTATCGGCATCGAAAATAATTATATAATTATTGAGGGTTGTAATCAGTTGCACAAAATGGTCTGTACGAACCAAACGCGCCTATGAGGCTAAAAAATATCGAGTTGGTACCGGTATCGATATTTTCATTTTCGCATCTCTACCCAAACTTGACAGCCGTGAAATCATTCAAAAACCCTCCCGAGGTCAAATTTAGTGGAAACCATTTTTATATAGGAAATCCTCAGAGATATTATGCTGGTTGTTTTCTATGCTGTGGGATTATCAAATTTAATATACTGTGTTATCTATTACTTTAAACTGGCTTGACATCTATTGAATAGATATCAGCTGACAAAGAAGTGCATCTCAGATTTAATTTTTCAGTAGTGGTCTGAATTGGCAATCCTGCAGGTCAGGACTGTAATAATATTCTTACTGAATATCTCATTGCCATTCATTAGTATTTTTTTCAACAAGAAATTGATTCGTTATCTAAAAATTCACAACAAAAACGTTTGACCGAAACAAATACATGTTTTCGTTTATATATTGTTAAGAGTCAATTAGTCATCAGTACCGGTACGAGCACCGAGTGCAGCCCTGTACGTGTGCCTTCAAAGTTTGTGTCAGGATTCACTCCAAGGGATTTTTAGTTATCACTAGCCGAACATCTGTTCGCTTTTGACACGGATGACAGTTTAAAGAATCAGGCAACAGGGTATAGAGTCGTGTATTGAGCTGAAGCTTTTTCAGTAATGCTAAAATACCATGTGTCCGGTCATCATTGTTGGTGTCGGTATTCTAAAACAACAGCTTTGTAGTGAAAATAGTGTTTTGACAGTGCGAATGCCGTGTCCCAGGATGAATCCCGAAAACCTTAAGGGATGATTTCAGGCACCAGCTTATGTTATATTATGTTTTAATTATACGTTTATTCGTAATAACTAAAAAGTTGAAATATCCTTAAATAGATCCTGGAATGGTTATTGTGTGGCCGCCCTTACCATATTCGTACGTCACTACATCATCAGCTGATGTAAACAACTGACTAAAACATTCAAAAAGACCTGTGTTAAACGACCCCCGCCTCTTTTTTTTGTTGTAAAATCGAAAGTGAAAGTGATGAAATAAGGTGCGCCACTCACGTTTCAGTCACATTCCGAAACCTAGTTGCGATTTTTTTTTCGAGATTCGTCCTGGAAAACGGTGTATACCGCTATTAATTTTAGTTGACTACTGACCAAAGATAGATCCCTAATTATACGAACACTATTAGACAATGTTTTTTTTGATATGCTTCCTTGATATGCTGCTTCCAAGTCAAGATAGAATCCAAGTGAACTGCCCCATATGTACGATTATGTGAGTGTAGGTCAGCAAGGAGAAGGAAGCAGTGAAGCGGCGGCGAATTTGCTCGAATATGATACTTTATCGGGAGTGTAGTGTCTTTTTGGAGGATGAATAGTGCACGGCTGAAGGATTCCGGTCGGTCGGTGAAAATCCGTGGATCGAACGCAGCAGCAGCAGCAGCAGCAAGTCCACTTGACCAAACAGCAGCGCAGCGCAGCGTTCAATCGGGCGTATTTAAAAGGTAGGACGATAGGAAGTAAAACGCCAGTCCAAACCAACGACGTCCCACTGATAGACCAAGCTACCTTAATGTAATATTTGTAATTGTAACCACTTTGGTTGAAAGTGCGACAAAAGGAGGAGTGTTTATATTATGGAAGCATAGCCAGTGGCGTAGACCTAAAATTTTTACGAAAGCGGAATTTGAAACATACTTTCAGGCAACATATTAAATAACTTACAAATTTTATAAGCAAGTATAAAAAAAGTAGTGTAGCGTTTGACTACGATCTGACGTCATACTGATGTTATATTTATCTGTTTGAAGCTTAACAAGAAGTTTAATTTTTGAAGTTGATATATTTTTAATGATGGTCACATCGACGATGCTCAATAAATGTAATTAGTAATTGTGAGTGGAACATTCTAGCAATCACATTATTCACATAATAAGTGTTGGGAATGTGATATATTTCCGCCATACGAAAATAACTACCATATAACAAAATTAACCTTATTTAGATGATCGTCTCTCAAAATGAAGCTCTTTACACTTTATTGCTTTTGTGAAATATCACAGAACGAACCAAAACTTATTTGTTATACGATGGAGCGCAGACAATTGTAACTTTGAGGAAAATAGAATGGGTAGAATATGCAACTAAAAAAAAAACTGTCTGAACGTATGTGCTTCATTCAAAACCAGGCAGTGTGATAATGTTCTGTGGTGTGATAGTTCTAAGACTTCAAAGGCAGAGTGAGATCCAGGGGAAATCTCAGCAATATTGTCAAACTCAGGTGAATGTAAGACGAAGTGGAAATAGAACTCACATAATTATATGGATCTGTGTGTGTGGGATTAGATGGAAACCTAACAAACACAAACAAATTTTACACAGGAGACTTTAAAAACGAATGCACGACACTGTATTATTAGGTTGAGTGACATACCTGTGAAAACTGTTTCCAAAGTTCTTGGAATACAGCCTGTTACAAACTACATTAACTACTACCATTGTCTTTAGGTCTCTATTGACTGTCCACGCTTTAAATGCAACAATAACACCGATAAAATCACAAGAAAACTATGGACAACCAACACGCACGTAAAGTTGCCGAATGTCATTACAAAGCCAAGAAGAGGCTAGGTTCAGTTTTGCTTCCGATTGTACACAATGAGTATGTTTACAAACATACCTTCGTTTTGTTTGAAATGACGACAATTGCCCTTCAATGCGTAGTCTATCAGTGGGACGCCGTTGGTCCGAACGGTCGGTCAGCTCGGCGCTCGCTGAATAGACGAAGTGAGGAAGGAGTGAGGGAGAGAGCCAGTTATAGCGGGGGAGTTGCTGAGCACTACAAATCGCCAGTCGCCCGGCCGGCAGAGCAGATTTACTTGAATATAGAAAACGGATAATTCCGCCTTTTGTGCGTCTCGTCTGCTGACCGGTCCGTCCTAAATCGATGATAATATTTACTTGTCTTCTAAATAATTGTTTCGTGGACTGTATTTAATGCTGGTTTATTTCTTGAAGATACATTCGTTGAAAATGGTTACATTGTTGTCACCGTTGTCACGGAAACGCTAGCCTACTAATCGGAGCGCGTTCTTCTACTCAAGTGTACACTAACGATGCCGTTGAGAACTTAAGTTTCTTGACCAACCGGATCGACACCAACAGCAAGATCCATACTCCATAATCGGTTCATATCAATAAGTTATCTTCAGCATCAAATTTACGATAGTTTATTACTGGATTGAGGATTCCTTGTTGGTGCCTAGTCTAATAATTCTATACCTGGTTTCCAGCGGTTTGAAGACATCCTCTGTTAAAATACGCCCCATATAATCTATAGGTATGTTTCATCATAACATATCTTTGTGTTTTGTGCGCTTAATACCTAAACTTAGACTATTCTTGGATTTTTTAATTAAAAAGGAAGCTGGTAGGGAAAAAATAAAAACTATGAGCGTTCATAACAATGTCGCAGTATATTTGTAATAATATACTAGGTGTCCCCAAATTTTCTTGACGCGTAATATTTTCGTATAAAAAAAAATCAAACGAAAACTGAGTGGAATTTTTTCAAAGTAATATAGGGCCTATTATACCATGCTTTTAAAACATTTTATTGTACATCAACCCTTAAAACTCACCCTTAACTTTTATTTTTCAAATAGCACCAAATAGATTTTTGTACAAAAATTAAATACCTATATTATTTAAAATCTTGAAGTACTTTTGATTTTATAGGCAAATTTTTTTTTTCGTAAAATCATAGGCCATAAATAAAATAATAATTTGATTGACGCAAAAAAACAAGTAAAAATAAACCAATTGGGCTTTGAAAGGTACTGAGTGATCTATGATACATGTTTTCGAATACAAATGTATTTTCTATGCTTCTTTATTACGGAAATATTACGCCTCAAGCCAATGCTTATTTTATTTATCTTATGTTAATGACTTTACGAAAAAAATTGGTTTGAGTGTGAAGTCAAAGGCACTACAAGATATTAAACAAAATAATGACCTCAATAATATAGCAAAAGCTGTGGTGTGCTATTTATGAAAAAAGTAGAGGGGATAAGTTTAAAGGGTTAAAAAAAATGGTTCGAAAGCATGGTATGATAGGTCATTCGGTACCCTTGAAAATCCCACTTAATTTTATTTTTTATCTGTTTTTTACGAAAAGATTACGCCTCAAACTAATCCATATTTTATTTATTTTATGCTTGTGACTCTACAAAAAAATAGTTTTTTGTGTAAAATCAAAGAAACTACAAGATTTTAAATAAAATAAGGGCCTATTTTGTAAAGGAAAACTATTAGGTGCTATTTGAAAAACCAAAGTTAGGGATGAGTTTTAAGTGTTGAAGTACAACAAAAAATGTTAGAAAAGCATTATATGATAGATCCTATAGTACTTAAAAAAAATCCACTCTGTTTTCGTTTGAACTTTTTTTTTGTTGCGAGAATATCACGTGTCAAGAAAATTCAGGGACACCCTGTATAGTGGAATAGTGGAAACGTAGTATCAACAATTACCTACTGTCAAAAACATTTTAATCTAAAGTATTATTGTTTGCTTCATTTAGTCTGTACCTATTTTGATATTTGTACGCATCCTTATGTAAAAACACAAATAAACTACTACATACATATACAAAAACTAAACAAGAAGGTTTTATTTTCGTATATCGTACGACACAGACTGGGAGCTGAAATGGATAGCTACAATATGTGAAAAAATTGTACCAAGCTGGCGATGGAAACGTCACGCACAAAAACGGCGTAGACGTTTTTGAATGCGCTGAGAAGGAGAATGATTTCAAATTATTTTTGCTACTTGACAATAAAATTCAAATTACATTTTATCCAGAAGTGACAAACTAATCGCACCATGTTCATTACAGATAAATAAGCTGCATGATTTTCAGCCACTTTTTTCAATTTTCCAAGTTTTTTTTCAACTTTCTTACTAGAATTGAGTACCATACATCCCATATCATTATATTATCCCAAACCATTTTTTTCGCTTTGACCTGGCATCTCTGTTCTAATTTTTTGCTTCTCCTGAAAATTTGTAATGACGGACAAAATGCAATTTAAAAGTCTGCTCCTCAACTGTGTAGCGTGGCCAAACTCTGCGAAGTTTCTGATATTTTTTTTTATAACTGAGCAGACCACGCAAGCAGAGCCTAAATACCAGAGTACCGCGGCTGCTGTGAAAGGATTATGCTACGGGAAGTTTTTTAACGCGAGATTTGAATGGGCCAATACCCGCAGGCCCAATAAATACAACTTCTGGCAGTCCATTCCAAGCCTTGGACACCCTGGGAATAAATGTGCGGTTGTACCGCTCAGTTCTTGATGTATGATGAACGACTGCCTTAGGATGAGATGCAGCGGTCACACGGGTACATCTGATAGGAGCAGTGAGCGGCGGAATGATAGAGGATAGCTCAGAGGAGCAGATTCCGTTGGAATATCGGTAGAAGAGTGAAAGGTCACCAACAACATGCCGCGCTGGTGAGAAAGTGACTGAAGGTGGCGCGTTAAGGCCGGATCGCCAATTAGTCGAATTGCCCTTCTCTGGACGGCATCTAGTATAGACAGGGTAGTAGGGGCAGCAGCTCCCCATACATGAGAGCAATACTCCAGGCAAGGTCTTATCTGGGCTTTATATAGCGTGAGGAGGTTACATGGTGAGAAATACTTTCTGGCTCTAAATAGGTACCCAAGCTTTTTGCCAGCAGCTGTTGCAATTGACGCGACGTGTTCGTGCCAGATCAGATTTTCTGTAATGTTGACTCCTAACAGCTTGAATGAGTGACTCCTTGGCAGAGCCTTATTGTTCATTAGAACCTGGTATTGGCTTGGGCACTTCTTGTTTGATAGCGTACAATACTGGGTCTTGGAGGCATTAAATTTAACCATATTCTTAAGCCCCCAAGCGGTAATGGTATTGAGATCCTTTGAAAGTGAAGCTGCCGCTGCCAGTCTTCTGCGTTCCAGCTCGACCACAGAGATCGGTGTATTGCTCATGATGCCTGCATGCAGCGTACTGTCATCCGCAAAACTATGGATTGGGTTTGTAGTGCTAGAGAGTAAATCATTAATATGATATGCCAGTTACTTCAACGTTTGTGATCGCGACATAACGCGATAATGTAACAGTTACACATACTATATCCCATCGCACCGTTGCAATAGAGCGAGTGGCAAATTAAAGCCGTACGCTTTCAGTTTCGCGAGCAGGAGCGCTGCGGACCTCCTTTTATACATTTCATAACGCGGGAATAACAGGTTCCGGTCATGTTTCGGCACTATAACTTCCGGCAAATTTCTTCCAGGGCTTTCAGAATTGCACCGGCACCGTTCGCCCCGGTCTCGAGCCATAAAACGCCCTCTCTCGGGGATCCTGCGCACGATTTAAATCCAACCTTGCCCTTTAAACGACTCTTGTTTTAAACACACGTTGTTGCTGAGTTATTCTGCGGATCAGAGTAAATTATAGATGATTCGCGAGCAGAATGTTCATCTCCTTAGCTTTCTTGTACGTACACGAGTTGAACCTAGGCATGCTTAGCACGATTTTATTAGTTTCATCTGAATGTTATGTATGCTAAGTGATAGAACACATGTTTGTGAATACAAGAAAATGTAGTTGCCACAGTTACGCGTTTGAACAAATGGTCAATGTTTTGCCAAATCATCATTATACTTCAAATATTCCAGTACGCTAACGCGAATTGTCAAGTTCCACTATTATTTTGAGAATAGAGAAGGAGAAACCGGGTTTGCTTTAATACAAAGTTGTGATGAAATCGATTTCCACTATTGCATCTACAAGTAATCTGGACACATATTTGATTTCCTTTAGGTGATTAGTCAATATAATAATACCTTTTAACATGGGAGTTTACAGTATTTTCTATCTAATTTTTGGAATGTTGGAAACTGCAAAGTACAAATTCATAACAAATAACATTCTGAATTATGTAAAGGCGCTCTGTATATCTTGATGTATTTTTGCGATCAAATAATACCTTGATCAAAATATACAGGGTGGGCCAATAATGAGTGGACAGAAGATTGTGGGCCTATTAAAACATATTTCAGAAATCTGTCGCTTGATCCGAGTAAGCAGCTCTTGCCCTTGAGGGCTATAACGTAAAAATATTTTCACTTAAGGGCCCTGGGTATACACAGTTATACATATGTATTTACCATGTGAAAACACGGATTCCTATTTCGAACAGAACTTACGTGTTTTTCAAACTACGTACACAGTATTTCAGAAGGTGTACTGTAAGTTTAAAGGTAACGCCGCGAGCTTGGAAATGCAAAATTCACTATTATGGTGACCTTTGGACCCTACTTTTGGATCTTTTGACCTTACCTCTGGACCTCTGGACTAATCTCCTCTCATCTTAGTCACACACACACTGGAGAAAGGGAACAGGCGGCCACGTATTTTCGCTAACACGGGGATACGTATTTTCTTCGATTCTCAATTTCCCGTGCTATACCCTAGACCCTTAAATTTTGACGTATTTTTGAGTAGAATTTCCTATATATTATTGCAAATTTGGATTCCTTGTTGAATTCTAGTGTGACTCTATCTATCATACATAGATGTTTGAACGAACCGTTTAGGCGCAAATCAGCATTTTTGGTATAAATAGGTATCAGAAAAAAATTGAATATTGTAGCGATTTACGAGTAAGACAGAAGGAATTCTGCATGAATTGTAGCGATTGTACAACTTAGATGACCGTGACTCTGGGGTACGGCTAAGCATGAAATGAGTTACCTTACGCCAGACAGCTAAATTTAAATTCTTTTTGTACTTGGAGAAATCAGTAGATTCACTAAAGAAACTTTAATCACAGATATCTTGATTTTTTCAAATAGGAATGCCTATTTCTGTTTATAGAATTAAATGCTATATTTAATTACCTTTCTAACGATATAGGATTCTCTATATCAATCCTTTTTGGTTTTTATATTATTTCAAATTTTCAGTGAAATCGGTGTTTTTCAATTCCTACGTCTACGCAACCTAGCAGGCGATGAAAAAATAAACAAAAGCTGAAACCAACTTAGTAGAAAGATGCAAACGAACTAAAGTAACGAGGCAACACATTCACCATGTTTCGGACTTCTTTAATATCTCATCAGCTTACAAAATGGTGGATGTGCTGAAGAATTTCAACATCAATCAATCAGTCTTAGACTATTAGTATTTTAATGCCCGATTTTATCAACATGCATATTTAACAAAGAATTTGACAAAGCTTTTCTATTGGATACTATTTAACAAAGGCTTTCTATTGGGTATTGAGGGCTAGGTTAATAAATATCGTCCAATAGTATTTTATAAATATTGAAAACAAAACGTCAAAGCTGGATGACACTTTTCATCATATCGTATATAAGTTTTATCACAAAACTTTTGTTGTAAAAAGTGCATATTTGTTGCAACATAGGCGATGAATGAAGTTTTCAGCTCTAGACGAAGTCAACGATCGAAATAAATATCTTTTTGAATGGTTGTAATTAGATCACAAATCCCAGTAAGAAAGTTCCTAATCCTAAATCAAATATGGACCATTGAGGCAATCCCTTCGGCAAGATGGCAAGTGGCCGAGTGGTATGGTGTTCGACAACGATTCCCTGTGCTCGTGGGTGGGAGTTGGTTCGAGACCCAGCCCGTGCGACTACTTTTTTTTATTTTTTTTAACCAAAAGATTCATTGATATGCTTTTTACTCATGTTACACATATTTTTTTGTACCGTCGACATAAATGTGTTTTTGAATCAAATTTTATTAGACATTTTACTTGACATATTGCAAAAGCTAAGTACCGGAGGTGGTGGAGAATTCAGTCAGTGGAAGTGAAGTTTATCCGTCAATATCAATCGCCAATTGCTTTTATAGCGATCAAAATGAACTTATTCCAAAAAGTATAATTATTCGCAATTTTTGTTGTACTAGTAAAACATGTAATATAATTTGATTCAGAAACACATTTATGTCGATGGTACAAAAAAATGTGTGTAACATGAATAAAAAGCATATCAATGTATATTTTGGTTAAGAAAAAAATAAAAAAAGTAGTTGCACGGGCTGGGTCTCGAACCAACACCCATCGACAGACAGACCGACGGAAATGAGTGACGTGGATTTTCGTTATGTAGGCATCATAAAACGCCCAAAAAGTATGTTCAAAATCGAAAATCTTCACGATCACAATACTCCCCTCACCTATCGGTGTGGGAAGTAAAAAGAAAACAAAAACAGTTTTGTTGTAAAACGTATATTTGATCTCTCCATTTATCACAAAAAAAATTATTCAAAACCCTAATTTTTTGTCATCATTATCATTTAGTAGAAGAAAAAACCAGCCATCAAAAGTACAGTTTTTGCGGAATCTGATTGGTTGAAATTAGCTATTGCTAAACTTTTTGCTAAACAAGAAAATGCAATTTTTTACCCATTTAGGATAGAAAATCAGACTGAAAAAGATACTAGATGGTTCATAATGGTCGATTGTACATAAAGCATGTCATTTTTAACCTTTTTGAGGTAAACTCCTAGAGAAATCAATAGTTTTCAGAGTACTTTGACAGATGCATGTTCTTGAACGGACTGCTCTGATTGGTCAAAGCCTTTGTTAAAATGCGCCTGTTGATAAAATCGGCCCTGAATGTCTTATTCGATCTGTTACCTAGTCACACGCCGTACTTTTTCATGTTTATCTCGACGAACGAAACTGGAATCCACTTTTCCGTGTAACGTGGTTGCCTCGAGTAACACGATGGTATTCATCCAAGTCGAAACTCGCTAACTACAAAAAATCCATCAACTCGCAAAGTTAAGCATCTATTTGCTTAGTTTAGTTAAAGTTCCAACGACGAGGACGACGGAGAAACTTTTTCACTTAAAATTTGCGAGAGGTGCAAAGTTGCGAAACAAATCCCGGCCTCAAAAAACCGGATTCTAACACAATCTCTGGCTGCTTAAAAGCGAAATATGTAAATAATCTTATTGTGAGCTCCGCCGTCTCGCGCTGAGTAAATCATTCGTCGGAGTATGGTAAGTAAATATTAAAAGTTGGGCGAGAATTAGAAATTTAAATTGGTGTACTGGAGAAGTGGCTGGAAACAGGTATGTGCCTGCCTGCCTGCTAACGAACTTCCTAACGAATTCGTCCAACTTCTTCGACCGTACTTCTAGTTTGGATCTCTGCAAATTGCCCTGCACGGTAGAGTTTCCGCTAGCGAATATATTGTTTGTGCTTAGCGTGTTAAGCAATCCCGGAATTGTACTGTGAGAGTTGTTTGATAGAGCTTTATTTATACAAAAGGTATTTCCGATGAAATATCACCACTTTTATTTAAAAAACTTGTGACAATTGTTTCGACACACAGTGTCTTTATCAAACAATTTTTTTAAACATAAAGTACTACGCTATTTATACAAGATATACACATTAATGGGGTAACTATTATGGCTAATCGTTTGTTCTCCGAAAGCCATCGGACAGATTTAGTAATGTTGAATTATTTAAATCTGTTTGGTCATTAAAGGAGGTTACCTGTGAATTTGGGCTTGTCGATTTCTAATGCTTCTAAAAAATTTAATTTGCGTCCTTTCTGTTCTATGTGTAATATTTTAAAATCTTCGTTGAAATAATGGTTTTCGGAGATCAAATGATTGGCGTAATTAGAATTATAGAATTCGTTTATAATGACTTTTTATGTTCGTTAATGCGGCTTTTGAATGCTCTTCCACTTTGTCCAATATAAACTTTAGGGCAATCCACACATTCCAATTTATAGACACCAGACTTTCCGTTTTTAGTTGATTTCATTTTATTGTTTTTAATTAAATTACCTCTTTGCATCTGAAGGATATATTGCGGTCTAATTTCTTGAGTTTAAGTGCAACGTTTTCTGATAACTGTCCTATGTATGTAATTGAGTTATATGTGTTATTCGATCGATTGCCGGCAATCTGGAGGTATACTAAATTAACTGCTTTTTTTAGTATGGAACTCCATCAAGTAACGGCCAACTCCATCGACTAGAGCTTTATTTGTTTCATTTTTTCTCTACATTGAAATCAATGCTGCCATGTGTCACTAGGGCTTTTTTCATGGTCAGCCTCTCCCAAAGGCTGAAAGCACTGTAGAAGCGCTGCGAGAGGATAAATGGCTGTGCACGTTAGATTTGAAACGCTGCAGGTTGTAGCTGTAGGGAATCAAATTGCCTGACAGCTCATTCCACAGCGTCGAAGCTCTCCAAAAGAACGAAGGCTGGAGGAGGCTGATTCGGGATGTAGGGATCACGACCTGGTAAGGATGAGCCTGCAGAGTCTCTCTATTGTTCCTTATTCAGACGGACTTTGGTGTTATTATCTGGGAGAGTTCACTTGAACATCTTTCGTGATAGAATTTGTAAGACAGCGACAGGTCAGTCACTCTTCTTCGATCTTCCAGGCTGTGGAGGTCCTTTATAAGGTTAGGCGTATCGATTACAAAAGCTTGACGGAAGGTGACTCGTCTATTGGGTGACCCTCCATTTCTACAGTTGGTAAGCCAACGTGAGATTTCTTTCTAAGTGTTGTTGCCTGAGTTTTCTGTACTGCACTTTCTTTAGTAAACCCCACTCGACAATTGTTTTCATATCTACGTCGATCTGTGAGGCATGCTGCTGTCGCCCACGCACCGTCTCCTGGAATGACAGTGTATAGTTAAGTGCGGATCTACCGTAAGTTGTCTATGTGTTCCATGCCACGACACATTTTTTCACACAATGTGAAAGGCCCTCATCTCTCTTCGCGGTAACGCGTATATCAGGTTGCCATGCCACGAAAAGTCGGCACGCTGCCAGATTGCAAAAAGAAAAAGTTCTCATATAATGTGAGGCTTCGGTAATAGCACCTGATGGATCGTCGACCTGAAAACTGAGGAAAATGCAGGACTAAGATTACTTCTCAATGACGCAGTGCATTTTAGAGTGCGCTCAGAATCGGGTTACTGTGTCGCAAGCTGACTCGAGAAATTTCGAAATACATGCTCCAACCTGCCTACCCTATATTAGTTGGATATCGAAATTTTTACTTAAATTTTTTATATAAAGGGTGATTAATTAATTCTCTAAATTCGACAGCTCCGTTGTTTTGAGAGATAAAAATCTGTCTGTGAATAAAACCATGGATTTTGTGACAGCATGCAGTGCTACCAACACTGTTGCTGTCATATGATCAGCGGTTTTCCCAAGATATATTTAATTCGTATTTGTTTTTGGTCTTTTGACAGTGAAACTCTCAATTTGATTGAGAGATTTTTTTTTAAAATGTTTAATAATATACAGAGACGGGTATGCGACATGCATGACATGCGTCATATGATTTTTAAGGTTAACACTACCGAATTTTACATCAAACTCGACCACAGATTAGAACAGGTTCTAAATTAGTGAAGAAATCGAAGAAGAAATCCATTGACTTATTTGACGTCAAACTCCTGCTTTACACTTGTCGATTTTGATCACGAACTGATTCCACGAATAAAAACCATGGATTTATTGTTGCTGTAAAGTGAGTAGAACAAGATACCAAAAACTCTTTCACATTTGTTGAACAGGTCATATTGTTGTTATTTTGTCAGTATTATTTTTGTAGTTTGTCTTGAAACGTTAACGTAAAAATTTTAGGTTAGAAAAATAAATGTGACTGTTCCTTTCATCGTACCTCTTCGCGTTTCCAAAATCGTACCGGTACGATGAGGGCGCCCGTTAACAACTGAGGCAAATTTATCTGATCAGGAAGACTGCCACGATCTAATAAAATTTATTTTGAAAAAATACTTTATTAAAAATATTATTTTGTTAAATGTGGACTGACGGCACTGAACACATTCACATATCAATCTCAGATAGAAGTTCGTGACCCCCTTTAAAATGTGTATGCACCCGCCTATGTCCTGTCTAGAGTAAACATCTTGGATGTTTACAAAATCCAACAAGATGATGCAAGCAAAAAATCACTGAGCTGAATAGCTACCAATACTTATCTAGTTATATTTGATCGAAGGCAGCGACACAGTTATTAGCACAATTTGTAGCTGTTTTATTGAACCTTCTGGGTATATAGGTACATTGCAGTTAAAGATCGTGTCTCGTATCGGGCCGGTGTTTCTGGTAGCGCTGCTTCAGGGGACGACGTCGAATCTCGTCGGACAATGGTCAACAGCTGGACGAAGGCCCGAGTGGCCCTTCAGGAAATTGGACCCCTCCGTAAATACTCCCCGGTCTGATTGGAATCTCGTTCGGTGTTTGGTTGTGTTGTGCCCTTCGGCCCGATGTGATTTTCCATTCACGGCCGTTGTTTGCCCCCCCCCACCCCACCCCCTTCGCTGTATTAAACGATTCTAGACTACGGCACTTCCTACGAAACTTGCTTGTATTAAGGAGAGTTTACACATGCCTAGTTTTATTGGTGCGAATTGCATTGGCCAGTTGAACTTACGTGCCAGTTGTTACGTTTTAGATTTGCTATTAAACTACGTCTCCTAACATAATTGAATCTTGAGTTTGAACTATTCTGTTATTTAGCCCATATTTCCAATAGGACAATACAAAAATGGAGTCAAGTTGATTGACTCAGTACTTCCCACACATAACAGTTGCAACCAAATCATCGCCCGCCTGTCGTCAAAAAACATCCAACACAAAAACTAGTAAATAGTTTCCTAAATCTCTCCGTAGGAACTAAAACGACACAATTCAGCTTTAACTGGACGAAACGAAACAATCAGGAACCCCCAAATTGCTTAAAAACGAAGTTTGAGCTATTTTTATATTTTTAGATTTTTATTATTGCTGCGCCGCCACTGACACGATTTTTGAAAACCATACGCATTTTTCATCCTTGCCGGGGTAATAATACTGTGTCTAAATTTCATTAAAATTAATTCCATAATTTCCATGTTACTAAATTCAGAACGACCTGAATCAATACCTACCCCTAGCAATACCAAATCCCTTGATTTCTGTAATAGCCAAGGCAATGTTCGGATGGACCTAACAAACGTCTATTATGCCGCTAGGTCTTTCTTTCGCAGGTCAATGGACACTATTATAAATGGAATAAATTTTTGAATTTTACAACTCCCCACCCCCTAACCACCCCAATTTCACCCCCACCCAAAAAAAAGTAAAAAATGATCAGAAACCCCTAAAACGCCAAAAAACAAAGTTTGAGCTATTTTTACATTTTTAGTTTTTCTACTATTGCCACGCCGCCACTGACACGATTTTTCCAAAACGTGCGCGCTTTCCATCCTCGCCGTGGCAGTAATACTGTGTCAAAATTTCATTAAAATCCATTCGATAATTTTGGCGTTACGCAATAAAGAACGATCTAAAACTAAAACAACACTCTGATGTATACATCACAAATTATTCCAAGTCCCTTGGTTTCTATTATAAGCAAGGCAATGTTCGGATGGACCTAAGAAATTGTATTATGGCGCTAGGTCCTTCATTCACAGGTCATTAGAGAGCCCATTATGAATACAACAAATTTTTCAGTATTACAACCCCCCACCCCCCAACCACCCCAAATTCACCCCCACCCAAAAAAAAGTAGAAAATGATCAGGAACCCCTAAAACGCCTAAAAACGAAGTTTGAGGCGTATTTGAAATTTTTCGTTGTTTGCTGATTATGCGCCCCCCGTATAACGATTTTCAAAATTATAGGAACATTACCTACTACGACCCCACAGCATAACGCTGCCCAAATTTCATCACAATCCATGTAGCAGTTACTGAGATTACGAGGGAAGAAAAACGCGACAGACAGACAGACCGATAGACAGACCGTCAGACAGACAGACCGACAGACAGACCGACGGAAATGAGTGACGTGGATTTTCGTTATGTACACATCATAAAACGCCCAAAAAGCGTATTATCTCAAAATCGAAAATTTTCGCGATCACAATACTTCCCCTCATCTATCGGTGTGGGAAGTAAAAATGGAACACCTACTAGTGCAGTGTCCAGCGTATATGCTCTCATAATATTATTAGGCAATACCATATCAGACATTCTTGGTTCTCGTTGTAATATACATGTTATATGGTCCTTTACCAGGTACCCTATTGTTAGCGACATTGTTGCAATAGACGTAATTTGATCTATCATAATGGTTCTTTGTTTGCAACAGTGTTGTAGCAGACGCTTAGTCAGCAGAGATAACGACTTTCCAAGTAAACAGGCTCTAACAGCATCTCTTTGTTTAGTTAAGGTGCCTTAGAGGACACAGATGCTGAGTTAGCATTTAAAAACTATAAAAGCCGTAGCTTCCATAACTCGATGATCATAAAACCCGGTTAGACTCCGTCATGTCAGTATACGTTAAGTAACAGTGTAAATAGTTTTGTAACATTTTTGAGAGGCAAGCTTGCGTCAATAAAAATAAAGCAATTTTTTTGTTACCAGCATAACATACATAATATCATACAATACTTGCTGTCAGTCAATGTACTCTACCATCTCTAATTTTAGATAAACAAAACTCGCCGCTAATAACCCAAGAGGTTGATGCGGTTTTCTTTTGTGAATAAAAAAAACTATACTGTTTACGTTACTGCTACCATCTTTTTCAAATATCTATAATTATATTTCAGGCAAATATCCAAAACACCACGGTTGAAATTGGAAGTGACATTAAGGTATCTTACAACTTGAGTTTGCGTCACTTCATTGCAATATTTATACCGTGTACTAAAAAGCACAATTTCAAAGTTCATCCCTGAAGTTCGTGAATCCTTTTGTAAAGCGTATGAAACTGAATTTGAAAATTGATTGTATTATTATTATTTAAAGTTATTTTTCAAACCGGAAGCGATACTGACAAAACCGGATTTTTCCCGGACTGCTTTTTTCATGCTGAGGTCAACGTATCTATTGATTTTGCTGTAATCATTCCTGAGCCATCAAATTACCGTCTTTTTACTTCCCACACCGATAGGTGAGGGGAGTATTGTGATCGCGAAAATTTTCGATTTTGAGATAATACGCTTTTCGGGCGTTTTATGATGTCTACATAACGAAAATCCACGTCACTCATTTCCGTCGGTCTGTCTGTCTGTCTGTCTGTCTGTCTGTCTGTCTGTCTGTCTGTCTGTCTGTCTGTCTGTCTGTCGGTCTGTCTGTCTGTCTGTCGCTTTTTTCTAGCCTCGTAATCTCAGCAACCGCTGCATGGATTGTGATGAAATTTGGGCAGCGGTATGCTGTGGGGTCGCAGTAGGTAATGTTCCTATAATTTTGAAAATCGGTGCATAGGCGGCGGAGTAATTAGCAAAAAACAAAAAAAATTAAATATTGCTGAAACTTCGTTTTTAGGCGTTTTAGGAGTCCCTGATCATTTTCTACTTTTTTTTGGGTGGGGGTGAAATTGGGGTGGTTGGGGGGTGGGGGGTTGTAAAATTGAAAAATTTGTTGCATTCATAATAGGCTGTCCACTGACATGTGAAGGAAGACCTGGCGACATAAATAACTTTTTTTGGACCAACCGAACATTGCCTTCCTATTACAGAAAGCAAAGAACTTAGAATTTTTTCTGATATAAACATACGAGAGTATTGCTTTAGGTCGATCTATATTGCGTAACGAGGAAACTGTTGAATTGATTTTAATGAAATTTTGACACAGTATTACTACCGTGGCGAAGATGGAAAACGCGTATGGTTTTTAGGAATCGTGCCAGTGGCGGCGCAGAAATAATAAAAAAACTAAACATATAAAAACAGCTCAAACTTCGTTTTTAAGCATTTTAGAGGTTCCTGATCATTTTCTGCGTTTTTTTGGGTGGGGGTGAAATTGGGGTGCTTTGGGGGTTGGGGGTTGAAAATTTAAAAAATTTCTTGTACTCATAATAGACTGTCCACTAACCTGTGAAGGAAGATCTAGCGACAGAGCCTATTACGGAAACTAAGGGACTTAGAATTTTCTGTATACATACGAGAATTTATTGCGGTTTAAATCGTTTTGTATTTTGTAACGTGGACACTATTAAATTGATTCTAATGAAATTTTGACACAGTATATTGTTACCGTGGTGAGAATGGAATACACGTATGTTTGTTAAAAACCGTGTCAGTGGCAGCGTAGCAATAATCAAAAAACGAAAAGTATGAAAACAACTCAAATTCGGTTTTTAGATGTTTTAGGGTTTCCTGATCATTTCCTACCAGTCTTTTGGGTGGGAGTGAAAGTGAGGTGGTTGGGGGATGGGGGGTTGTAAAACTGAGAAGTTTGTAGTACCGATAATAGGCTGTCCATTGACCTGTGAAGGAAAGACCTAGCGACATAAGACAATTTTAGGGGGGGGGGGGGGGGGGCTGGCGATTATATGGTTTGCAAGGGACCTCAGACTAAATCTTCATGCTATGGGAAAATAATAAACTGGTATCCGCGTAATGTGTGGGAAGTACTGAGTCAATCAACCTGACTTCATTTTTTTAACGTAGAATGGAATATTTCTGGATACTGTATGATTAAGACGATAGTAAACAATTATGATTGCCGTATCTGGTGGCCAATATGACAACGTAAGAAAATATGTCGGCGTATTAGAATTAGTTGTTTACTACCTCTATGTCCAGTTGTTACTCTGAGGTATTTAGTTTTTCTCTAGCTCCTGTAGTTTTAACTATCTTTTGCCTACGTACATACAGACGGACAGACAGAGGTTCTGCATAAGCTCTCTGCAGCGACAATGAGAGCTAAAAGTAAAATAGACGACTGGCTATCTATGTACGTATGTACACTGTCTGGCTATTATAACGAAAGTCGTCCGTATTTTGCTAGTGTCTAGCGTCCCGAGCTGTTAGATAGCGATCCCATTTCCCAGTCAGAATCCTTTGTGTACAAATCTGATAAACACGCCAGAAACGCGCGGCTGTGGTAGCTACTTCTTTCAGCTTGCTTCAGATTAAATTATAACTTATCAGAGGGTGAATTAATTAGGGTGTCTCTGTCTCGCTTATCGGTTACACTGCCGTGAATCCTAATGGAATTTGCTAACGGTAGTCCTAACGACGGAAAGTTGAACCTTAGAATAGTGTTCACCAGAGTTCCGCTTGTCTGTGAAAATACAATGAACCACAAAATATTGGACATGTATAGGAATACGCACTGGAGGTTCTTCTATATACCTAAACATAACTAATACAGAGAAAGACAGTTTCGTTGAACTACTGTAATATAGGCATAGGTCTTAAATGATGCAGGAATAATAAAGTGTATCTACACTCATTAACGAATTAATTCTGAACACATAATATAATCTATAAGCAAACTGCGTGAATTACTTTTCATGACTCACGCTCCAGCCATGGGTTATGAACAACGTCTACTGGATACCAGTACTAATCCTTTAGAAAAGCATATTACTAAATAAACACTATAGTAATAGTATGAAATGTTAAAAGCTAATTAGAACGATGGGCAATATTTGATTTAGGACTGAAGCAAAGCGCAATAGCTTCGACTCTTCCTACTACACTAAAACGAACAGGCAGAGCGAAATTGCATAGACTACGCATGCGACATACAAGAAATAGATATTCATGTCTCCTACAGAGCATATATTATGCCGCTAGGTCTTTCTTTCACAGGTCACTGGATAGCCTATTATGAATACAACAAATTTTTCAGTCTTACAACCACTCCAATTTTACCCCCATCCAAAAAAAGAGAGGAAAAGATTAGGAACCCCTAAAACGTCTAAAAACGGAGTTTTAGGAGTAATCAAATTTTTTTGTCTTTTGCTAATTACTCCGCCTACGACGCCTATGTACCGATTTTCAAAATTATCGCAGCATTACCTACTACGACCCCACCGTAGTAGGGGTAGTAGTGTCCAAATTTGATCACAGTTCATGCAACGGTTGCTGAGATTACGAAGCTAGAGAAATGCCAACAGACAGACAGACAGACCGACGGAAGTGAGTGTCGTGGATTTTCGTTATGTAGGCATCATATAACGCCCAAAAAGCGCATTATCTCAAAATCGTAAACTTCCGCGATCACAATATCGGTGTGAGAAGTAAAAGACCTCATCGATGATCTGTAATTAGTCTTAGTACCTATTAGCAATCGTATTTATTTCACTGGTTAGTTGTTACCATTATCACACTTTGTTTGTTTTTTTAAGATTTATTTGTATAGAAATCAGTGTAACGATTAATGAGTTCACAGTCGGACTAGTATATTTGAAGATGGCAATGGGTATCAATAAATAATATGTGACAAGTATAATAATAATTTGTAACTGAGAAAGACCGCAAACACATTGGTTCGCTCCGCTATAGCGCAGGAGAAAAGAAATCAGAATACCGGCTTCGGAGCAAAGACGTGGCTGTCTTTGCCTTTGCCTTTGGTGTCCGTCTGCTCGTCTCGACTTCCAAAGTAGGGAATTGAACTTCCGGCCGCGTCCGTTGTTATCCAACCGCCGCTGGATGGCGCACATAATAGGAATGATTACACCTTCTTTGTGTTCCTTAAACCCCAAGACACCGGCAAAAAACGAACTTCCAAAGCGGGAACTCCATCCAGCAGACAGAACTCGATACGGACCTCACTTCTGTGGACAGAATCTCTAATGGCAACCGAACAGAACAGATCCAGACGTCTGAATGCTAACTACCAGATACGAGGGTTCTCTTTTGTTTTTCCACAAGCATATTCTAGGAAAGTTTTATAATTTTGCTTCTTGGTGGTCTTTCTAAATATTTAGTCATTTGTACAAATCTGACATAAAAATGCAGCAATCAGAGATTCTCCAAGAGGCTTTTAGTGGACTGAGAAATGAAAGAGAATGGTTGATTTTAAGACATACAAATAAAACGTATCCTGGTTCCATTCACCGTATTAATGTACTGTCGTCTGCGTAGCTGTAGATTGAATTGGATGTTATTTCCAGCAGCTCGTTGATATACAGCAGAAACAGTGTAGGGGATAGGACAGTCCGTGTGATACGTCTTATGTCCCAGAAATACTTGCAATTCATTGCAGCCAAACAAGCTATCAATCAATGTCACTAAGACTCAAATGATACATACACAGAAAAAAATACTATTGCGTTTCCAATTCATTGTTAGTATTTGGGTGTTTTTCCATCGCTTTAAATATATTTACAGTTGTTTCAAATCCATGTCATTGAAGGAATTCAATCCTTATATTCGAAGTAATCACAGGTACGCGAATAAATTCAAAATAATTTTATTTTCGTTCTAACGATACGTATAATCCTTCTAATACCAGTATTGACATATAATGCAATCAAAACATCCTTTTGTTTTCGAAATTTACCCTATGTTTCATTTAAGCGAAGCATACAATCTATTCAATGTACAAAAATTATTACTGCAACAGCAGTGCGTGATAATTCGCCTGATAAAAATTAATTTTGTTTCAATGACCCTTGTTGTTCGCTGAACTATAATCAGTATTCGGTGGAACTGATGTCCCGATTTGATGAACGTAAAAAGAAGGACGAGGAGGATTATCTCAGTGTTATCCCTAATCTGCGCCAACATGGACGAGGTTGTTCGGTAACGGGTTGTTTCGATGTTAGCCGCGTTGTGTCATCTCGTGGTTTTGCGTATTGCATCAGCAATTGTGTGATTTAAATGTGTCCAGTTATATATTAAATGGAGGACCTACTGAGAAATTGGGGCTTAGAAGAGCTAACACCCACATTTGAATGTAGGTATTTAGATTAGTCAGACAGTTATATTTCAGGTAAAAATGCAACAACTGGTGCAGGCTTATGTCTAATTCTTATATCATGCTCCTTATAACTTCATGCGAAATCACACAATTAAACATCCAAACGAATCGATCAGCTGTCCTCGCAATAAAATCTGTTAGTCCAAGGAAAAGTAGTAGTTTAGAATCAATTATCAAACACAGATTCGATTCAACGACAGGCTGCGATTGAATTATTCATTGGAATCTAATGACATGTTGTTGTTGAATCGACAATACGATATAATAATTCGTTACCAACTATATACTTCCCATTGCATAAGACATCGCTGTATTTGAGGAATGCTGAGTGTAACGTCCCATTGAATCCAAGCGTAAGTCAAAACGATAGATTTTTCTGTGTGTGGTGCTGCAATTTGTTTCGGGGACTCAACAGTAGCTTTGGCAAGAACTCACCAAAATCACCACATTATCATGAAACTGCCCTTATTTTCATAGTCCAAGAAGAACAAGGCTTTATTAGAAAGTTGAACTACTTACGTCAAGGTTATGATAATTGCTTAAGATGTATATTCATTCTAGCATTTCTATATTTGCATTGTTTCAAGATTATCATATTTTTATATAATCTAATGTATAATAGTTTTGAATTCGAAATATAGTGTTCTAGGTTAAAGATTATTTAGGAAGATATGAACTGAATAATAGTTCATAGAATTGCAGTGACAGTAATAACTCGTCACGCAGTTAAGTTTGTAGCACGAGTCCTAAAACTTCTGTTCAATAAGTGAGATATTACTTCTACCACAGGTTGAATACTCTACTTTATTCACAACCATAGCAATAAAAAATAAGATTTAAATACAGAATACTTACGAATAATTGACAAATTAACCAGGCTACCGTCTAACTTTGTAAAAATTTGTTATTATTTATGTAGGAACGTGACGTTTTGAGTATTCAACTACATCTTTTTAAATCTCGAATTTACGCGACAATAGACATTTAATCTTTCTACTAAGACAATCAATTCAATAATACACATATCGATTAAAGATTTTTTAACAATTGTGCGATTTTGGTAAAGGCAAATCCACCGAAATCGTCCAGATTATCCAATAGGGGGATATTCCGAACTAATAAATGGAAAACGGAGTTGGAGAGAAGCTTATGTAATCATGGAAATTCCATAACTGGATTGATCCCGAACGAACACGAATACAATTCGAGTGTGATCCGCAAAGCCGGAAAGTCCTCTTTGTGCTGGAAAACATTTAATTTTCTCGGAGTAATTAAATCACTAGCTATTAGGCAAACTCCAACTCTCCGACGAGGCGGTTCAACAAGTTCCTTGTGTTCGCCGATCGCAAAATAATCGTTTGTGTTCGCAGATGAAGGCCCGATTTCCTCCCAGACTACAACTATGTAGTAAACTACTATTCAACTGCCAGGTTTGGACTGAGACGCACTAGCCGTTGGGTCTGACTACTAAAAAAAATCATATACTAGAGGAAGTCTTGCAAAATGAATCAGGCTGAAACTCAAAACGATGGCCGGATTTGCAACTAGCGTCCTCAAACTATACATGACAGGAGCTTTTTTACTGATAGGAGGCCGAATAACGATTTTAGATTCTTAGGGTGAACTTGAAGATTTGAGGGTTCGAAAATTTTTGATATTCGTTACCTGAGATTGCAACTTAAAACAATGAATGGATTTGTAGTTAGCACCCTCAAACTATACATGACACGAGTTTTTGCCTTGATAGGAAGCCTAATAACGATTTTAGATTTTTAGGGTGCACTTGAAGATTTGAGAGTTCGAAAATTTTTGATATTCGTTACCTGAGGCTACAACTTAAAACAATGAATGGATTTGTAGTTAGCACCCTCAAACTATACATGACACGAGTTTTTGTCTTGATAGGAAGCCTAATAACGATTTTAGATTTTTAGGGTGGACTTGAAGATTTGAGAGTTCGAAAATTTTTGATATTCGTTACCTGAGGCTACAACTTAAAACAATCAATGGATTTGTAGTTAGCACCCTCAAACTATACATGACACGAGTTTTTGTCTTGATAGGAAGCCTAATAACGATTTTAGATTTTTAGGGTGAACTTGAAGATCTGAGAATCTGAAAAATTTTGAAATTCGTTACCTGAGGCTGCGACTCAAAACAATGTCCGGATTTATAATTAGCATCCTCAAACTATACATGACACGAGTTTTTGTCTTGATAGGAAGCCTAATAACGATTTTAGACTTTTAGGGTGGACTTGAAGATTTGAGAGTTCGAAAATTTTTGATATTCGTTACCTGAGGCTACAACTTAAAACAATAAATAGATTTGTAGTTAGCACCCTCAAACTATACATGACCCGAGTTTTTGTCTTGATAGGAAGCCTAATAACGATTTTAGATTTTTAGGGTGGACTTGAAGATTTGAGAGTTCGAAAATTTTTGATATTCGTTACCTGAGGCTGCAACTCAAAACAACGACCGGATTTGTAATTAGCATCCTCAAATTATACATGACACGAGTTTTTGTCATGATAGGAAGCCAGATAACGATTTTAGATTTTTAGGGTAAATTTGAAGATTTGATGGTTCGAAAATTTTTGATATTCGTTACCTGAGGCTGTAACTCAAAACAACGACCAGATCTGTAATAAGCATCCTAAAATTATACAGGACACGAGTTTTTGTCATGATAGGAAGCCAGATAACGATTTTAAATTTTTTAAGATGAACTTGAAGATTTGAGAATCTGAAAAATTTTGAAATTCGTTACCTGAGGCTGCGACTCAAAACAATGACCAGATTTGTAATTGGCATCCTCAAATTATACATGACACGAGTTTTTGTCATGATAGGAAGCCATATAAGGATTTTAGATTTTTAGGGTAACTTTGAAGATTTGATGGTTCGAAAATTTTTGATATTCGTTACCTGAGGCTGTAACTCAAAATAACGGCCGGATTTGTAATTAGCATCCTCAAACTATACATGACACGAGTTTTTGTCTTGATAGGAAGCCTAATAACGATTTTAGATTTTTAGGGTGAACCTGGAGATCTGAGAATCTGAAAAATTTTGAAATTCGTTACCTGAGGCTGCGACTCAAAACAATGTCCGGATTTGTAATTAGCATCCTTAAAGTATACATGACACGAGTTTTTGTCGTGATAGGAAGCGAAATAACGATTTTAGGTTTTCAGGGTAGAAGTAAAGATTTGAAGGCCTGAAAATTTTTGATGTCCATTACATGAGGCTGCAACACAAAACATCAGCCGGATTTGCAATTAACATACTCAAATTATATGTCACACGAGTTTTTGTCATGATAGGATGCCAAATAACGATTTCAGATTTTTCAGGGTAAGCTTGAAGATTTGAGGATTCGAAAATTTTTGATATTCGTTCCTTGAGGCTGCAACACAAAACAACAACCGGATTTGTAATTAGCATCCTCAAATTATATGTCATACGAGTTTTTGTCATGATAGGATGCCAAATAACGATTTTAGATTTTTCAGGGTAAGCTTGAAGATCTGAGGGTTCGAAAATTTTTGATATTCGTTACCTGAGGCTGCAACTCAAAACAACGACCGGATTTGTAATAAGCATCCTCAAGTTATGCACGACACGAGTTTTTGTTATGATAGGAGGCCAGATAACGATTTTAGATTTTTCAGGGTAAGCTTGAAGATTTGAGGATTCGAAAATTTTTAATATTCGTTACCTGAGGAGGCAACTTAAAACAACAACCGGATTTGTAATTAGCATTCTCAAATTATATGTGACACGAGTTTTTGTCATGACAGGAAGCCAGATAACGATTTTAGATTTTTCAGGGTAAGCTTGAAGATTTGAGGATTCGAAAATTTTTGATAGTCGTTACCTGAGGAGGCAACTCAAAACAACAACCGGATTTGTAATTAACATCCTCAAATTATTTGTGACACGAGTTTTTCTCATGACAGGAAGGCAGATAACGATTTTAGATTATTAGGGTGAACGTGAAGATTTGAGGACTCGAAAATTTTAGATATTCGTTACCTGAGGCTGCAACTCAAAACAACAACCAGATTTGTAATTAACATCCTCAAATTACACATGACACGAGTTTTTCTCATGACAGAAAGCCAGATAACGATTTTAGATTTTTCAGGGTAAGCTTGAAGATTTGAGGATTCGAAAATTTTTAATATTCGTTACCTGAGGAGGCAACTTAAAACAACAACCGGATTTGTAATTAGCATTCTCAAATTATATGTGACACGAGTTTTTGTCATGACAGGAAGCCAGATAACGATTTTAGATTTTTCAGGGTAAGCTTGAAGATTTGAGGATTCGAAAATTTTTGATCGTCGTTACCTGAGGAGGCAACTCAAAACAACAACCGGATTTGTAATTAACATCCTCAAATTATTTGTGACACGAGCTTTTCTCATGACAGGAAGGCAGATAACGATTTTAGATTATTAGGGTGAACGTGAAGATTTGAGGACTCGAAAATTTTAGATATTCGTTACCTGAGGCTGCAACTCAAAACAACAACCAGATTTGTAATTAACATCCTCAAATTACACATGACACGAGTTTTTCTCATGACAGAAAGTCAGATAACGATTTTAGATTTTTAGGGTGAACTTGAAGATCTGAGAAACTGAAAAACTTTGAAATTCATTACCTGAGGCTGCGACTCAAAACAATGACCGGATTTGTATTAAGCATCCTCAAATTATACGTGACACGAGTTTTTCTCATGACAGGAAGCCAGATAACGATTTTACATTTTTAGGATAAACTTGGAAGATTTGAGAGTCCTAAAATTTTTGATATTCGTTATTTGTAGTTAGCACATTTAAATTATACATTATATAAAAATCTGACGGAGGCGGAGGCGAAGTTCCGTTACAACCATAGTCATAACCAACTTTTCAGGGCCGGCGCAGTTGTGTTACACCTCACTGTATTATGGGGTGCTTCCACCCATGTACACGCCGCCCCTGATTCTGGTATTTCCGCCGGCCCTGCACGAAATCGAACACCCGTTCTCCTAAAGTAAACCGGGCGATGCGGAAGTTGGCCGATCTGAGAGTCTTGAGCGGCACACCACGGTGCATATTATGAAACGCGTATTAAAACAACGCCAAAGGCACGAGACGCCACACGATGCCAATTCGGGATTGCAACTAAACCCCCCCCTCCCCCAAGCAATTCTACTACTGTTATCTCTTTTCGCATCGCTACTGACTGTTTCCAAATCAGTTTTGTGCTCTGCCACTAATTAAAGAGACTCAAAGTTGTAATTGTGTCACTGCGGCACATCTGTTCCGTATTTTCGTTAAATTCTGCTTGCATACCGTATCTAAAGTAGCTAATTTATGTGTTCATTATCAAGGAAAGAGTGGCTTGAACCTCTCTTGGTACTGACAAGATATCAAAATGAATTAAGTTATATTGGATGTTTCCTAAAAAATGGAGTCAACGGTGATTTTCCATTGCACGAGAGTCTGAGATCCTCTTGCAACCAAATTACCCGCCCATCCTCGAAAAAAAAGCATCTAACGCAGAAACTGTCGTAAATAGCTTCTTGCGCCTCTGTACTACACTGAACTAGGATGACATAATTTTTTTTCTGCAAGCTTCAACTGGATGAAACGTAACTATCATGGACCCCCAAGTTGCTTTAGAACGAAGTTTGAGCTGTTCTTCAGTTTGCTATTGCTATGCCGCCACTGACACGATTTTCAAAAATCATACCATTTTTCCATCCTCGCCAAGGTAATAATACTGTGTCAAAATTTCGTTAAAATCCATTCTATAATTAATTTGTTATACAATACAGAACGATCTAAAGCAATACTCATCGTTATGTACATATACCTGATGGAAAAACTTATACCGCGAGGGGATACTCATTCGCTTAACCTGAGACATGGAAGTTTGTTGACAATTCCATACCACCAGTCTGCAATGTTCCAAAGATGTTTCACCTATAATGCCGCAAAACAGTATATTGCGATAAATAATACCTTGAAGTCTTTACCAGTTGACAGATTTAAAAAGAAAATGAAAAACATCTTCTTGCTAGCATAATGCTCAATTTCGAGTGATATATTTTTTTGCTCAGTTACTGTTAATACTGCTGTTTATAATATATATACATACATTCCCTGTTAGCTTAGGTTTAGGTGTTAGTTTAGTATGTAGTTTTATATATGGGTTAAATGTAAGAATAGCCTTAGGCTAAATTTCGCCCAAATAAAGTCGTTAAATAAATAAATAAATAAATAAATAAATAAATAAATAAATAAATAAATAAATAAATAAATAAATAAATAAATAAATAAATAAATAAATAAATAAATAAATAAATAAATAAATAAATAAATAAATAAATAAATAAATAAATAAATAAATAAATAAATAAATAAATAAATAAATAAATAAATAAATAAATAAATAAATAAATAAATAAATAAATAAATAAATAAATAAATAAATAAATAAATAAATAAAAGTCCCTTGTCTTTTGTACCAGGCAAGGCAATGTCCGGATGGACCTAAGAAGTGTATCATCCAATCACCCCAATTTCACCTCATCCTTAAAATACAGTAGAAACCCCTGAAACACCTAAGAATGAAGTCGAGGAATATTCATTTTTTTTGCAGCATTACCTACTATGACCCCACACTATATCGCTACCCAAGGTTCGTCGCAATCCGTGCAGCGGTTACTGAGATTACGAGGTTAAAAAATGCGACAGACTGACAGATAGACCGACAGACACAAATACATACCGACAAAACTGAGTGACGTGGATCTTCCTTATGTAGACATCATAAAACGTCCAAAAATTGTTTTATCTCGAAATCGAAAATTTTCACGATCACAATACTCCCCCCTCCTATCGGTGTGGGAAGTAAAAATTGATTTCTCATATACCTACTCTCCACAACTTCAAGTTCGCTACAAGATAAATTTTGCTTTCTAACCTAAATTGTCGACCAATGGATGGTGAAGCTCAAAAGTCTCGCATGGTCTCTATGGAAAATCTAAAAAAGTAGTGATTTAAAATCAACAAATATGTTTAGGCGTGCAAAGCAAAATTGGAAGCAAATTTCTCCATGGAACTTGTTCGGAATGTGTACCGTCATCCCTCTAAGAAGGCAAAGATCCGAATCATCTTTCAGTAAGGCTGTGGCATAGCGTCGAAGTTTCCCGCCCCGGTATTTATTTGGAAATTACCCTAAACCCTTAACGTTCTAGTAGACACGGTGAAAAGAATTTCCCGTTAATCCTCTTCCGAGCAGCCAACGGGAGGGAAACTTTTCCGGGTGGCATAAATGTTGATAAAGTTCGAGCGATCTGTCAAACTTTTGTAACTCCATTCGGCGAATGGCTGTTGGGACGCCTCTCCTAAATGGGGTTCTGCCTTCTATTAATTACGTAGCATTAAAGGGACCCGAAGAAGCAAAAGGACGCGCGGACAAAATTCCTGTCGAACAACCATAACTTGAAGAGGAAGGGTCCTATGTAGGTATAAAACCTTTATAAGGGCAAAATTCCGGTCAAAGCCAGCGACCAGCGATTTTTGCTTACAGTCTAACATCTTTAGAATAAAATTTAACATTTAATGGGATAAAGAAATTAGGCATTTCCATTTAGTTAAGTCAAAAGTGAAGATATCTCTAACTGAAGCATTCTGAACATCTATTGAAATTTTTTAATTACGCTATGTTGTAGTTGTGTTTATTTCACTACAAACTAAATAATTTTTTACAATTTAAAAAGACTGTAATTCAAGTTTCATTTTCCGCGATTTTGCTGAAGTACCTACTGAAGAATTTGAACGGTTCCAGTCAGAGGTATCATTACTTTTGGCTCACTGAAATGGCTTCTTTTATGGCATTAAATGTGTTGGAAATCGTGAAGTTTGCGGAAAAAATCTTAACAACCGTCATTGAGTTTGACATAAACGTCTGACATTATTGATATTAGTATTTTATATTTGTGCAACTGTAAGGCTGATTTGGCCATTAAACTTGTTGTTAAACTTTGGACGAGAGAGCATTTTTTCTTCTGGGACAACTACTCACAATACAGTGGCGTGAATCCCCATCGCAGAAATTGGGCTGTATAGAGCTCCAAACTGTTACTTACGGGACTAATTCAGCTCCTTATTTGGCAACGAGGTGTTTAGTAGAGCTGGCTACGACTGGTAAAGAGAAATATCCTTTAGCTGCGAAAACTTTACTCGAACAAACGTACGTGGATGATATTTTAGGTGGAGCAGATAAAATGTGAAAATTTATTCAGAAGACATAGATATTCTACTGCCAGCAACAATCACTAGTACTTTTCCTTTGATTAAGTATTTTTTTACTGACTTTGGAAATTAGCTAATAGCTAGTAGGCTGTGAAAAATGAGCGTTCTTGTTACCGCTGTTGTTTCTGGTTAAAGCTAATATGTTGTACGGAATTTTCATAATCTTGCGTCGTTACTCTAGTTAGTTTGCATTTTCTACTAAGCTAGTTGGGTTCTTCCATATTAACGGGCTTTTGTGTATTTTTCATGGCCTGCTAGGGTGCTTGCATGCAGGAAAATTGAAAAACACCGATTTGACTGAAAATTTGAAATAAAATGAAAACCAAAAAAGATTGATATCGGGAATGCTAAACAGGTTATATCATCTACTAATCATCTACTAATATGTAGCAACGCTTCTTAAGCGATCATTAGTGTGATCTAGTGAGGCGTTGCATTTCATTTGTGCTCAACCTCAGTCTTTTAAAAGAGGTTGGGCACGGATGTGCTGTCAACTGTAACATTTTATTTGAATTAAGTGAGATACCTACTGAGATATCAGTCACGTACGTCGTACAATTCAATAACCAAGGAAAATCTGAGTTAGAAAACCTATGGAACGATTCGTGTGTGGCTATTCTAGGACAAATATAGTCAGTGTGTCAGTGACCTATTGCGCGACAGACTTGGTACTTGCGCTGAGAAAGAAGTACTTCAGATACGTCTGAAGGAAATGTGACTATGTATACTTTTCACTTTGAGTTGGTTGAACTGCCGAAGACTAGATGAGACATTTGTTGCCATAGCAGCACTACGTCTATTGAGAACGCAGTACTCGAGAAATGACAGAAGGAAAATTGACTAGACTCCGATATAGCGGAGATTCTATAGTGCGACCTGTGACCTGTATTGAAAGTGAATAGATCAGCAGTGCATAAATTAGGTCCAAAGCAGAATGCACTGCACAGTCTCTTTTAAAACCAGTTACATCTATTATTCTCAAATATTAAACTAAAGCCAGATTACAAAATCTAAACTGTGTTTTTACACCTGAATGAAATTATGTCATACAGGGTGTTCCTTTGAAATCCTTCCACCCCTTGTTTCTCGAAAACTGCTGATTAAAAGAAAAAACGCCAAGAGACACGTCAAAATATTTGGCCGTTTACACTTAATGATGTGTAATAAAAATGTCTACCAATCATAAAATTTTTGAAGGCTTAAAATAACAGCTTTTGCTTCATTCCAAGTGGCTAAAAACTGGCAAAGAATATGTACCTATGTAAAGAGACCATACTTAGACTTAGACCTTAGTGGTAATACTAGTTTTCAAAATGAATGAACCGCCACAAAATGTTCGCCTACAACAGTGTGGGAAGTACAAACCAAATTTCGCCTCTTGTAAATCAGCTCGGTCATAAAGTGGGGAAACTTCTAGCGCACAGTGACCGTAAAAAGGGACATAGTGACCCGGTCACAGTGGCAGTCGAAGAAGAATCTACCAGCAAAGGAGGGTATCGTCGTAAAGTTTACGGTCGATCTGAAATTGAATTAACTTTTGGACTGGTACCAGCCAAGTGGTATGGAAAATGTATACGCGCACACACCCGCCCGCTCGCCCGGTCTCCAACGTATTTCTCTTGCCAAACTTCATAAATCCCAACAACACAACACGGATGCGAACTTCAGAAGTTTTATAGTAGGCCAGGCCAAGAAATCCTGTTGTTGTTCGTAATATATCGAGTGTATGAAAATAACATTTTCTAATTTCAGGATGTTATTATTTACGTGAAGTATTAAGCAAAGTTAAAACGGCTTATAATGTGTATGAGGGGAGCAATGGACTAGTGTCATGAATTTTTTTATTTGGTTGCATATGATAGAGTACGTCATAAAAAGCATCCAATTTTTTCTCCGATTATTTTGGGAAACAGGAAAGCCGTGAAAATAAGGAAAATATTTGAATTCTCCTAGAGCAGTGACGTTACTGCCCTAAAGGCGAACAGCCAATCAAAAGACAGATATGTGTGCTGTGTTGCCGCATTCTGATGGCGCGCGAAATGCCGGAGCTGTACGCGGGCTGGCTCATCTATCTTGTTTTCTGTTCCCGTCTGATATGTTTTGTGGTTTTAATATCCCGTGTTCCGAAAATCCGAAACCTAGGTTAAGGTTCCTGAAGTAGACGTGACAATATTTTAATCACAGTTGTAATATATAAGGAGTATTTGTCCGAAAAATTTGGATCATAAATGCGTAGACCAAAGACAAGATGATATGAAAAATATTGCCTAGTCTTTATTCTACATTATTAATATTTATCCTCCTTTTCGGACACTATATTTCTGATTTCTGTGAGGTGTTTCAGGAACAAGAAACATATTTCGGTAAAGCCATCACAGGATGACCGATCGCAGGAGTACCTCAGGGATCTATTTTGGGACCTGCTCTGTTCTCTAAGTATATAATTTCGACGTTGACGTTACTTCGCAAAACGATTGTAGGGTGCTACTTTAAAACGCCCAAAAAGCGTATTATTTCATAATTGCTGATATTCGCGGTTACAATACTCCCCTCATCTATCGCCGTGGGAAATAGAGATACAACGAAAAGAGCAAGAAACATATCAAGTAAAAAAAACTCACACATTTATAACATTAAAGACAGTAAAATGTGTTTAATAGACCAAAAGTATAATATGTAATAAAAAGTAGGTACACTAGCACAACGAAAACAATACATTCAAACCAACTGGTCAAAAATATATAAAGATATAAAAAAAAACATCTTAATGAGGTAATCAGTTAACGCACTTCGTTTCTAAGCTGTAGCATATCTTTTCAGTTAATAGATCTTTGACTTTCCTCTTAAAAATAAACAAACTATGCGAAAACTGTACATCCTCATCCAAGTTGTTACAGAATTTATAGCTGTTGTAATAAAAACTCTTTTGAAATAAAGTAGTATTATGCATACCACCATCAAACCTGTTTTTGTGACATTTATTATATTGATGATCCTGTTTTTTTTGCTATACGTTTCACGTTTTTATAATCATATATCCAACACTAAAGTATATCCACCGATGGATCTGTTAAAATTTTTATTTCACTTGAATCTCTCCTATTTTTTAAAAGCTTTTATTTAACTTGCAATGTATGTACGCTTGTTCGGGTGGAATCTTGCAACTCAATTTTGAAGCCGATATCTTCAACTGATTGAGCTGAAATTTTGTATACACGTTTAGTTTGGATGACAATGCACGATAAGCTGTATGACGTCGTTCTAAATCTAATAGTCGAATAGTTATTTAATGCATTTATACAATATGGGTATCCATATTGATATGAGAACGCCCAGTAGATGTTAAGGGGAAAGACAATCTAATGAGAGGAATGTCATCACTGACAATAGACCCACTGATGTCATTTTTAGTCAAACGATGAATTTTGTTGTGAGAGTTTGGGGAAAATATACTATTCAAAGCTGGCAAGTTGTTTTATCACTGCATGAATCTGACGACCTGAGAGAAGAGAGTTTTTGCATTTGGCGCTCAACTAGAGGCTTGCGGTGTGAGCAAGAATCTGGCAGCTGTCACACGAGATTCTGAATCGAATTGTACGAGTTCCTTCATACAACCTACGCAGTGGTCATCACCAGGTTGAATCGACGACGGTGATGACATCGACATGAGATTAGGGGGTAGCTAACGAACCGCTGGTGCACCGAGCAACCTCGAAGGGTAGACCGGACAGACGGTGTGTATGACTATGACAGCGACGTAAGTGGTAAAGAAGATCCGCGGTAAGGATTTTCCAATAATAAGTTGTAAAGGAACATTTGGGGTGCTGGACTGACTTTGGGAAAGTATAGGGATAAGCTCGTGTTCTTAGTGGACTCTTATCACCAACACAGTTTTAAGTTTATGTTTAGAATAGGTCTATATTTTTTGTTTAGTTTAAGGTTTTCATGATGTCTAGACTGTTAACTATCAACTTATAGCCTCATTATACACAATTTATATGATCATAAAAGCTTGTCGCGCGATTTACTTGTGTAAATTAACTAGTACCTATTCTAACTTGGTCTAACTTGGTCTGCTGAGTTTAATTGTGTTAAATTCTCAGTTTAATTGAATTCCTATAGGTAGGTACTTACGTAAATCGCGCGACAAGCTTTTATGATCATATAAATTGTATATAATGAGGCTATCAGTTGATAGTTAACACTCTAAAGGAATATTTTATTTTCTTTTTTTAGAATAAAAGCTTTTTTTTTTAAAGTTTTTTTGTCTTAATTTATTCCGTTTGACTCGACTAAAGTCATGTCATCTAAAATTCGCGGTTTGACGCGGTTACGTAATAGGTGAATGCCTATTGGAGGCTGGGAGGTGTTAAGCGGAATATCATAAAGGAATGTATGTAGATAGACTCCTCCGTTGAGGAGCCGCGCCGCATCAAAGCAAGTGCATGCTCGCAGTGCTCCGGCAAGTGTAACCCCGTGAATTGGAGCCGTCTTTGAAAATTAGTCAACGACGACGACGGCGAGGTGACGGCTTCGCGTGAACTCAAAACCAACCAACCAACCAAGCATCTCTGCACGGTTACTTGCTTTTAGGCCAGGCGATGCTCCAATGATTCCTTATATCATATAAATAGAAAAAATTTCTAAATAACCACCGTCAAATAGCTAACTAGCTCGCTGATTTTCTCGGGATAGTTCGAAATGAATCGTCAGGTGCACACAGAAAAATCTGTCGTTTTGTCAAAGACTTACGCTTGGATTTAAAGGTACGTTACACTCAGCATTCCTCAAATACAGCGATGTTTTATCCAATGGAAAGTTGGTAACGAATTATATCGTATTGTCGACTCAACTACAAGATGTCATTGGATTCCAATGAATAATTCAATCGCAGCCTGTCGTTGGATTGAATCTGTGTTTGGTAATTGATTCTAAACTACTTTCTTTTCCTTGGACCAACAGATTTTATTGCGAGGACTGCTGATTGATTCGTTTGGATGTTTAATTGTGTGATTTTGTATGAAGTTATAAGGAGCATGATATAAGAATTAGACAAAAGCCTGCACCAGTTGTTGCATTATTACCTGAAATATAACTGTCTGACTAAATACCTACATTCAAATGTGGATGTTAGCTCTTCTAAGTCCCAATTTCTCAGTAGGTCCTCCATTTAATATATAACGGGACACATTTAAATCACACAATTGCCGATGCAATATGCAAAACCACGAGATGACACAACACGGCTAACACCGAAACAACACAACGGAACAACCGTCCATGTTGGCGGGTTCGCGGCGATAGTAACACTGAGATCATCCCCCTGTTCTTTATTCTTACATTCACTGAATCGGGACGTGAGTCCCGCCGAATACTGATTATAGTTCAGCGAACGACAAGGGCCATTAAAACAAAATTAATTTTTATCAGACGAATTATCACGGACTGCTGTTGCAATAATAATTTTTGTACATTGAATAGATTGTATGCTTAGCTTAAATGAAACATAGGGTAAATTTCGAGAACAAAAGGATGTTTTGATTGCATTATATGTCAATACTGGTATTAGAAGGATTGTACATATCGTTAGAACGAATATAAAATTATTTTGAATTTATTGGCGTACCTGTGATTACTTCGAATATAAATATCGAATTCTTTGAATGACATGGATTTGAAACAACTAAATATATTCAAAGCGATGGAAAAACATCCAGATACTAACAATTAGAAACGCAACAGTATTTTTTTCTGTGTGTGATCAGATAATTGTCGGATCTTATTCGACAAATTACAAACTTATTCATTAAAACAAACTATCTGTCTCTCAGACGTCCCTGACTCCAGCCAACCTCTCTTGCCAGGTTGTCCAGAGCTGATATACTTTAATAACATCACTCAGCACTAGAGCACTACGTAATTACCATATCAAATATATTTAAATATATAGCGGTTTAGAAATACCAATACAACAAAAGGAAGGTTAAGTTAAGTCCCAATGATAGCCGCTGCCTCTGAACTCTGGCCAAACAAATAGAGGGTAACTTCTCGAGGAACAGCTTCCCTCCGATCACATGTGCGGATGGAACAGTTGCACCTGCTTTCAAGGACAAGGCCGAAATATTTGCCAAGATATTTGCAGCAAATTCCACTACAAATGTCGTGTCCAGGTACAATCCATACCAAGAGTACTATGAGCGAAATTGCATTCAGAACAAAAATAGTCAGTCACTTGACATTGATATGGCGAATGGGCCCGACATGATCCCCTTCATTGTTGTGAAGACTAACTACAGGCTCGTAGCTCTGCTATCTGTGATCAGTAAGGTGATGGAGAAATGCGTCAACCAAGAGCTCATGAAACACCTTGAGCACCATCACTTAAGCAACAACAGACAATATGGACTCCGACATCAAAGATCAACTGGGGATCTCCTAGTTTACTTCAAATGTGTGTGGAGCAAACTCATCCATTCGTTTGGCGAGGCTCACGTCATTGCACTTGATATTTCAAAGGCATTCGATCTACTGTGATATGCGGCTCTCCTAAACAAGCTTCCGTCTTACTGCCTCCCTGCTAAGCTTTACAGTTGGCTCGCAGACTTCTTCTCAGGTCGTAAAATCTCTGTCGTTGTAGACGGCTTCCTCTTCTATCCATAACATCAATGAACAACGAAAGAGGGAGAGAGGCTTTCTGATGACTAAAACACCAGTGCATAAGCCTTCAAATGGGCGGTTATGAACCTCTCCTTACCCTACCTTTCAAGTCCAACCCTCATCGCAAAGGTGAGGATGACCTTGGGTCCTGCCCATCTTATGTTCTCAAGTGCAACAACCCTTGAACTTAGTGTGGTCTACCTGTGATACCTGAGGGCTTCACAGTGATATAGAATGTGTGCCGAGGATTCTTTTTCCTCGTTCCAGCATGTACACGTCGCCCCACCTTGGCCAGAGGTCTTAAAATAAGTTCTCTATTTTGACAAAGGTTTCCAAAGATTACTGTCCATCTCATAAGATGCAGATTTTGCAACTTTTTTTTATATAACTGAGCAGACCGCGCAGGAAGGGTCTAAATACCAAAGTACCGCGGCTGCTGTGAAAGGGTTATGTTAGGGGAAGTTTATTAACGCGAGATTTGAATGGGCCAATACCCGCAGGCCCAATAAGTTCATCTTCTGGCAGTCCATTTCAAGCCTTAGACATCCTGGGAATAAATGTGCGGTTGTACCGCTCAGTTCTTGATGTATGAAGAACGACCGTCTTAGGATGAGATGCAGCGGTCGCAGGGGTACATCTGGTAGGAGCAGTGAGCGGCGGAACGATAGAGGATAGCTCAGAGGAGCAGATGCCGTTGGAATATCGGTAGAAGAGTGAGAGGTCACCAACAACACGCCGGTGAGAAAGTGACTGAAGGTGGCGCGTTAAGGCCGGATCGCCAATCAGTCGAATTGCCCTTCTCTGGACGGCATCTAGAATAGACAGGGTAGTAGGGGCAGCAGCTCCCCAGACATGAGAGCAATACTCCAGGCGAGGTCTTATCTCGGCTTTATATAGCGTGAGGAGGTTACATGGTGAGAAATACTTTCTGGCTCTAAATAGGTACCCAAGCTTTTTACCAGCAGCTGTTGCAATTGACGCGACGTGTTCGTGCCAGATCAGATTTTCTGTAATGTTGACTCATGACAGCTTGAATGAGTGACTCCTTGGCAGAGCTTGGTTGTTCATTAGAGCCTGGTGTTGGCTTGGGCACTTCTTGTTTAATAGCGTACTGGGTCTTGGGGGCATTAAATTTAACCATATTCTTAAGCCCCCAAGCGGTAATGGTATCGAGATCCTTTGAAAGTGAAGCTGCCACTGCCAGTCTTCTGCATTTCAGCTCGATCACAGAGATCGGTCTATTGCTCATGATGCCTGCATGCAGCGTACTGTCAGCCACAAAACTGTGGATTGGGTTTGTAGTGCTAGAGAGTAGTTCATTGATATGAAGCATTGATGCTATGGAAAGAAGAGGAAAAGCCGTCTACAACGACAGAGATTTTCCGACCTAAGAAGAAGTGTGCGAGCCAACCGCAGAGCTTAACAGGGAGCCCATAAGACGGGAGCTTGTTTAGGAGAGCTGCATGCCACAGTTGATCGAATGCCTTCGAAATATCGAAAGCAACGATGTGAGGCTCGCCAAATGACTGGATGAGTTTGCTCACACATGTGTGATGTAAGCCAGGAGATCTCCAGTTGATCTTTGGTGTCGGAATCCATATTGTCTGTCATTGATTAAGTGATGGAGCTGTAGGTATTTAATGAGCTCTTGGTTGACGCATCTCTCCATCACTTTACTGATTACAGAAAGCAGAGCTATAGGTCTGTAGTTGGTCGGATCAGTAAGACAACCGAAAAAGGCGAGTAAATATGGGAGCGAGCTCCGGTGCGCACTTTTTGACAACAATGGAGGGGATCATGTGGGGCCCATTCGCCCTATTAATGTCAAGTGACTGCAGCACCTTCCGAACTATTTTTGTTCTGAACGCTATTTCGCTCATGGCTTGGGGTACTCTCGGTATGGATGGTAACTGGGCACTGGATGGGACTTTTACAGTGGAGTTTGCTGCGAATGTCTTGATTTTGCAACAACACTTCTGTTGTCCTTCTAATGGCACCTCCCTAATGGAGCTGAACTTGATTACTCCGTATACTACCGTGAGGTGCTTCACCGCTTATACTCTAAACTCCCGACAACGAAAACTTCCAGATTCCAGATTTTGACGTGGCATCGCTTGAACTATTTCCGCGCTCGTGTCTGTCTGTTTTACAGGAGGTGACGCTGATGTATTAGGTAATTGTGAAAATAAGCGCACCGTGGCATGGCATGAGATGGCGTGCGCGCTACAGCTGCGAGCAGCTACACAGCTACAGCTTCGCTGTTTTATGCATGCACCTCTCACAGCGAAACAATTAGTGCCGCGCGCTCCTTTCTCAAAACTACCGCCGCCGCACACAAAATAGTAGACAACGTGCTACCATCCCCATCCCATCCCATCCCATCCACCTTATCAACCGAGCCTTTATTCGTTTCCGAGAATTTCTCAGCTTCTCCTCTAGCGAACGGTTAAATAAAATTCATCGACTGACTGTGTCGTTTACTGTATATGTTACGGTTAAAGTGTTTACTTTGATAGTTTATATACTATCCAGCTAGTATATAAATCATCCAAATTTCTCGTTATTTTGATGGATAATCATATTTCAACTAAAGCAGCTAGAAATATTGGTTGGTTTGTATACTAGCCAGCTAGTTTATAAACTATACAAGACGTGCCGCTAAAGTATGTACCACAAAGATGTCACACATATTAACCAGTGTCTCTGGTTAGTTTACAAACTATCCACATCCATATCATTTGGATAAGGTATGAACCTAATCAGGGCCGCCACATCGCAAAGTTGGGCCCAGGACCAGATTCTGGCCACGGGCCCCCAATACCATAGCCGTCTCAAGTGATGAGGCCTTCGAACTGGCAACGAGATGATTATGCCAATATCATGTTGAAAAACTACTGATTTCCTCTCTCCACATAAAACGTCATTTGTACTTGCTTTCAAGTTTCAGTGATTGAAATGTCTAATTTTTTACTGTCTTTTATCCTTCATTTTCTCAAATAAATTTAAGAAAGTGTAACTGAAAATTGGACACACTAGTATTCACGTACATTAAGTAGTTATTAGTTATGGGATTTTGTTACTTTTTCGTCTTGGAATAGTACGAATTGCAAATAGAAGCCTTATTCAGAGAAATTCATAATCACTCATTTATTAAGAGTAGCTGACAGAAAATAATGATTGACTAAATTTTATAATCAACACATTCAATCAATTATGTTCAAATTGAATTTTTGTGGACTTATTGGAAAAGAGAGTCTATGTGTACAACATGGCTGAAGGGTTTGATTGAAACAGCACTTAAGAGAATATAGAATGTGTATTAAGTGATAAACCGGAACAAAAAATAATTGTCACAAAAATGAAGTTGCTTCATTATAGTTTATTCACAATTCATTATAGTTGTTTGTAATAAAGTTCCCAGAAAACAATTAGATTATTAAAGAAAAAACAAATCAATCAGTAAAATATGATCTTTGTTTTGTTGAATAACATAACATACACTGTTAAAAAACAGTCGCTTGCACGGCAGCGTTTACTGAGATTCAGGCCCGGACCGGGGGGCCCCTATGGGGCCCGGGCCCAGGACAACAGTACCCGGTTGCCCCCCCCTTGTGACGGCCCTGAACCTAATATCTCTAGTAATACATAATAACCAACTCGTTGGTTAGTATGTAAACTAACTAATTTTCTTTGGGCAGTTTAACAGAAAAGTGAGATTACGTTTATGGCAAGTGCAAGCGTGACGTTGGTATTGTTTACTGTCGTGCCTTGTGAAGTCCAGCATTGTTTTTTATAGATCTTTCTTTTCCTTTTTCCTGCGAGAAACTGCTGGCAAAGAATAGAAAAACATTACGAATACGAAATAAAGCAAAACTTTTTCCTGCTACCTTTACTTTTGAAGGAAATACTTCATTTTTATAAACACGGACTATGGTCTCTCACTCCCGACAGACAACGACAAGCTAAACCTGATCTGAAGCGCTTCACTGCAGTTCCCGTTCCATCGCATACAAATCGGCAAACGGCTTTTGAAAAAGTCTAATACATGCTAAGGAAGCGTTTGCATTATCCGTCCTCTATCTGCAAAGCTTCCTGGAAAATTTAGTGGCGTTGCCAGTCGGGAGGTTGGAGCGTTCCCGTTCGAATGTCTGCTTAGCATTCGGAGTAATCAGCCGCCGTTGCGCCGTTGCACTGGCCGCATTTGTATGTAAAATACATCCCGACTACGAGAAGGAGGAGGACGGGATTGCAAACTTCCAGTTACGTACACATACACATAGATTACTCCCAGCCGATCCTGCTATACTACCTCGGGTGCCATGCCGGTGTGCCTCTCCCTTAGGAAAGCCGAACTTGCTTCTTTTGCACCGCCCACGAACCAATCCAGAACAACATTGATTGCTACCCTGAAACTAGTTCTGTCATATAACTTCCCAAACCCATCTTGTGTGTGTCTCATCGATTCGTTTGCTACATAGGTCGCACCAACAATTTCTGCAAAGTTACATAATCAAGGTAGTCATTGATATCATAACTCTACTTATACGTCCAGTTTTACAGAATATTTTTGATTTGACAGTTGCACCTTTTTTTGTATAACTGAGCAGACCGCACAGGTAGAGCCTAAATACCAGAGTACCGCGGCTGCTGTGAAAGGGTTCTGTTAGGGGAAGTTTGTTAACGCGAGATTTGAATGGGCCAATACCCGCAGGCCCAATAAATACATCTTCTGGCAGTCCATTCCAAGCCTTGGACACCCTGGGAATAAATGTGCGGTTGTAGCGCTCAGTTCTTGATGTACGAAGAATGACCGTCTTAGGATGAGAGGTAGCAGTCGCACGAGTACATCTGATAGGAGCAGTGAGCGGCGGAACGATAAAAGACAGCTCGGAGGAGCAGATTCCATTAGAATATCGGTAGAAGAGTGAGAGGTCACCAACAGCACGCCGGTGAGAATGTGACTGAAGGTGGCGCGTTAAGGCCGGATCGCCAATTAGTCGAATTGCCCTTCTCTGGACGGCATCTAGTACAGACAGGGTATTAGGGGCAGCAGCTCCCCAAACATGAGAGCAATACTCCAGGCAAGGTCTTATCTGGGCTTTATATAGCGTGAGGAGATTACATGGTGAGAAATACTTTCTGGCTCTAAATACGTGCCCAAGCTTTTTGCCAGCAGCTGTTGCAATTGACGTGACGTGTTCGTGCCAGATCAGATTTTCTGTAATGTTGACTCCTAACAGCTTGAATGAGTGACTCCTTGGCAGAGCCTGGTTGTTCATTAGAATCTCTGGTGTTGGCTTCGGCACTTCTTGCTTGATAGCGTACAATACTGGGTCTTGGAGGCATTAAATTTAACCATATTCTTAAGCCCCCAAGCGGTAATGGCATCGAGATCCTTTGAAAGTGGAGCTGCTACTGCCAGTCTTCTGTTAATTCTTTGCAAATTCTCAAAATTCTTCTTCTTAGTAACGCGTAAAAAAGTGGTCTCTCCAAAACAATATATTGAGGGACTTCCTCCTGTATTTGGCAATAAAGCACCATGTTTGAGGACTGTGTATGTCTGGTACAACGAATTCAAATTTGAGAGACTCTCTCAATGACGATCTACGAGAAAGAAGGTCAATTTTATTTATAGATTTTGATGAAAATGTTGCCAATTTTCAGATAACTGAGGATGACCGAGTTACCTACAGAATTATTTGAAATACTCTTGGGAATGAAATGACTGCAATTCAAGGATCTTATGTGACCGTCTCGGAGTCAGGAAAGTTTGTTGTCGTGGAATCCCCATAATCTCTCAAAAGGCCACAAGATCATCTTGAATAGTGCCAACTCTTAAGAAATACTATTATGATAGATATAAGTGAGTGTATAATATCATAGCTACTGACGAAGCATGGACTCATGCATTTGAACTTAGGTCTACTCAACAAGCTAATGTAGCCGCAATTTCCAGTTCTATGTAAAAAAACGTATTCCGGTTATGACTTTTACCTAGGAAAATGCCTTAATAGTGAAAATCACTCAGCAAGGATTTTTGTTTATCATAAATTAGTAACTTTTTACCTAGATACCGTCTTTAAAAGCAGTGACCCTCAAAGTTATAATACTTTGTCCTGAGTCACTAAATTTAGATATATTTTATGCCTTGATGTGTCAAAAGAACATTTTAGTGAACACGTTTTAGCAGAATTTTACTTCACAACATTAAAAAGTCCTTCATACTCCAAGAATACTGCAAGGAGTCGTTTGGGTATTTGAGGTATTTTTTTAGATAAGATTTTGCTTTATAGTTAACAGACGTAGAAGAAAATTACTAGGTTTAAAACAGGATATTTATCACTAATAATTGACCAGCTTCCTAACTTATGACCAAAGGTGGAATTTGGTGATTCATTTAATCTCTACTTGGACTAAGAAGGCATATAAAAAAGAAAAATTGAGTCATTTTGTCCTTATAAGGAAAATGAGTTTGAGTGCAGTCAAAAATCATTATCCAAATTTACCATGATGAAAAATAGGTTGAATACTTTCCACAAGTTAGTGACGTAGACCAGGAGGTCATCCGTACACCTATGCTTACGGAAGATCTTTTTGTTGCGTTTGTGTCCAGTATTTTTACCAAGGTTTATATTGAACCATGCCCGCCTCGCCCTCTGGAGACTCAGAAGGATTTGCGGCAAATCTTGTGGCATTAGTCCTAAACTGATCTACTGGATACAACAGACGGTGGTCAAACCCATGGTAGTATATGGCGCTGTTGTCTGGTGGCAGAAATGCCTACAACGGACAACCAGAGTCAGGCTGGCAGCGGTGCAACGCACCGCCTGTTTGGCCATCACTGGAGCCATGTCTACCACACCAACGTTAGTCATGGAGACCCTTCTAAACTTAACACCTCTGCACATTGAGGTGGAAAGAGTTGCAAAAGTGGTCGCCTACAGACTGCTATCAATCGGCAGATCTGACAAAACAGAACTAGGTCCAGACACAATGGGTATAATGGGTGAAATTATCCATCATCATGTACTTGGAATGGTCTCGGACTGTATGGTTCCCCAAGTGCATATAGAGCGATCCTATAACGTCCTTTTACCAGGCAGGTACGAATGGAGGAGAGACGATTTCATATCACCCTCTGATCTTGCGCTATTTACAGGTGGCTCCAAGTCTGAACTGGGGGCAGGAGCGGGAGTAGTGGGTACCAATCCAAGAGTTAAAATTTCAGTCAACCTTGGGAGGTATACCACAGTCTTCCAAGCAAAAATGATTGCCATAGAGCTGGGAATCAGGGAACTAATCAAAAGGCCCCTGACAAACAGATCTATAAAAATCTTTTCAGACAGCCAGGCTGCATTTAAAGCACTGTGCTCCAGTCGGGTTGATTCAAGACTGGTATGGAGCTGCATGGACCTCCTCAACAAACTCGGAACGGGAAACAGGGTATCATTGATTTGGGTTCCGGGTCACTGCGGAGTGGAAGGCAATGTATTGGCCGACACGCTAGCAAAAGGAGGAACTGAATCTGTGTTCATAGGTCCAGAGCCATTTGCGGGCATAGCAAAAAGCACCGCTAAAAAGACCATCTCGGACTGGGTAGTGAGGAAAACACTCCTGAACTGGCGAGATACACCAGGTCTATTGCACTCGAAGGTGTTTATAAGATACCCCTCGAGTCAGGCCACCGAAGATCATGGAATGTAATAGGTACGACCTCCGCATTCTGGTCGGTCTGCTGACGGGACATGGTCGTCTAAGGTACCATATGCGGGGGTTGGGTCTTGAACAAACTTCAGACTGTCGCTTCTGCTACGTGGAGGACAAAACAGCGGAGCACATTCTTTGTTTCTGTCCAGTACTGGATAGTGCTAGGTTCCAGACATTCGGACTTGCCCAACTGGAACCTCATGACTTCAAGGAAGTTGCACCCTTCACGTTGATCGCCTTCGTAAAGAGGTGCGGATTGTACGGTGAACTTTAAAAAGGTGTGAGCCACAATAGACACAATTGAGTCGCAGTGGAGGGAGGCAGCTCTGCCCCACTCACTTTCAACCTAACCTAACCTAACCTAACCTATTGAATCATCCTACAAACCTTTCTCAGAATTATAACATGATCCAAACCGCAAAAAAATCAATAAAACTCCAGTTCAGTACATAAAAGTATAAACGTCGCAGGAGTACTGCCATTGAAACGAATGACTAACGCTAAACGGGCCTTAAGTTGAATGTGGAGGTAAAGAGGCAATAATCGGGAGAAAGGTGGAAATATCGGGAGGTGGGAAAGGGGTGGGGGGGAGGGGGGGGGCAAAGAAATTCTTCGCGCTCTTTCAGGCAGCGGTGGTAGTGGCAATCAATACGGTTGCCGTTGCCTTCGCACAGACGAAATGTCATTTTCTCTTTTTGTCAAAGGGGTATTTCGTAATATACGATATTAAATATCTCATATCGTTCGCGCTTTTTTCTTCTTCGTATTGTTCCTTTTACTATGTTACCGTTTTAATATTCGTTCCGCGTACAAATCACATGAACGTTTTTAGTACGAAAGATGTATGGTGATATGAAATTTCTGGCAGCTCACTCCACAGTTTTATAGCTATATTTATATGAACGAGTTGAGTTTTTTCGTCACTTGAATAAAAAAATACATAAAACTAGAAATGGTGATCACCTCGTGACAGCAAAGCTACGAGTGAAAATGTTTAAAATTCATGGAAACAGGAAAGTTTATAGTTTTATTAATAAAAAGTTAAAATCAATATTAATTCACGTCATTTATTCCCAGAGTGTCCAAGGCTCGGAATGGACTGCCAGGAGGTGTATCTTTTGGGCCTGCGGGTGTTGGCCCATTCAAATCGCGCGTTAACAATCTTCCCCTAACATAACCCTCTCACAACAGCTGCAGGTACTCTGGTATTTAGGCTATGCCTACGCGGCCTGCTCAGTTATAAAAAAATTTGAGACACAGAAGACACAGCTAAGTGGTATACTGAAGAACCTGCGACCAAAGTTGAAAATGGACACCTGGTTCCTCCATCACCATAATGCTCCAGCTCACCGTGACAAAGCTTGTACCGAATACTTGACTTGACTTGAAGCTAAACACTATTTGCACCCCTCTAAGGCAGAATATCATTTGGTGTCTAGTGATCGTAGTACCCCGGAGAATGACCGCCTGAGTTTTTTTTAGTGCGAGCTGAAGTTGGTGCTTGGACATCCACTCATTTATCAGTGCCTCGTATGTCATTTGCGTCAAAGTTCTCTCGTATTTCGCTGATGCTGCTAGAACAAGGTCATCCGCGATTGCCACAGTCTTTGCATTTCGAGGAAGAGCTATCCTTAAAACCCCATCATACAAGACATTCCAGAGAAGAGAACCCAATGACGATCCCTGTCGAACGCCTGTAGACATCTCCAGCTCTACGTTTGATTTTTTTATAGCTGTGTCACTAAAACAGCTGCCGCGCAGATTCCGCAGATACCTCGATATGCCACGTTTATTTAACTACTCCATTATAATGATATTGTCTGTAGTGAGTGTGAACAAAATATTCTCATATCCCTTCAAATTTCAAAAAATTTGAATAGAAAATATGAACGGTGCTTAGATGCAGTAACACTTGTAAAGTAAATAATAATCTTTAATTAAGTATCAGTAACCAAGTATTAGCAAATGAGCGAAATATGAAACAAAATTGCTAGCGTGAAAACGCGTACATGTGCATAAGCATGAGCCCTTAACCTATCGGCAGTACGAAGATAAACTTATAGTGTAGATACTGGAGGGAAAATCATCACAACACATGCATTGATACTCTAATTCTTCATTTCATCAAACCGACAAAACAAGAACAAAACAGAAACTCAGTTCTTCCCAACCTTTTGGCTACAAAACCAAAACATTTAGGCATATATTTTGCTTTGTGGTGCTTTCAGCAACTTTTCATTTTCATGTGGCCAGTCGGAAAATGCCAGTCTTGATGTTTTGTCAGCGTTTCTAGAAACTGTATTGGTCTGATGATTTGTACGGGCTCAACTTGAGGAAGATAGTATAAATCCCTGCCTCATTTTGCCCAGTCGATGTGTGCTACGGACTCTGTCGTGTGAAAAAATAAAATATAGTGTTAAAAATACGTGGTTAGGTTTTTATTTAATATGATTATAAAATGGCTATAAATGGGCAGACAACGGACAACGTAAAGTAATTAGAAATATTTTGTGATGCTTCTTCCGAGGGTCCGATGATTTCTATTATAATTTCATTATCACATCACCTTTTCGCAAATCTTCTAATAACTCCCCAATATTATAGCTTTTGTGCCAGTTTAGATAGGCTGGGTCTAACCCAAAACTTTTTTCGTTTTTTTTTGGGTTAATAATAGAAAACCCCATTCGCAATTTTGAGCAGGAGAATTTGTTTCTGGTTTTCGAAATCTTGCAGTTTTACTGTGTTGCTTTTTTTGTTTGCAGTTTTTGTGGCGGTACTATCTATGGTTTTTGTTTTGTTGGCTGGATATGGACCTTTATCGACTGACGGCTTAGCACTGATAATTATAACTAACATATATGTGCTATGTTGCTTTTTGTTTATCTTAACAGACATCTGGTTTTTTAACACCCCCCCCCCCCCCCCGAACGAAAATCCTGTGTACGCGCCTGCTTATATCATCCAGTGCCATGAGGGGTATATTGCCCACCTCACCTTGGTCGTAGTTGGTGTATATTGGGAACTGTAAATTTAAATAAAAAACAAATGTTGAATCTCCGGAACCCAGAACCTAGCATGTGTGCCGTGTGCCTGTGCTGTGTCTGCGTCCGTTCTTCGAGGCACATCGTTGGCATGCGCGCGCCACCGCACGTGCTCCTGCTCCGTTCCGGGCGGCAGGACGCAGCGAATCCACCCCCAATGTGCAGCCGACCGCCGCCACGAGCGCCCCAAGTGTCGCCGCCGCCGCCCGCAAAAACCACCCCCGAATCACGCGGAAACGATGCTGCTCCCTCACATCCCTTGTAAATAATCAGGGAGACGCGAATCGGGCCGATACGGTGGACGAGGAACACCGACATGTGGACCTAGTGCTCTGCCGCTTGTTCTAGTGCTGTTAGTGTTGTTCGGGTACGATCGAAATTGTTACGAACCATTGGTACAGTGTTACAGTGTTCTGATTGCGGATCGGTACGGATTTTGGATCACTATACTGGCCTGGTAACCTGTTGCTGATACGTCAACCTATCTAGTGACTATTCAAAGGTATGTGCAGCAAACCCCCTGTTTCCCGACTATATCTTTACTTGAACATTACTTGCATCCTTGCTATTGTTTCAATCCTTGCAAGGAGTTGGCAAATGATGCTAACATAGAAATGTTTTACATTAGATAGGCAGGTTATTGATCCAGTAAAATCTAGAAGCTGGCATTGGATACATCACTTTTGAAACAGATACAATTCAAAGGGCAAAATGCAAAGTGACGCAAAAAGAATAGTCAAAAGCAGAGAAAAACCCAAAAGAGCTAGAGCGGTACGACAAGTATAGAACAAGGCCTCGCATAGATACAGAGGATTTATCATCTAAATCATTGAAACCAGGGTCGAACAAGTTGCTCCTCAGATATCTCTTAAATAACCTAATCGAACTCAAGCTTTGCAATTTAGTAAATATCTGATACCATGTGGTACAGTTTGGGTCTGTCATTTTTATGACGCGTGTTGTAGCTGTGAAGATCTTGCTTTTATAATGATTAATCCGTACCAAAACAGGTACTATTCATCTGCTTGCTTCAATTATCTTCTTCGTATGCTATATACCGGGTCGATCTCTACAACAACCAGGTAGTTTTATATTTAATAGCCTCAAAAAGAATTGGTCGACTTGTTTACAATCTCAGAATTGATAAAATCATGGTAATAGATTAGGAAAAATGACAAATCAATTGAATTGTTTCGATATTGTCTCTTTGTATTGATTCTGGGGGTTAATTTGCTAGTATCAATTAGAACAGACGGGAACGAGAAAATATGGCAGCTTGACTATCCTATATAATATAATACTTTATAGCTGAGAACTGTTAATCTGTGAAACAAAAATGACGATACAAATAACAATAGGAATTGGGATTAACAATGTCAACCCTTGGAACAGGGATATTGAATTTTTCCTTAAAGCTTGAACAGATTTTCCATTAACTGGCTATACCTGTGTATCTGCGTTCCTCTATGAACCTATGCACCTCATACCTCAATATGCACAAAACCAACTGTATCGTTGATGAAATGTAAAAAGTCGTGACAGAAATAAATGATATGTTAATACAAAATTATAGACAATATATAAAATGTCCTAGCATTTCTGAAGATATAAATAGTAACGAAAATACACTCTTCCATATGTATTTAGTGTGATCGAATGCACTCACCAAAGTAAATACACTGTACATGCATTGTTTTGAATATATTATACGTAAGGGATATCACAGCATTAATGTACAACCCACATGCAATTCAGATAAGTGGTTTACAGGCATAGACGCTTCATGGTCAAGATCTATCATGATTCAAGGGGTATTGTCTTTATGTACTACGAGCAGGGACTCCTAGAATCGTTCTTTTATACATATCAAAGGAAGCACAAACTGTTACTTCATGTTCACACTGATAAGTACATACTCGGAATTTAATCTTTATCCTTAATATCTATATTTTACACCTCTCACTGAATAATCCTTAAAATCACACGGATCCTGTTTTGTGAAGGGGCGTTCACCATCCCACAAACATGTTGGAGACGTCGTCGTTCCGCAAACGACAGTTGCGAACACAAGAATTACAAAGTTATTTTCATTCTGCGAGCATCTCGGCGAACATAAGTTTCCGAACTTTCTTCGGAACAAAACGTTTTATTGTCGTCATAAAGGACGAATCCTATACACGGAGACTGTTGCTGTCTCTCCGACCACCAACTTATTTCCCTCGACGCGATTCTAATGCCTCGCCTTGCCGAGCACTATCGTTTTTAGTGTAGCGACGTTTGGCTTTAACCACAGGAAACTGCTCAACAGTTTTACATTAATATACAGGGTGTCCCTGAATTTCCTTGACACGGGATATTCTCCTAAACAAAAAAAAAAAATAATCGAAAACTGAGTGGTATTTTCGAAAGTACTACATTTTTATTATACCAAGGTTTCGAAACGTTTTTGGAATTTAACCCCTAAAAGTCAACCAATGTACAATACTAAAGGACTCAGATGGCAACATTATACCAGATATCAAACAACAACTGGCAAGATGGAAGGAATATATCCAAGAACTTTTTGATGATGAAGGGCTGGAACCTGTACTAGAGTTTACGGAGAATACGGGACCGAAGATTTTGCGTGACGAGGTTATCCATGCCATTAGGCAAGTAAAGGAAGGAAGGGCAAGCGGCCCTGACGGGATTCCAGTGGAACTTCTAAAACTCATAGATGAGGACAACATTAAAATATTGGTGGACCTTTTTAATAGGATATGCTCAACAGGAACTATGCCAGATCATTGGCGCTCGTCTACGTTTATAACAATACCCAAGAAACCAAATGCTAAAGATCGTTCCGACCACCGAACAATTGCTCTTATGAGTCATATCTTGAAGGTTTTCCTAAGAGTAATTCACAACCGAATATTTACAAAGTTAGACTCCGACATCAGTGACAGCCAAGTAGGGTTCAGAAAAGGAATGGGTACCAGAGAGGCTCTGTTTGGAATCAATGTGTTGACGCAGAGGTGTCTGGACATGAATCAAGATGTATATGCGTGCCTTATTGATTTTAAAAAAGCCTTTGGTCCAACACCACAAACTTATAGAAATTGTAAAATCAAGAATATTGATAGTCGCGATATCACAATTATAGCAAATCTGTACTGGAATCAAAGAGCGGGAGTCAGAATTGAAGACCAGTTTTCTGATCAAGTGGACATTTTGCGCGGCGTTCGCCAAGGTTGTACACTTTCCCCACTTTTGTTTAACGTATACAGTGAGGCCATTTTCAGTGAGTGCCTAAATGACTGCCAAGAGGGAATTATAAATGGACAGATCATAAATAATATGCGTTATGCCGATGACACTGTCGTAGCGATCGAATGACTGGAATATCTACAAACGGCCTGCACAACAGCTGTAAAAGTTATGGTCTGAACATGAATTTAAAGAAATCCAAATTTATGATATTTACAAAAAATAACAACGTAATTGGCAGTATTACAGATAACGCGTCAATAGAGCGAGTAAGAAGATATAGATACTTGGGTAACCGAAACTGCTGAGCAATATCAGGAAATAAGAGCTCGAATAGAGAGTGCAAGAACTGCATTTGTAAAACTAAAGAGAGTTCTTTGCAGTAGTGATATAAACCTGAAACTTAGACTACGAATGCTGAGGTGTTGTATCTTTTTGACTCTGCCATATGGTGCCGAGGCTTGGACGCTTAAGAAGGCAGAAATAGATAGACTGGAGGCTTTCGAAGGATGGTGTTATAGAAGAATGCTGAGGATCTCTTGAACTGATAGGGTCTCAAATGTGCAACTACGGCAGAGAATCCGAAAAGAGGAAGAAATAATTAACACCCTCACAACAAATAAACTAGAGTACCTTGGTCATGTTATAAGAGGACCCAAATACACTCTACTACAAAACATTATGGAAGTGAAGATCAAGGGCAAGAGAAGATAAGGAAGAAGAAGAACCTCCTGGCTGAGAAATTTGAGGGATTGGTTTGGAATGACATCTAATCAACTATTTAGAACAGCGGCAAACAAAGTTAGAACTGCCATGATAGGTTTATTTTTTGTTGTACTTTGGAGCATCGAGATGAGGTGGTTCCGCCGCTGATGCATCAGTGTTCGTTTCTCACACTGTCTGCGTTTTGTTCGGATTCAAACCGTACATGGACAGAAGAAAGGCACAAAGCTGTCGCCCAGGCCACGCTAGCCCGTTGCGACGCCTCCATTCCGTTCCGTTGTATTGTGTTGGCCGCTTTGGCCGACTTTCCTTTTGTGCGCCTCGACTCGACTTTCCCGGGACGTCGCGCGTCGGCGTCGGCCTACGGAAAATGCTCGCACGAATTTTCCATTTAGCCGGAAACTTCGCCGCTGAAGGGTGCGTGGATGCGAGGGGGTGGCGCGGATTACGCCACCAAACACAAACGGAACTCCACACCATGGCGCTTTTACAGTCACTTTCTACGTCAAACCGGTTATAACACTTCTTTCTATTGGTGCTGACGATCAAAAACATTTATATCAATTACCTTCTGATATTTAATATACTATTTTTTTAATTTTGGGTACCTGTTTTTGATATTTTAAATATGCAATATAAAGTAAACAGAAAAAAATGAAGTCAAGTTGATCGACTCAGTACTTCCCACACATTACGCTGATACCAGTTTATTATTTCCCATTCCGTGGAGTTATAGTCTAAAATCTCCTTGCAACTAAATTATCGCCCATCCGCCCGCAAAAACAACATCCAACACAAAAACCCTGGTAAATAATTTCTTGCGTCTCCCTCCTTAGGAACAAGGGCGCCACAGTTTTTTTCTGCATGCTTGAACTGGACGATGCGAAACGATCAAGAGTCTCCAACCCGTCTAAAAACGAAGTTTGAGCTGATTTTATGTTTTTGGTTTTTTGATTATTGCTGCGCCGCCACTGACACGGTTTTTCAAAAACAGAGTCGTTTTCCATTCTCGTAGCGGTAATAAATTCTGTGCCAAAATTTTATTAACATCAGTTCGATAATTTTCGCTTTACGCAATATACATAGAACGAAATAAAGCGAAACTCGTATGTACAGATCACAAAATTGGTTTCTGTAATAGGCAAGTCAATGTTCGGATGGACCTAAAAAAGTGTAATATGCCGCTAGGTATTTCTTCTACAGGTCAATAGACGGACTATTATGAATACAACAAATTATTCAATTTATTACCCCCCACCCCCCAACCACCCCGATTTCATCATCACCCAAAAAAAACGTAGAAAATGATCAGAAACCCCTAAAACGCCAAAAAACAAAGTTTGAGCTGTTTTCATATTTTTTGTTTTTTTATTATTGCTGCGCCGCCACTGCCACTATTTTTCCAAAACATACGCATTTTCCATCCTCGCTGCGGTAGTAATATTGTGTCAAAATTTCATTAAAATCAATTGAACAGTTTTCGCGTTACGCGATATCGAACGATCTAAAACAATACTCGTATGTATACATCACAAGTCCCGTGGTTTCTATAATAAGCATGCAACGTTGGGATGGACCTAAAAAAATGTATCATGCCGCTAGGTTTTTCATTCACGTATCAATGGACAGCACGTTACGAATACAACACATTTTTCAGTATTACAACCCACCCCCCAACTACCCCAAATTCACCCCCACCCAAGAAAAAGTAGAAAATGATCAGGAACCCCTAAAACGCCTAAAAACGAAGTTTGAGGCATATTTGGAATTTTTCTTTTTTTGCTAACTACTCGGCCTCCGTATAACGATTTTCAAAATTATAGGAACGATACCTACTACGACCCCACAGCATAACGCTGCCCAAGTTTCATCACAATCCATGCAGCGGTTACTGAGATTACGAGGGTAGAAAAACGCCAACACACAGACCGACAGACAGACAAAACAGACAGACAGACCGATGGAAATGGCGACGTGGATTTCCGTTATGTACACATCGTGAAACGTCCAAAAAGCGTATTATCTCAAAAACGAAAATTTTCGCGATCACAATACTCCTCTCACCTATCGGTGTGGCAAGTAGAAAGGACTTCAAATACGTTGCAGCATTACTTGACATACATTGACATTTAAAATATCACAACAAAGTAATTCAAATACTCAGCAGGTACTTCAGATGAAAGAAATCTGTGAAGGAACTCTGGAATGATAAAATTGTAGAGTGAAAGTACTGAAAGCAATCGATCTATCTACATACGACTACAAATATTAAAAATCAAATTTAAAAAGATATCGCGCTGTGAACTTGTCATCACAAATATATGTGGGCTGAATATGATTATCTCTCGAACATGCAAGCCCATCTAGAAATGCAGAAATAACACAAGAAGCCTTAGACCATACACTGTCCATATCCAAGACTTTCGAAGTTGATTTATGGTGCCATAACATAAATTATAGGCAAAATATGAATGGTTATGAAATAAGGTTCTTAACTGGATATTGTCAAACTTTAAAAACCCATAGCAAACTCAAATAGTATTCTACAACCCTCTTCTAATATGTTATACGCCTACTCTGAAACTGTTTAAGAGAATAGAGTTTTGCTTTTAAGAGCCTCAAAGCATTCAGAACAGACTATTGAAGCGCTTTAAAGATTTTTCATTTTTGGTAAAGCAAACAAAGCCAAAGACACATTTTTGCTTCACTCATCTTACGCAAATATAAGTAACGTTGGAAAAATTGTTTTCGGTAGCTTTACAAGGAAAATGTTTTTATGATATTAATTCATCTGTTTTCTCCCTAGAAAGGAAATTCTCAGCACCTGATAAACATCTACTCATCTAGATAGTCAGTTCTGAAAACAAAAGGTGCTATTCTTGGGCAGGTCAACAGATACAATTACTGGAGGTAGAAAAAAACAAAAATCTCGCCTTCCTTGATGTTCTTCTAACAAGAAAAGGAGTTAGATTAGGGCACAAGGTATATAGAAAGCCAACTCATACTGATCGGCACTTACATAAAGAATCAAACCACCACCCATCTCAGAAGTACGGAATTATCAGAACTTTGACAGAATGGGCTAGAAAAGTGTGCAAACCAGAAGAACTCGACACCGAACTGGAACATCTAAAGAATGCTTTTAAGGCAAATGGTTACACAGAAAAGGAAATAACAAGAACAATGAGAAGAAATAGGGCAAAACCAGAACCTAAACCGATAGCAAAAGCTTTCCTACCCTATGTACCTGGAATAACAGACAGAATAGGAAAAATGTTACGAAAGGAAAACGTCAAGACCATCTACAAGTCCACAAGAAAGATACAGCAATATTTGAGAACGGTGAAGGATAAAAGAGACCCACTCACAACACCGGCGGTATATCGCTTACCATGCACATGTGGGACTGTATACATAGGAACAACGAAGCGATCTATAAACACAAGAATTGCAGAACATAAGGCTAGCTGTCGACTAGACCATACGGACAAATCAGCGGTAGCCGAACATGCGATTAAGGAAGGAAGTCACAGGATCAAGTTTGAAGAAACTAAGGTTCTTGCCGCAACGTCTTCATACCATGTCAGACTTAAAGAGAAGCCATCGAAATACAAAAACATCATAATAATTTCAATGGGAAAGAAGGAACACAGAAAGTCAACCGGACATGGATACCCATCCTAAAGGACCTGAAGACACTACCATATCGCGAAGGGGCGGGGCTACCAACGCTACCTGGTTGGGCCACGTCACCGTTAGCAGGTATAAATACAGGTGCAGATCCACCAGCCGTCAGTATTTTGGAAGTCGCCGAAGTGAAATAGCTTCTGAAGATGTCATCCACTCGTGGTGGCGAAACGTCAAGCTTTAACGCTAAACGACGCCGGCCTAAGAACCCAAGAACCACAAATTCACAAGATACAATTACTTTTCGTCAATCATTTTGTACTACAGAGTTAGCCAAAATATATTAAATCACTTTCAATTAAGTTCTGTACTCTTATCAAAGACGATCACCGATTCTCTGAACATTTTACCCGTGAAATCGATATTGAGTTGAAATAAATAGAGCGGCCCTAGAGCGGGTAAGTTGTGCACGGTCTGCAGGAAGACGGATGGCCGGTGGAAACTTTAAGCGGCGCATTTTCCGCAATCAACGCTTAAAGGGACATCGTATGCTTATCGGACATGTTAACGGCATTCTGGATGCATTCCTCTCTGTCCCACGTAAAATACATGCGCGACATTTATGTCTGCGAATGCACATTCCGGAACATTTACGGCAAACGAGGAATTACAGGCGATACTCCTAAGCCATAGACGTACCGTTCTTGAGGAGGAAAACTACGTTATATTTTAATATGTTAGTCCGTTATCGATTTCAACTAAAGTCTTAATGATCTTCATCATCATCATCATCATCATCATAGTCACAATGTCTTAACAAATATGTTATGAACTCGTAAAATGCATTAAGCCCGAACTAGAGTATTGCCGAATTGAATATTGTCAATAGTTTTGAGAACTGTAGCTCGCCATCGTTCGCGATCTACTGTCAGTTCAGTGGCGCTCTTGATACTCATATCGAGCAACTGTTTCGTTGTATCCACCCAGCGTGTACGGAAACGGCCACGGTGCCGCCCACTCGGGGCATGACGCTGAACTACAGGTTTCTCCATATTATCGCTTCTGTGAGTATGTCCGAAGAATGTAAGCATTCTCTTCGACACAATGGAGGATAGTCTCTTTGGATTACCGAGCTCATCCGGTATGAAAACGTTAACTCGATGGGCGGTATAAAAGACTCTCAGCATTCTCCTCCACGTCCACATTTCAAAAGCATCTATGCGAGATCGATCTGCATTTTTAACGGTACGAGTTTCCAAGGCATACGAAAATATGGTGAACACAAGAGACTGAACCAGCGACATTTTGGTAGCTTTAGTGATGTTATGGTCACGCCATATTTTAGTAAGCTTTGTCATGGCCACACGTGCCTGTTGAATGCGCCGTCGAATCTCATTTTCACAGCTACCCGAATTATGGATCAAAGAACCGAGGTATACAAAACTTTGAACTACTTCACAACGGCCTACTACCCAATAAAAAATGGCCCACGGAGCTGTGGTGGTTTGGAGGAATAAATGTCAACAATTTACTGCAAAACTTCTAATCAAACAGCATGCCTCAGAGTTTAAGAGCTCGCTACGTAAAAAAAGGTCACTCGGTAAATTAAACATTTTGTCATTTACAGGTTCGGTGGGGGGTTAAATATGCAATTTTTTTCGCGTAATAAATGACAAAGTACAGCTCTGAAAATTTGCAATACAAACGGAGGTATTATAAGAAAGTTGGGAGAAAATTGTCAGAAGTGTGGGCGAAAGGTAAAGAGCCATCAGAGGGTGCTTAAGTTGCAAAAAATTTTACAACAATTATGTCACTCGGTACACTTCTGACAATCTAGATACTCATTCTATGAGTCAAAATGAAACTAATTAGAAATGATCAGAAGGCGAGGCCGACGAATATCGGAGATATTATCGATAGTAAGGACATCAGTGCTCCAATCAATTTATCATTATCTAGAATTTTATGAAGTTCACTAAGTCAACTCCATAGAAATGAAGATTCTTACAACACATTTCACGCACTATTTTTGATTTTATTTATTTATCGTATGGCTCAAAAACATGACAATAGTAAATATAGATAGAAAAAACTATTATAACCTATACTAAAATAAAACAGATACAGCTACAAACTAAGATACATAGTCTTTGGTATTTACAGGTTGATATCCAGTTCTTTCAACCACTTCAGCGCCAACGGTGTAGCTGTGAAGAACTCTTCTCGCGATCCCTGAAACGCACGCAGTTCACATTCGCTCGTAATATGGTTTATAGTTTGGCGGGGCGCGCCACAGTCACATAAGGGAGATTGCACATAGCCCCACTTGTAAAGGGAGTCGGCACATCTGCCGTGGCCTGTTCGGACTCTATTAAGTTTTACCCACTCTTTCCGGGGTAGTTCTGACCCTGGAGGTAAGGCTGCCCCCATAAATGCGCATCGCGAGTGCTGTTCCGCAAAACCTTCCCACTGGGAGCGCCATTGGTTTAAGGAGTCGAAGTTATTGGTTTTAACGCCTTCTGCATCCCTTATTGGTGGTTGTCGGGATTTAAGTCTGTTTATCTGCAACGGGGGTATTGCTCGGTGAATGGTTAACTGCAGATGACTCTTGAGAACGCGCCTAAATGAGATATAAAGATGAAATATCAACTCTAATCCACTATATTTTCAAAAGATATCCCTTCTTCATGTATATCTATGTAGCGATATAACCCTTCGCCGGCACTGGCATGCTGTGAGCGTACTAGTATAACGTTTTATTTTGGTGGCAGGTTGCGACAAATGCCTGGCGTAAAAATGGCAGCGAAACTTACAACTTTCTTCGCTGGAAGTTATTCGTCTTATGACTCGCTGCTGGCAGTTGTTCGCGGCAAACGACCAACCAGCTACAACTGAGCTATAGCTCACGCACACTAGCTCCGGTGTTACCAACTTTGAGTTATGGACTATGAATCAGCACATGTGAATTTCATCTAATGTATTTTTATGTGCATTATTGAGTTTACATCGTTTGGAAACGTTCAAACGTTAGGCATAATGTTTATTATTGAAAATAGCTTTAAAGAAGAGGTTTAAGTGTTTATGGAACAGTGAAACATTCAGTTCTACAGTGTTGGCCATAAACAGCTATATTTTTAAACTGAAAAGTGTCCCCACCAGTGTCATAGTCACCTATTCAGCATTCTATAGCGTGTGTTTAATCATATGGATATCTAAGAAATTAGTATTGGTATCTGATACGCGTTGATTATGTTTGACGTCAGAATTCTGTTTCATACTTGTCAAAATTGATGACGAACTGAATCCATCATTGAAAATATGGATTTGTTGTTGATGTAAAACAAAAAATTCATGAATTTCAGCTACTCAAATACTTTCTGCTCAACAAGTTCCAAATATACTACTTCTAGATCCTCAAAAGGTTACTTTCAGTAGTTTGTGGTTATCAATTTTGCGACTGTCAACTTTATTCACGATGTATTCTTTTATCTTACCTGGACCTGGTAAGGATAAGTTCGCAGAGTTTCTCTAGTATTCGTCGTTCGGACGGCATTTTTGGTGATATTATCTGGGAGAGCTCACTTAAATATCTTCTGTGATAGAATCTGTAAATCAGAGACAGGACAGCCGCCCTTATCCGAGGTTTCAGGCTGTGTAGGTTCTTTATGAGGCTAGGCGTATCGATTAGTATAATATGTGCTCCCGTCTGGATAGTAGCTAGAAACTGCAGAGGGTGCTTCGGAGCGCATCCCCACACATGGGAGCAATGGTCCAACGATGGTCGGATCTGTGCCTCTCAGAGAAGCGGTAGTTGCTCTGCTTCCTACAGCGGAACAAAACTCCAAGCTTCTGGGATGTCAATACTAACGACGTGGTCGTGCCACGACATGTTATTGTTGATGCTGATCCCCAAAAGCTTGACGGAAGGTGACTTGACTAATAGGTGACCCTCCATTTCCACAGTTGGTAAACCAACGTGAGACTTTTTTGTTAATGTTGTTGCCTGAGTTTTCTGTACGTTAAACTGCACCTTATTTGCTAATCTCCATTCGACAACTGTTTTGATATCTACGTTGATCTGTGAGGTATGTTGCTGTCGCCGACGTACCGTCTCCTAGGATGATAGTGGCTTGCCTGGTTCCATCCACGATATTAATGTCTGCGAAGCTGTAGATTGGATTGGATGTTATTTCCAGCAGCTCGTTGATGTACAGCAGAAACAGTATACGCGATAGGGCAGGTCCCTGACGTTCGCATTCACCATAAGATAGAATACTCGCCAAAGTTTTAAAACGCTTGTTTGGGATAGTAGCACCTTCGCCATAATTCAAAATACTCACAAAAGCTTTAGCTATAGCTAAATTGTTTAGAGTTTTAGAGGAAACAGTTGTGTTTTATTTATACATATTATTATAACGGGTATTAATTATATGCATTATATAATAGCCAAATTTCGGATGAAACCAGAGACTGATTTGTGTGAAACACAACGATTGTACGAGACATCCTCAGGACATTACGGCGAAAGAGACTAACCTAAAGTTCCAAATGAAAGACAAATTAAAAATTATTATAATGACCCCCAAACAACAACTGACCCGTTTGAGCTTCAGCCTGTTCATCAGAAGCAAAAACCAGTCTGGCTTCATGGTGTCCGTCTGTGTGACCGTCGCGTCGCCCTCGCAAAGGTATATCTACCCTAATTACGCCAAGTATTAGGTAATTAATGACCGGTATAAATCGGGCCGTCGCCGTTTACGAATATAACCTTAAATCGTCTCTCCGGTAATTCGGTAGCTAATGCTGTTATATTGGTCTGGCCGTAGCGAGATGCCTCGTTAACCGCCGGTCATCATTGATACCATACACGCACGATGGATTATATTAATTGTTATCAATACAGATGTAGGTATATTAAAAGAGCTGCAATTTGATTTATTCATGCTAAACCAATCACAGAACATCTATATAACATTTGTTTACCATGTGGGAAGTTCCATAAAAAGATAGGGAACTATAATAGCGCGACTCGTTGAAAATACCATAACAAAAATTAACTGCATGTACTATAGAAACAGTAAGTGCAAAAAATGTAAACAAATGCTATATCTCTGGAATATACTTTTGCGTACCTTAATTGTTACACCCTCATAGTGAACTGTTTAGTGGAAGGTGTTTCTCTTGAAAAGAGAGCATAACAAGCATTTGACAGAAAAAGGAGCGGCATTATAAAGCTCAGCTACTCTATACAGAGTCTTCTATGACGGATGGAAGATACTTTGGTAGAAGACATTTCCAACAGATAAAGGTTCGGTTACTCATATTAAACTATCTTTCAATTTTATAATTTGTTTATTAGATAGCATTGTTTGATAGCGCTACCTAACAATAGCACTGTCAAAAACTTATTTAAATATGGGGTTAATCTTAACTTTGGAGCTAGGTGCTCATATTAAAACACTTAAGAAACCTATAATTGAACCGCGGTTCAATTAAGGTCACACTTGGATTTATTAAAAATGTGTTGGTGTTGGATCAAAAAAGAAAATATTCAAGTGTTCATAACTTGCAGTACAGAACTTTCTAACACAGTTTGTTAGCAACTATTAGAAAAAAAAATGTTTCGGTGCTTACCAACTTTTTTTAAGGAGACATTAGCTGAGTTTCATTTGTTTTCTTGGAAGTATTATCTCTACTATACCATTTGCAACACCATCTTAATTTTGCTTTTCTCTTGTTGTTAACAAATATAAACATAATTTATTATACTCAAAAGATTCATTAATAGTTGAAAACAGGACCCCACTTTATATAATTTTTGTTGTTGTAGATAAGCGGTACAGTCTTTTCCCAAAGCATCTTCCACTGTCATAGAATGCCGTGTGTAGGGGATTTTTTTCATGCCGATCCACCCTGTGGCGTCCTGCTAGTCTTTCCGAGGAAATGTGTCTTGCGGAACTTGGGGGGGGGGGGGGGGGTGATGGGGGTTGGGGGGCAGGGGGAAGGGCGGCATGGCAGTGTGAGCGCCGCGCGACACGGGCGGCTTTAGTTTTCCCGTTTCGGTCCGTTAAGGTGTCACCACGTAAGGCCGGCCGAGTGTTTTATAGCAAAAATAAATTTCCACCCCCACCATGGATGTGCACGTGGTTTGGGCAGAGGGACGACTCGCAAACGATACTGCCATTCTAAAGTGAATTTGCTTTGCTTTTACATTTATTTACATCTAAACGAATAATGTTTTGTACAACTTGTTCATTATTCTATTATTGTCTTATAATCTTATCACCGTCTACTCAACTCCAATCACCGTTCTCTCAGTTCATTGCCGTCCTTACTCCTAGGATTCCAACGATCTCACCACTAACGTATAATCTAGAGCATTAATAATTGTGTAGTGAAGCATGATATCTCTATAATAAATTTTGAAATGAAATTATGTTAAAGCAGGTTAAAACCAAGTGTTGCAATCAATGTAGGAAATGATAAATACGTCCCTGTACGTTTTGTTGGCCTCCTCCTTACTCAATTCTAAGAAAAAAGTACGAAAGAATTTACTTCAGTAAATTGAAACGGTGCCCTTACTATGGAACGGGAAGAGATATTGACAAACCCGGATTCTTTCCGGAGCAGTTTTTTCATGCCAATTCCAAATCTGCATCTAGTTTTTCTCCAGCACCTGTAGTTTTGGCTATATTTTGTATACGGACAGACGGATGAACGGACGGACGGACAAAGGCTCTACATAAGCTCTATTCAGTGAGAGTTAAAAGCAGATCTTGTCTAATTTTGTGACCACCATGACAAGTACCTAGCACTTTCGCTGTTAATGCATAACTAAACTCATCGACGCAGTTGCTACTATATCCTTAGATCTTCAAGTTTAAAGGCGCTGAATACAAATCCGCTCACTGTTTCAAGTCTCAGCCTTAGCTAACGAACATCATAAGTTTTCAGACTCTCGGATCTCCAAGTTCACCCTTAAAATCCAAAATCGCTAACTGGCTTCCTATCAGGACAGAAACTCGTGTCATGTATAGTTTGAGAGTGCTTATTGAAAATCCGACCGTTGTTTTGAGTTGCAGCCGCAAGTAACGAATATCAAAAATTTTCAGCCCCTCAAATCTTCAGGTCCACCGTACAAATCGAAAATTGTCATCTGGCTTCCTTCCAGGACAAAAACTCGTGTCATGTATAATTTGAGGACGCTTATTACAAATCCGGCCGTTGTCTCGAGTTGCAGCCTCAAGTAACGAATATCAAAGATTTTCAAGACCCTCAAATCTTCACGTTTACACTAAAAATCTAAAATCGTTATCTAGCATCCTATCAAGAAGAAAACTTGTGTCGTGTATAACTAGAGGGCACTGATTACAAATCCGGCCATTGTTTTCAGCTGCAGCCTCAGGTAACGAAAATCAAAAATTTCCAGACCCTCAGATTTTCAAGCTTACCCTAAAAATCTAAAATCGTTATTTAGCATCCTATCATGAAGAAAACTTGTGTCGTGCACAACTAGAGGGCACTGGTTACAAATCCGGCCATTGTTTTCAGCTGCAGCCTCAGGTAACGAAAATCAAAAATTTCCAGACCCTCAGATTTTCAAGCTTACCCTGAAAATCTAAAATCGTTATTTAGCATCCTATCAAAAGGAAAACTTGTGTCGTGTATAACTAGAGGGCACTGATTACAAATCCGGCCGCCGTTTTGAGCTGCAGGCTACGTAACAAAAATAAAAAAATTTCAGACCCTCAGATTTTCAAGCTTATCCTAAAAATCTAAAATCGTTGTTTAGCATCCTATCAAGAGGAAAACTTGTGTCGTGTATAACTAGGGGGCACTGATTACAAATCCGGCCGTCGTTTTCAGCTGCAGCCTCAGGTAACGAAAATCAAAAATTTCCAGACCCTCAGATTTTCAAGCTTACCCTGAAAATCTAAAATCGTTATTTAGCATCCTATCAAAAGGAAAACTTGTGTCGTGTATAACTAGGGGGCACTGATTACAAATCCGGCCGTCGTTTTGAGCTGCAGCCTCAGGTAACGAAAATCAAAAATTTCCAGACCCTCAGATTTTCAAGCTTACCCTAAAAAGCTAAAATCGTTATCTGGCATCCTATTAGGAAGAAAACTCGTGTCATGTATCAGTAGAGGGTGCTCATTACAAATCCGGTCGTTGTTTTGAGCTGCAACCTCAGGTAAAGAAGATCAAAAATTTCCAGACCCTCAAATCTTCACGTTCACCCTTAAAATCTAAAATCGTTATTTGGCTTCCTGTCCTGACAAAAACTCATGTCGTGTATAATTTGAGGACGCTAATTACAAATCCGGCCGTTGTTTTGAGTTGCAGTCTTAGGTAACGAATATGGAAAATTTTCAAGACCGTCAAATCTTCACGTTCACCCTAAAAATCTAAAATCGTTATTTGGCTTCCTATCCTGACAAAAACTCGTGTCATGTATAATCTGAGGACGCTTATTACAAATCCGGCCGTTGTTTTGAGGTACAGCCTCAGGTAACGAATATCAAGAATTTTCAAGACCGTCAAATCTTCACGTTCACCCTAAAAATCTAAAATCGTTATTTAACTTCCTATCCTTACAAAAACTCGTGTCATGTATACCTTCAGGATGCTAATTACAAATCCGGTTGTTGTTTTGAGGTACAGCCTCAGGTAACGAATATCAAGAATTTTCAAGACCGTCAAATCTTCACGTTCACCCTAAAAATTTAAAATCGTTATTTAACTTCCTATCCTTACAAAAACTCGTGTCATGTATACCTTCAGGATGCTAATTACAAATCCGGTTGTTGTTTTGAGGTACAGCCTCAGGTAACGAATATCAAGAATTTTCAAGACCGTCAAATCTTCACGTTCACCCTAAAAGTCTAAAATCGTTATTTAACTTCCTATCCTTACAAAAACTCGTGTCATGTATACCTTCAGGATGCTAATTACAAATCCGGTTGTTGTTTTGAGGTACAGCCTCAGGTAACGAATATCAAGAATTTTCAAGACCGTCAAATCTTCACGTTCACCCTAAAAATCTAAAATCGTTATTTAACTTCCTATCCTTACAAAAACTCGTGTATACCTTCAGGATGCTAATTACAAATCTGGTTGTTGTTTTGAGGTACAGCCTCAGGTAACGAATATCAAGAATTTTCAAGACCGTCAAATCTTCACGTTCACCCTAAAAATCTAAAATCGTTATTTAACTACCTATCCTTACAAAAACTCGTGTCATGTATACCTTCAGGATGCTAATTACAAATCTGGTTGTTGTTTTGAGGTACAGCCTCAGGTAACGAATATCAAGAATTTTCAAGACCGTCAAATCTTCACGTTCACCCTAAAAATCTAAAATCGTTATTTAACTTCCTATCCTTACAAAAACTCGTGTCATGTATACCTTCAGGATGCTAATTACAAATCCGGTTGTTGTTTTGAGGTACAGCCTCAGGTAACGAATATCAAGAATTTTCAAGACCGTCAAATCTTCACGTTCACCCTAAAAATCTAAAATCGTTATTTAACTTCCTATCCTTACAAAAACTCGTGTCATGTATACCTTCAGGATGCTAATTACAAATCCGGTTGTTGTTTTGAGGTACAGCCTCAGGTAACGAATATCAAGAATTTTCAAGACCGTCAAATCTTCACGTTCACCCTAAAAATCTAAAATCGTTATTTAACTTCCTATCCTTACAAAAACTCGTGTCATGTATACCTTCAGGATGCTAATTACAAATCCGGTTGTTGTTTTGAGGTACAGCCTCAGGTAACGAATATCAAGAATTTTCAAGACCGTCAAATCTTCACGTTCACCCTAAAAATCTAAAATCGTTATTTAACTTCCTATCCTTACAAAAACTCGTGTCATGTATACCTTCAGGATGCTAATTACAAATCCGGTTGTTGTTTTGAGGTACAGCCTCAGGTAACGAATATCAAGAATTTTCAAGACCGTCAAATCTTCACGTTCACCCTAAAAATCTAAAATCGTTATTTAACTTCCTATCCTTACAAAAACTCGTGTCATGTATACCTTCAGGATGCTAATTACAAATCCGGTTGTTGTTTTGAGGTACAGCCTCAGGTAACGAATATCAAGAATTTTCAAGACCGTCAAATCTTCACGTTCACCCTAAAAATCTAAAATCGTTATTTAACTTCCTATCCTTACAAAAACTCGTGTCATGTATACCTTCAGGATGCTAATTACAAATCCGGTTGTTGTTTTGAGGTACAGCCTCAGGTAACGAATATCAAGAATTTTCAAGACCGTCAAATCTTCACGTTCACCCTAAAAATCTAAAATCGTTATTTAACTACCTATCCTTACAAAAACTCGTGTCATGTATACCTTCAGGATGCTAATTACAAATCTGGTTGTTGTTTTGAGGTACAGCCTCAGGTAACGAATATCAAGAATTTTCAAGACCGTCAAATCTTCACGTTCACCCTAAAAATCTAAAATCGTTATTTAACTTCCTATCCTTACAAAAACTCGTGTCATGTATACCTTCAGGATGCTAATTACAAATCCGGTTGTTGTTTTGAGGTACAGCCTCAGGTAACGAATATCAAGAATTTTCAAGACCGTCAAATCTTCACGTTCACCCTAAAAATCTAAAATCGTTATTTAACTTCCTATCCTTACAAAAACTCGTGTCATGTATACCTTCAGGATGCTAATTACAAATCCGGTTGTTGTTTTGAGGTACAGCCTCAGGTAACGAATATCAAGAATTTTCAAGACCGTCAAATCTTCACGTTCACCCTAAAAATCTAAAATCGTTATTTAACTTCCTATCCTTACAAAAACTCGTGTCATGTATACCTTCAGGATGCTAATTACAAATCCGGTTGTTGTTTTGAGGTACAGCCTCAGGTAACGAATATCAAGAATTTTCAAGACCGTCAAATCTTCACGTTCACCCTAAAAATCTAAAATCGTTATTTAACTTCCTATCCTTACAAAAACTCGTGTCATGTATACCTTCAGGATGCTAATTACAAATCCGGTTGTTGTTTTGAGGTACAGCCTCAGGTAACGAATATCAAGAATTTTCAAGACCGTCAAATCTTCACGTTCACCCTAAAAATCTAAAATCGTTATTTAACTTCCTATCCTTACAAAAACTCGTGTCATGTATACCTTCAGGATGCTAATTACAAATCCGGTTGTTGTTTTGAGGTACAGCCTCAGGTAACGAATATCAAGAATTTTCAAGACCGTCAAATCTTCACGTTCACCCTAAAAATCTAAAATCGTTATTTAACTTCCTATCCTTACAAAAACTCGTGTCATGTATACCTTCAGGATGCTAATTACAAATCTGGTTGTTGTTTTGAGGTACAGCCTCAGGTAACGAATATCAAGAATTTTCAAGACCGTCAAATCTTCACGTTCACCCTAAAAATCTAAAATCGTTATTTAACTACCTATCCTTACAAAAACTCGTGTCATGTATACCTTCAGGATGCTAATTACAAATCTGGTTGTTGTTTTGAGGTACAGCCTCAGGTAACGAATATCAAGAATTTTCAAGACCGTCAAATCTTCACGTTCACCCTAAAAATCTAAAATCGTTATTTAACTTCCTATCCTTACAAAAACTCGTGTCATGTATACCTTCAGGATGCTAATTACAAATCCGGTTGTTGTTTTGAGGTACAGCCTCAGGTAACGAATATCAAGAATTTTCAAGACCGTCAAATCTTCACGTTCACCCTAAAAATCTAAAATCGTTATTTAACTTCCTATCCTTACAAAAACTCGTGTCATGTATACCTTCAGGATGCTAATTACAAATCCGGTTGTTGTTTTGAGGTACAGCCTCAGGTAACGAATATCAAGAATTTTCAAGACCGTCAAATCTTCACGTTCACCCTAAAAATCTAAAATCGTTATTTAACTTCCTATCCTTACAAAAACTCGTGTCATGTATACCTTCAGGATGCTAATTACAAATCCGGTTGTTGTTTTGAGGTACAGCCTCAGGTAACGAATATCAAGAATTTTCAAGACCGTCAAATCTTCACGTTCACCCTAAAAATCTAAAATCGTTATTTAACTTCCTATCCTTACAAAAACTCGTGTCATGTATACCTTCAGGATGCTAATTACAAATCCGGTTGTTGTTTTGAGGTACAGCCTCAGGTAACGAATATCAAGAATTTTCAAGACCGTCAAATCTTCACGTTCACCCTAAAAATCTAAAATCGTTATTTAACTTCCTATCCTTACAAAAACTCGTGTCATGTATACCTTCAGGATGCTAATTACAAATCCGGTTGTTGTTTTGAGGTACAGCCTCAGGTAACGAATATCAAGAATTTTCAAGACCGTCAAATCTTCACGTTCACCCTAAAAATCTAAAATCGTTATTTAACTTCCTATCCTTACAAAAACTCGTGTCATGTATACCTTCAGGATGCTAATTACAAATCTGGTTGTTGTTTTGAGGTACAGCCTCAGGTAACGAATATCAAGAATTTTCAAGACCGTCAAATCTTCACGTTCACCCTAAAAATCTAAAATCGTTATTTAACTTCCTATCCTTACAAAAACTCGTGTCATGTATACCTTCAGGATGCTAATTACAAATCTGGTTGTTGTTTTGAGGTACAGCCTCAGGTAACGAATATCAAGAATTTTCAAGACCGTCAAATCTTCACGTTCACCCTAAAAATCTAAAATCGTTATTTAACTTCCTATCCTTACAAAAACTCGTGTCATGTATACCTTCAGGATGCTAATTACAAATCCGGTTGTTGTTTTGAGGTACAGCCTCAGGTAACGAATATCAAGAATTTTCAAGACCGTCAAATCTTCACGTTCACCCTAAAAATCTAAAATCGTTATTTAACTTCCTATCCTTACAAAAACTCGTGTCATGTATACCTTCAGGATGCTAATTACAAATCCGGTTGTTGTTTTGAGGTACAGCCTCAGGTAACGAATATCAAGAATTTTCAAGACCGTCAAATCTTCACGTTCACCCTAAAAATCTAAAATCGTTATTTAACTTCCTATCCTTACAAAAACTCGTGTCATGTATACCTTCAGGATGCTAATTACAAATCCGGTTGTTGTTTTGAGGTACAGCCTCAGGTAACGAATATCAAGAATTTTCAAGACCGTCAAATCTTCACGTTCACCCTAAAAATCTAAAATCGTTATTTAACTTCCTATCCTTACAAAAACTCGTGTCATGTATACCTTCAGGATGCTAATTACAAATCCGGTTGTTGTTTTGAGGTACAGCCTCAGGTAACGAATATCAAGAATTTTCAAGACCGTCAAATCTTCACGTTCACCCTAAAAATCTAAAATCGTTATTTGGCTTCCTATCCTGACAAAAACTCGTGTCATGTATAATCTGAGGACGCTTATTACAAATCCGGCCGTTGTTTTGAGGTGCAGCCTCAAGTAACGAATATCAAAAATTTTCAAAACCCTCAAATCTTCACGTTCATGTAATACCTACATTTTATACTATAACTAACAAATAATGTCTTTTTCCTCAAACCTTCTTCCGAAATCTCATCACCGTCTACACAATACTCATCATCGTCGTCTCACTTCATTACCGTCCTTAATTCTAAGATTCAAAAATTCTCACCTTTAAAGTATGACGTAGGGCACTTAAGTGAAGCATGACATCTCTAAAATACATCTTTATAAATCCAATTAAGCTACTAGTTTAATCTTTTGTATGCACAGCCTAAAACCAATTGTTACAATATTGGAATGCTATTGAGCTTTGTTACCCACTCTTATCTTGTAACTGCTTTATTTCTCAAATCCTCCCCCCAATTCAGCACATCAAACCATCATCAAATACTCAATCACGATATGACTGAAACCTCTCACGGACACGCCCTACAGTGCAGACCTTGCTCTCTGTGAGTTCGTACTGTTTACGCAAGTGAAAATGAAGCGTGTACTCTAATTTCCAGTGACACTTGTATAAAGCTGTACTGCTAAGCTTTTCTAACACCCTTTGTAAGATGCGGAGAGAAAAACCTAGTACGTATATGGCGGGCAAATGTATAAGGTGGAAAGGAGGGCGAAGAATTATATTCTTGGAGTATAATTTCCTTCCGGTGGCAGCAGCGGCTTTGGTCGCCAGGCCACGCCATGCTCCTCTAATGCTCTTGCTCTAAACCAAAAGAAAAATAAACCTTTGACACTATACAGCGAAATAACTACGTACATTATACCCGCGGAGGATTTGTTACCTAAACGCAAAGCTCCACAAAATAGCAGAATAATAAAATTGGTTACCAAGATGTACCTACATAAAATTTTTAGAGCATAACTCTTATACTTAAAAACTATTTACTATTCTAAAGGGTGCTATCTAATGGAATACAGGGCCTTTCCATTAACGTGCTGATATCTGAACAGATCTAATTTGCGCCCATTTTTGAGCCTCAGAAAAAGTAAAGATTTATAATATTGTACAGACAGACAGTTTAAGCACAGCCGAAAAAGAATTTTGTTGTCAAAAGCAGTCCTAAGGCTGCGTTTCCACCAAAGATGTGCGAGGGCGTATTACGAGGCAAGTTTGCTAGGAATACGTGCTAAGAATGTGTTTAGAGAGATGTGTGCTACAAATTTGTTGCGAGGGATGTGTGCTAGGGACATTGACTGAGACGTCAACAACGGGTAGATGCATGGCGCTCGCTGGCAGTCTGAAAATAGCCCGCTACACATCCTGGCAACGCTCATCTGCACACCGTTTTACAGCTCGCCACACATTCTTCGCACCGCTGGTCTTCCTAGCACATCTCTGGTAGAAATGCAGCCTAAGACGTATCGGTTTTCAGTAATTTGAGGGCAACTCATGCCATGTCGTCTGTACTGCGCCATTCCCCTCTCCGCTGGTGCTGCCAAGAGGCGGGAGGATGTCATTTCATGGGCGCTGCACAATCGACGTTCAATCAAAATGTACACGAAACCGGCAGCCAGCTCTCAGCGGTCCAACCGACCGCGTCCGGTCTACAACACCGCTTTCGATGTCTTGCCACACTCCCGCCATCCTCCCTGCTTCCAGCTTCCCCCGTTTTCTACAACCGCAGCCGGTTTGTTTTTGAGTCCCTGGCAGGCAATCAGCTACAAGAACACCTCGATGAGCTAGTAATAGTGCCAATACTGTGGGATATGATTTGGTCAAGTGAATGTGACTCGGTTTTAATGATGTAATAGGTGTATTACTGAACACTTTAAACTATAGCAATAATTCACGTCGTAATAATATAATGCTCTTGAAGATATATCGATCGCGTCGTTGATACCGTCGTCTTCAGCGTCTTTCGTCGTACGTCTTGACACTTCGACTGACGTCCTGTGACTCGTGACTACTTGATCGCTCGATAGGGATTGATCCCTTCGACCCTTCCAGGGCCGTCTCCCACAATACAGTTATCGATATGACGAAGGCACTACGTGCATTTAAGCCTCGTTTTCCTGTGACAAAATCGTCGTGACTTTGGTACCAGCACGCTAAAATCTTAAAACACGCAAATTTCAAAGTCACATTGTTGTGACATTGATATCGCGATATCAGAATCATGTTTATATTTTACGACATTAATATATAAAGTGCAGCTCAGGCAAATAACACTTACAAAGAAGTCTCACGTTGGCTTACCAACTGTGGAAATGGAGAATCAACCAATATATGAGTCACATTTCGTCAAGCTTCTGGGGATCAACATCAACAACATGTCATGGCACGACGACGTCGTGAGTATTGCTAAAACAACGTCCCAGAAGCTTGGAATTTTGTTCCACTGTAGAGAGCTGTATGGACCAGAGCAACTACTGCTGCTTTACAAGGCACACATCCGACCATCGTTGGAGTATTGCTCCCATGTTTAGGGATGCGCCCCGAAGCTCTCTCTAAAGCTTCAGAACACTATCCAAAAGAGAGCAATTGGACTAATTGATACGCCTAACCTCACAAAGGACCTCCACAGCCCGGAACATCGAAAAAGGATGGCTAACCCGTCCCTGTTTAACAGATTCTATCACGGAAGATGTTCCAATGAGCTCTCCCAGCTAATAATACCGAAGGTCGTCTGAACGAGGAAGAATGAGAGGCTCTGCGAGCTCATCCTTACCAGGTCGACGTCTATACTCTCCGAACCAGCCTCCTTTAGCATTTCGTCGCTGTGGAATCAGCTGCCGGGGAATTCGTTTCCCGACGGCTACAACCTGCAGCGTTTCAACTCTAACGTGCACCGATATTTATCCTCTCGCAGCGCTTCTACAGCGCCATAGGCTTTTAATTTTTGCGGGAGGCAGACCGTAAAATAAAGACTCCAATAAGGACCACAAGAAAAAAAAGCTCTTGATTCTGAGACATCCGGTGGTGTGAAAGATGCAATGTTTATCATATGATGCTCTTATAACCTTATCTTAATAGATCATTTAGTTTTCCCTATATATTACAATCATAACAGCTAATTCGATATATTCCACAACTCTCAAATTTACCAATATACTGTGATTTAGATCCTAAAACTTCTAAAAACACTTTCAAGACCATGCATACGAGTGTTTTGAATGAAAGGACATTGATATGTTTTAGATCTTTCTTTTCTAAACTGAAAGGTTGTGAAATCGCGATTTGATTTTTCTAATGATTTCATTAAACCAATTTCTCAACAATTCTGTGTTACACCGTTAATCTTGGTATTATTTTTTTATGTTTTCTAAATTGAAGCTAATCATTTTGTGTTGGTGTCAGTGATTTGAGTCATTGTGTTAAACATACAGCTAAGAAACTTGTTCATTGATTTGGAAGATAATTTAGTCGAATCAAATCGAACAAAACTGAGAGTTTATTGTCAAGGTATATGTACAGACCAATAGGTTATACCGTCTAAGTCATTATCGTTGACTTGTATTTACATTTAGAAACGCATTTCACGGTTTTTCACCATTCTCAACATTCAAGATACTTTCAGAACTTGAAATTCACCTTTGGATAGAGAGGAAAGAGACCTGTTAAAAATCCATTAGGATCTTCATGGCCCGCCACTCCAACAATTTATTCCATATTTTACGCGGCGTTCCGTTTTCATGGCGAATCGTTCGAATTTTCTCCCTCATAGTTCATCAGAAAGTGGAAAACTTTTTCTGTTACGCTTTTAGTGCGAACATTCCTCGCCAGAGTTGCCCTGAATGATGGGCCCAAAAAAAACGCCGACGCAGTGGCGTGCCTCAAACCAACGCTGACTGGCTGTATGGGAAAATTTACGGATATGGGTATTACCCGATTGGTAAATACCGAATTGCTACCTGGGTAAATAATAGTAATACCGTTTAATCTCCAAAGGACAATTTTTACAAATCGTATTAGAGTAGTCATAAAATTTTGAAGTGGACAAAACAATAAAAGAAACAACAAAACTATTTCTATGAGGTATGAAATGTTAGGTCCAAGAATTCTTCAATAGTGTAAAAACGATATTCTAATAAAAAAGAATTTACAGATTTAACAAATAAATTCAGGTTACGGCTTGACTTACAACTCGCAAGTAATGCATTATATAATTTTATCCCTAGACAATCAGGTGCATTACTTTTTATTTTGTATTTCCGATATGGTATGTATATATTGTTTTTATTTGCCGCGTATTTTGATTATCGATATCGTTGATTGTGTTATACCTCCCTATATTTTTAAAGACATACACACACATTTCTAAAATTAACAAATAAGGCAATGGCAAAATAGAAAAATTTTTAAATGCATTTCTGCATGACTGACTTCGAGATAAACCTATTATATATCTTAGTATCCCTTTCTGAGCCACAAATACATCATCTGACAATGCACTCATTCCCCAGAAATACCGGGTATGTCATTACGTTTTAGATTAAACAAAAGAAAAATGAATTCAAGCTCAAGCCCATTTTATTACTTTTCCATTACATGAAGCTATGGTTCTGAGATCCTTTTCCAACCAAATCATCGCCTGCCTGCCCTCAAAAGGACATACAATACAAAAGCTCTCGTGAATAGCTTCTTCCATCTCTGTAGGAACTAGGATAGCAACGTTTTTATTCTGCAAGCTTCAACTAAATGAAACCTAACGATCCCGTAAATTATCTGAAAACGAAGTCTGAGCTATTTTTATGTTTTATAATTTCTTTGTTACTGCTGCGCCACCGCTGATACGATTTCTATAAACCATACGCGTTTTTCGTCTTCGCTGCGGTAATAATACTATGACAAAGATTCATTAAAATCGATTCCATAATTTCGAGGTTACTCAATACTGAACGATCTAACGCGATACTCATATGATTACATCAGAAAATTCAAGTCCCTTGGTTTCTGTAATATGTAAGGCAAAGGCAACATTAGAATGGACCTAAAAAGGTATTATGCCACTAGGTATTTTTTTCACAGGTCAATGGAGAACCTATTATCAATACAATAAATTTTTGAGTTTTACAATCCCCTCACCTTCCAACCACTCCAATTTCAATCCCACCCAGGAAAGTAGAAAATGATCAGAAACCTCTAAAACGCCTAAAAGCGAAGTTTGAGGAATCTTGTATTTTTTTTGTTTTGCTAATTACTCCTCCCCCTTGCACCGATTTTACAAATTATAGCAGTATTACTTACTAGGACACCATAGCATATCGGTACCCAAACCTCATCACAATCCATCCAGCGGTTACTGAGATTACGAGTCTACAAAAATGCCAACAGACCGACAGACAGACCAAAGGAAATGAGCGACGTGGATTTTAGTTGTGTAGGTATCATTAAACTCAAAAAAGTGTATTATTTCAAAATCGAAAATTTTCGCGATCACAATACTCCCCTCACCTATCGGTGTAATAGAGAAAGAATTGACGTCAAATGACAATATTTCAATAACCAAAATATATTTACAAAAGATATTGAAGATGTCTGTAGAAGTTAAGGACTGAGGGCGGTATATCACATCACCCAACTCCTTGCCATGTACTTCGAAAGAGGTTTTATTTTCTAAGAAGGGTTTGGATCTACCAGTTGGAACACGTTTTTTTTTATAAGAACAAATACATGGTCAAACTTCCTCAACCTCAAATCAGTTATGTAAATAACTTGAAAATGGACGATGAGTTCCCCATCAAACAAATCATCAAAAGGCTCCGCTAAAAATTAGCTCACAGACATTTCGACGTAATAAAGTGATCGGGAAATCCATTTAAAAATGTATTTCGTTGTAAAGTACGTGTACATATCTACAAATCTGCGTTTATTAAATTTCTGTGCTCCATGTATTACGTTCATTTTGCACGGTTGATGCATCCGCATGCAAATATTTGCAGTCTGCTCCAATATCGGGTGCACAATTGGAAAAACAATTTCGGAATTATGTATCGGACGAGGGCTGAGAAAATACCAGTTGAAATATGAGTACAGCAATAAAATTTACAATGCGTACACCCAGCTTGTTTTTACACCGAGCCAGCAAAATACAAAAACAGCTTCAAGTGTATCGTATGAAAATAACCAATGGAAATAGGGTTCCAAAGAAATAACTAAGAGAGTTAATTCTAGTCTACATAGATTCACTATTCAGTTTACTTGAACAAGTAACTGGAATCAAGTATTCAAGTTGGTTCGTCATTCTAGTAGAAAGTTTTTTGCAACTATTCAGGTACTGAACCATTAAATTGAAACAGCGATTAGAGAACAGAGAAATAGGATTTGAAAATAAACTTTTTAAAGGATGATATTTATTGTCTGTTATGGGTTAGAGAGTATAATTAATTGAAGCATATGAATATATCGGAAATAGGATCTGGGTTTGAGAATGGGTATAAAGAAGAGACACGCATAGATGTTGCTTCTTTCTGAGCTTGCATTAGAAGCTACAAGATAAATCTAATTTGAGCACTCACCTGATCTGTATAAACATTACTTTAGGGTGAATGGACGAGAATTTAGATTTTTAAAGTTATACCGGCACAAAAAAGGCAGAATAAATTTAACAGAAGTAAAGAATTATAAGTATAAAGCTACTAAAAATACCTGCAACAGTTCTACAGCAGTAGAAAACAGTGAAAGAGAAAATTAGATTTTGAACTTCCAGAAAAAACCTTTGATGATGATTGATGTGCATTTAGTTTTTCACAATTCTACTTAGAAATCATTCTGATAGTTGTCCACAAGGTGACTTGGCAACATATTGCAATCTGTAAAAGGGGTGATACACGTACGAACTTTAAGTACGCGGTTTTTAAGTTCGCGAACTTACTCGGCTCGACGCGGTGACACACGTGAAGCTGAAATCACTCATTTTGATAATTTTCCTAAATAAACAAAACTTTTAACAAACGCCAAACACAACAAGCGTTGCGCATCGATGGCCTGCCAAAACAAAGTGGTGGCTCGCGGCTCGCAGTACGAGCTGAGACCAGCTACGAGCAACATTTCAAACCAGTTGGCTCGCCGGCGGTTTGCGCGACGGTTTTAAAGTACGCGTACTTACGGTGACACACAGGCGAAAAAGGTCGTCGAGCCATAAGTACGCGTACTTGCTCGTACGTGTATCAGCCCTTTTACGCTATCAACGTTTTGTGAAAAAGAAGCTAGCCTAGATTCACAAATGTGCATATTGCGTGTGGCTTATAGGAAAATATCTGTTGAATATGAAAGAAATATTGTTGCCTGTCCAAATTTTAGCAGCGGGGCAATCAGATAGACTCAAGGCGGTTTTAGGAAACAAAACAAAACACTAAGCACTTCAGGTGACAAGTGAACTGTTTTCATTGCTGTGTGTCCATTTTACTCGGCTTTTTTTCCTATACTGCAGGTTCTGTGACAATACCTTTTTATTCTCATTCACATAACGTTGCGCAGTCATTGTGCCACGAAGTAAAGGTGACTTGCCGTTGAATGCAATGGCACCCCAAACCGTCAAACCAATAGGACGCTGTACATGGCGCTCAACAGCAAATTGGAGACCACGTCGTTCACCCCGTCGTCGTCTTAAGCGTTGGCGTCCGTCATGTGTCACCAGACATAACCGGGACTCGTCGGAAAAGATCTGATGCCACTCAGCATGTCATTGTTGGTGTTCTTTGCACCAATATACCCGTTGGCGACGATGTGTTGCAATGAGTGGAAGCACTAGATGCGGGCAATATGATCCTAAGCCAATTTCCAGAACCTCTAGCTCGCTGCATTCGCCATTCTGCGATCCATGCATACCATACTATTACAACTGTAGCCACGCTATGCTCCATGGTTATAGCAATTGCTCTGAAAGAAGCACCACGTTCTCGTTGGCCTAAGATCCGACCCCGTTCAAAGGGGCTTAATTGCGTAAACTGGAGCTGTCGTCTTCTAGGGGATATCTTTACAAAGCCAACTAGTCTCTCGCCACATTTGCAACAGATATTATCGTTTTTGAATCGACGAAAAACCATGCTTTGTTCTCACATGTCTCTAGTTTTTTAGAGGTGCCATGTAGGAAAATAGCGTCTGATTGAGCAAAAAGTGTGTATACTAGAGATGGTATTTCCAACCTGCGTACAAATTGTTGATGCAAATATGCCTTTTTCTCTAGGTGTTCGTATTTCATTTGCGAGTATATGAATTCTATGCAACAGATATATTCAACGTAACTTAACGGTGGAATATAGTACGCTTCCAAGAAAAAAAAAACACTTAACCGGTTAGCTCGCATACTAAAAAATAACCAGTAATCAAAGTGTGCCACGTGATCTCAGGCCCTCGCTCAAGCGTTCTCCTACCTCAGATAGGTAGGATTATTGGCGAGTCAGGTTAAACATACGTACATACTGTATAAATATGAGTCTTTGTATACCTCTATCATGGTAAAGATAATAATAAAAGTAAATACTTGTACATTGACACAGATTAGAAACAATAAAATAAACAGTTACAGATTACGATACAGTTAAAATATAGTCGAACATTATTTATAACTACAAATAAAATTTCTAAAAATATCCTTTAGACTCACTAAAATTGTAGGGAGCGATTTCTAATAAAATGGATCTAACCTTTCTTTTGAAAGCATTTAGTGGCAGGTTGCTGACGTTCTCGGGAAGTATCTTATAATAGTCAACTCCAAGACTATGGCTCCGTTAACTCTACTTCTTGATGGTACCAGTTTATTTTTGCCGCGAGTATTATACCCATGAATCCCTGATAAGGTGCAGTAATTGGTTAAGTGTTTTTTTGTATATATTAAATGCTGGTACAAGATTACAGCAAAAACAGTCATAATTTTTAGGTTCCTAAAAAATTGACGACAATGCTCGTCATGACTAGCCCTCATTATGGCGCGTACCGCTGCCTTCTGTATCAAAAAAAATCTCTGCAGTTGGGGATGTGAAGCATTACCCCAAGCAAGTACTCCATAATTTAATACAGACTGAAACATACCGTAGTAGGCTGTTAAGGCGGCATCGGAGTCAATTATAAACGAAATTTTTCTGATAGCATACACAGCCTTTGATGGATTGGTGCACATGGTGTCTATATGTGATGACCAGGACATATGCGAATCAAACTGAACACCAAGGAATTTCGCATACTGTAATTCTGACGTTCTTTGAGACGTGAATAAACAGTGTATAGTTTTTTCATTGTTCAGATACAGTTCATTATAGCCAAACCATTTTTCAGAATGAGTCAGAATGGTCTGAACAATATTCTCTGCCTCTTTCGTAACAATTTTATGGGATAGGAGAAAGGATTTCATTAGAATGTTGCTGGGGGAGCCTGTTCCATGCCCATAAGACATCCAGTGTATGAAGAACGAGCCCAGATACCGAACTGGAATTTCATAATATATTTTTATGATGATGACGGGGTACGTAAAAACCTCAAACGAGATTTAGTTAGACGATGGAGCTATTGATTTTTGCCCCCGCCGGCGTCGTCTCTACGCCTCGCGCTCTCAATTTACTCGATGGGCTTTGGGGGATTATTGATATTGTAATTTGGTAGCGCGGATACACCGGCAACTAATGCACTCGAATCAATATTACCGGAAAGTATGTTGTAACATCTATCCAATGAAAAGGGCTTCATGTAGTATAGAAACTGATGACGAACCCACAAATACACGTCTAAGGGCGACCACACACACGTAGGTACAGTGCAATATTTTAGTTGTTACAAAGGATTCGAGGGAAGCGGACGACGATTTTTATTTATCACACACTTCTTGTCAGGATCCATTTTCAACTGTTTTAGAGATAAATTCATTTTTAGAGATTTTCATTAAAATTCAGACGTCCAAACGAAAACCCTAATAAAAAATTTTATTGTCGAATTTTGGAATGCTTGGTATTAGTCCTTAAAAGATGTGATAAAAAGAAAAGTGATCATGTGTCAAACACTTCGCTACATAGTGTTAAAATCAGCATGTTTTGAAAAGTGACTTCAAAAAACGTTACAAAAAAGGAATTTAATTTAAAGAATACCACCAAATAATCAACCGTGCACTTGAACACATGAACATCTTTCTAGTTATCTATTGGTACCAGAAACTTGTTGAAAATATGGCAAACATAGGCAATAAGATTGCATTCAAGCTCTAAAGGCATCTATATGCAAGAAGATGGATTACCCATGGGATCACCGCTATCTCCAATCGTGGCCAACCTTTACATGGAATACGAATCAACTGCCATTGAAACCTCTGATGTTAAACCTAAATTATGGCTTCGCTATGTTGATGACACATTCATAATCTGGAACCGTGGAGACGAATAACTGGAGACGTTCTTTGCACATCTCAACAAAATGAGACCATCGATAAAGTTCACGAAAGAAGAAGAGAACAATAACAGCCTTCCTTTTTTGGATGTCTTGGTAATGAGAAGAAACACCGAAATAGAAACCAAAGTGTACAGAAAACCAACACACACAGGACAATACCTGCATTACACCTCAAACCATCCAACATCAACAAAGAAAGGTGTCATTCGAACCTTGGTCGATCGAGCCAAGAATATTTGTAACACACAACAAGGACTAGAAGAAGAACTACGTCAAATTAAAGGAGATTTGTCAAAGAACGCATATCCCAAGAGACTAGTGGAAGCAACAACGGAAGAGAATCATACTAGCAGAAATAAAGGTCCTGAAGAACACAAGCATTCACTAAGTATACCATACGTAAAAGGACTATCAGATACAGTCAGAAGAATAGGATAACACTATAAAATTCAAACACGATTCTCAAGAAGCACCACTCTTCGAAGTCTACTAACGAAAACAAAACACAGGAATGAACATCAAGAAACAAAAAAACTGCATCTACTAAGTACCGTGTGAATGTGGCAAAGTATACATTGGTGAAACGAAAAGATCCCTGGAAGCGAGAATTAAGGAGCACAGACTCAACACCCAGAGAGCAGAGACAGGAAAGTCCGGAATAGCAGATCACGCTTGGACCGAGCATCATAAAATTATTTGGGAAGATGCAAAGATTATTGACAAAGAACCTCAATGGTATCGCCGGAAATTCAAGGAAGCAGCTTATGTCGCCAGCAACAAAAACCTGTACAGCAAGCCTAGTGTGAAAATTAGACCAATATGGCAGCCCCTCATAAGAAATATAGAAAAGCTAAAATTGGGCAGAACAAACTTGGACTTAAACGTGGGACTCAGTGACTATCAACGGCCACGTCATCATCAGCAAGAAGCGACGTCACTGACGCACCCAACAGAACGCGCAGCAACCAATCAGGACAACCCACGAAAAACGACGCGTCAGCTGGACGAGAATAAATAGCAATGAAAGGAACATGTTCTACAGTTTACCTGAAGACGATTGAAGATACCACATCAATCGAAACGTTGTAATCCAAAATTATATAGACAATGGAAGTCCGAAGCAGACCTTTTCAAACATCTACCTTGTCTACAAATTTCAAACAACACTCTAAAGACATACTGGATGTCCGAGAGTGGAAAACTTTAACAGACGGTTTGACAAAAACTTGTTATTGGATTGTCCTTCTTTCTGATCGTCAACCTCTTAGAGTATTGCAGAATAGGAGGAAGGCTATATTTTTCTATTATGTAAACATTTTGCATTGAAAAACTTTGAGGTGACCTGACAAAAGTTATAAGACTTATTCATAAGATCCAACCATATCAAACGACTAACTGAAAGCTACATGAGTCACACTGCGGGCCGCTTTAACGTGGCGTGAATGTGTTTGGTATTGTTATTTTTATATACAGATACGATGATGATGGTAACATGCACCTTCTCCTATCATCTTGACTTCGTCTTTGCTCAGGCCTTAGTTTCATTCTCTACTCCCATCATTTCTAGTCACATGACGAAGGTTTACCTTACAACTAGATTTTTTTGCAATTTTTTTTTGGGATTTGTTTGCGTCCCAATTTAGCTATGCATCAGAGAGACAACGCAACGTTCTCGCGTCTCGTCTAAGGCCGGCTTAGCATAAGAGGCTTTCCACAGTGTGCCGCAGCCTCTGACTTATGGTCTCTTCTCTTCTCCGTGCTTCTTTTTCGGAGCCGCCGACATAATTCATCGTATTTTTAGCGAGAACCGGACGGGTCGCATCTTTCAACCGCGCTCTGAAATTTTAATAACGTGTCGTAAGTCACACGCCCTGCTCTCCCCAACCCTCCCATACCACGACCTCCCACGAGATGGATCGATCTATCACAGTTCATCGGAAATTTGTCAAATGTAGCTGGATGAGTGAATGAATGAAAGAGTGAGAAGAGCCATCCGTGCATAGGCCTATCAACAGGCCATTATGCACCTCTCCTTACCCTACCCTAGTTCCCTAACTAAATTAACTTATTACAGCTATATAATAATTCTCACTGCAGCTAATTTGCTTTATAGATAGTGCTTACACAGCTTTTTCATTATAGCTTATAAAATCCTCATAAATGTTCGTGTGGTAGAAAATTTGCACCACGAATAGGCACTATAAGTAGCTTTAATGCAACTTTGAAACAATTATTTCATAGTAGCTGTGTGCATGTATTAATCGATACTCTAATAAACTCTTCGTAAAACATTACTGTTCTATCGATAGCTTATTTGTCCTATAAGGCATGCGATTATTCTTTTGTACATTATCTGAAAGGTATATATGTCGAATTCCTAGTAGTTTCCGGGACTAATTGAGGTTGAAAGATTTTAATTAATATGCCGACCTCCGAATAGTAACTCTATTTTTGAATTTTTGGTATTAGTCTTTAGAAAATATGCTATTTCGCCTTTGTTGACTGAAATAAAGTGATCATGTGTCAATCACTTCGGCGAGATAGTGTCAAAATCAGCATGTGTTGAAAAGGGAATTCAAGAAACGTTACAAAAAATGAATTTATCTTGAAAAGTCACCAAATAGTATACCGTGCACTTTGCAGTAAAAACATGCCCATCATTCCAGTTGTCCATTGGTACCATAAACTTGTTGTAAATATGGCAAAACGTAGGGAATAATATTGCATTTAGCCTCTAAAACCATAGTGGACCTCCGAGAGTAACAAGCAACAGAGCGTTTGGCAACAACTGTCATCGGATTTCTAATTTTTGGGTACTTCAATAATATGCCATTATGTCATTATATTTTGTTATAAAAAATTATCGGTTAACCAAAACTTCGGCATAAGGTCTCAAAATATTATAATTTATAATAGTCCAGCCCTCATCGCAAAGGTGAGGATGGCCTTGGGTCCTGTCCATCTTATATCCTCAGGTTCAAGAACCCTTGAACCTAGTATGGTCTGCCTATGTGGTACCCAAGGTACGGCTCAATAAACAATCAGCTCTCATTCCCATGGTCTGGGGATGCTTTGCGCCGATCGTTTCGCGCATCGCCATTTTGGGTTAGAATCGTTCTGTTCTGTTTACTAATAAAAGAGCTGTCATTCGAGATGTTTTGAGTTTTGCTACGGACTTTTGAATAGTTTGTCGTTATTTTTAGCATTGTTTCATTTGCTGCTTAATCGCAGTATTTTGTGTATGGATAAATATACAAAATATGGATATGGAAACAGGAAAATCAAAATCTAGACATTTTGTGCTACAATGAGCTGCTCTTCGAAAAGCTACTCTTATAAAAATATTAGTTTTTTTGATGCTTGCATTTTGTACAATAATAACGCTGATGAAACAGCTAAAAGCATGCGTCTTTATAGTTTTAGAAAACATGTATATCAAAACCCTTCTCCCCCAAGCTTTGTATTAAGACGAAACCTCGTGTTTTTGTTAACTTGAGAGTGCTGATTATAAATCCGGTCGCAATTTTGAATTTCAGTTTGGTTTGAGAAAAATCAACAAGTTCGGATATTCAGGTCCGCCCAAAAAACTGAAAATCTTTATTTGGCTTTCCATTTAGATGAAACCTCGTGTTGTGGATAATTTGAGGATGTTGATTACAGATCCGGTCGTAGTCTTGAGCTTTGGTCTCGTTTGGCAATATTCAAAAATTTCAGATCTTTCAGATCTTCAGCTTTACCTAAAAAATCGAAAATTTTTATTTAGCTTCGTATTAAGATGAAACTTCGCGTTTTTGTTAATTTGAGGGTCCTGATTACAAATCCGGTCGCAATTTTGAGTTTCAGGTTGGTTTGAGAAAAATCAACAAATTCGGATCTGTCAGATCTTCAAGTTTAGCTAAACAATCGAAAATCTGTATTTGGCTTTCTATTAAGATGAAATCTTGGACAAAAAGTGGAGTTGAGAGTTTATTGCACAAAAGGTCCATATGGTTTGACCTACTTAACCTAACATCGATTGTTATACCAAGCAAAGTGACACTGTTCTTTGCAGTCACAGATGCATTTGGTGAAAGTTTTTGTGTTTTTTGACTATTCTTATTATAGGTTGCCGTGTTTTCTTCGTCATGAAGTATATGTACGTATTCCGAGATAGAATGAATTCCGATATTCCCCTATTATTATTATCTACGGGTGCGCACTGACGGCTCACCAATGATTAATTAGTACCACAAACAACTACCAAAAACCGATAAATGTATAGATAATTCAGTTCATTTACGTTGGTTTTGAAGTCCAAGCTTGCCGGGCTTTGTACGGATTCATTTTCCGTTAAACTGGCGACCCATTTTAAATAATTAACTCATCAATATATTGTAATAACGAATATATATCATACCGCCGAGTCTGAATTATTAACAATCCCTGTGTTTAATCTGGTTACCATTATTAAACCGGTTTTTAGTAATCACGCGATATTATTAACCGAATACCATTCGTTCAACATACGATGCGAGTAATCAACCAGTCATTGAATCAACTATTGCATAAAGATGTTAACTCAGTTTAGACAACTTTTGGGAAATCAGTAAAGACGTGTTGCATTCATAAATATAATTATATTACTTAACATCAATTTTTTTTTTGAAATCTAGGATATCAAGCTGGAATGGTATGAATAAATCATCTTTAAATCGTACCACTCAGGACCGAAATAAGTATGCTGAAACTGTCGTCACCCTTCATTAAATGGAGATGGCACCTGAAGAAGAAGAAGAAGAAGAAGAAGAAGAGGGCAGAATCAATTATTTAAATCAAAAACACATTTTGATCAAAAAATATTTAAGCAACAACGAATCAATTGAAATATTTCTGCACTCAGACGTATTTTCAATAAACGCCGGTGTTCTTCAGGGATCTGTCCTATCCCCTACACTGTTTCTGCTGTATATCAACGAGCTGCTGGAAACAACATTCAATCCAATCTACGGCTTCGCACACGACAGTACATTAATGTCGTGCATGGAACCAAGCAAGCCACTATCATCCCAGGAGACGGTACGTCGGCGACAGCAACATGCCTGATAAAAACAATTATCGAGTGGGAATTAGTAAATAAAGCAACTACTGCTGCTCTAAAAGGCACTCCGACGGAGTATTGCTCCCATGTGTGGGGATGCGCTCCAAAGCACTCTCTAAAGCTTCTGCACACTATGCCTCACAAACCAACGCAGATATCAAAACAACTGTCCAGTGGGGATTAGTAAATAAAGTAGAGTTCGACGTACAGAAAACTCAGACAACAACACTGATGAAGAAGTCTCACGTTGGCTTACCAACTGTGGAAATGGAGGGTCACCAAATAGTCGAGTCACCTTCCGTCAAGCTTTTGAGGATCAACATCAACAATAACATATCCTGGCATGACCACGTCATCAGTATTGCTAAAACGCCATCCCAGAACCTTGGAGTTTTGTTCCGTTGCAGAAAGCTGTATACACTAGAGCAACTACAGGTGTTCTACAAGGCACAGATCCGACCACCGCTGGAATATTGCTCCCATGTATAGGGATGCGCTCCGAAGCAGCCTGTAAAGTTTCTGGACACTATCCAGAAGACAGCAATTACACTAATCGATACGCCTTGCTTCACAAAGGACCACAGCCTGGAACATGGAAAAAGGGTCGCTGACCTGTCCCTGTTTTACAGATTCTATCACGGAAGAGGTTCGAGCGAGCTATCCCAGATAATAACACCAAAGGCCATCCGAACGAGGAACACTAGAGGGGCTCTGTGAGCTCAACCTTACCAGGACGAGGTCCCTACTCCGCGAACCAATCCCCTCCAGCATTTTTTGTTTTAGAAAGCTTCGACGCTGTGGAATGAGCTGCTGGAGAGTTTGTTTCCTTATGGCTACAATCTGCAGTGCTTCAAACCTAGCGTGCACTGACACTTATCCTCTCTCAGCGCTTCTACAACGCGATAGGCTTTCAGCTTTTGGGGCTGACGATAAAAAACTTTTTATTGATGTTCTGAATTAGGCGAACTGGTTAATAGTGTTTCAATAACAGTTCAAGATTTGAATTTCCCTCAACATTCGATAATGTGACAGATCGAAAGTCGGCATATAGAAGTTTATACGATCCATCCTGAGTGTTGGATGTTTTTATAAAAATAGTGAGAGTTGCATTGCCAGTATGCAAAAATATAATAAGTGTTCAAGATATTACTACAATACAAACATTTTCTTGGAAAGACAGCATACCAAAAATTGCCAAGTACTCGTACAAAAATCTCCAGATATTACAGATAAAACTTTATAAGGAAGGAAAATTGTTTACACCAAAGTTACAAAATGTTTCAGACATTAAATATACACAATATTCTAACAGACAAGGTACAGTTTACTTTGTTTGATAAGCTCAATTTAAGATTTTGGTATTTTAGCTTCTCCAATATTGAACTGAAAATATTAGATAACTTAACTCTAATAAAAGATCAAAAATAATATAGTATGTTGGTTTAGATAATAGGACAGATTCAAATGAAAGCATAATTATTCTCTTCACCGAATGTTTTAATTTTATGTGGGTAGTTGAAATCCTTATAGCCTTGTCAATTCAAATACCGACTATATAAATTGCTACATCAAAAATATGTATTGGATGTAGTGGATCAAAAGCACAATTTCAATAAATGGAAAATCCATACCAACGCCATCAAGTTCATATTACGTTTGCAATCCAATGATACTGTAATATGCAAAATACCATACAGCTATTATTTTATGTATGTATCTACGTATTTTGTTTATTTTTCATCGTCTGTGATTTGTATGCTCATATTTCGATATGTGAAAAAAAATCCAAACAGAGGCTTACATTATTTTTTTATTTAGTACTATTGAAAGAGGATTAGCTTCCACTGGTGAAATATTTGTGTGGTATATAAAGCATTTCAATTATTCCTGCTATGGGAGAATCTAGACCCTAAGCTATTTTCTAGATTTCTAAGAAATGTAATTATTGTACCAATAATGGAAGGATCGCAGAACTTGATCGAAAAAAGCAAGTTAAGCTTATCCAAAACTCTAAGCGACAGTTCAGCATTTAACGTCTAATAGAGAAAAAGACGGAAATGCCAAGGAGAGTTGACGAGGTCAGGGTCGTAGTGAGCTTTCTATTCATCAACTTTTATTGTTTGGTTTCGTAGACTCTAAGTGTCACATTTTCCATATGGGCAAGAACAACCCCAGATTAGAGTTCAATTTGGTGATCAGACTGTTTCACCGGTGTCTAGCCACTGTGATCTAGGAGTCATTATTTCAGAAAACCTCTTATGGTCCGAGCACATTGAACATACAACGTCCAAAACCAAAAAAATGCCTTTTCCTGATTGAGAGGTCATTCAAAGGCTGTCACTCTTCCGCCGCTAATTTACTGTACCAAACCTACGTAAGACGGATTCTAGAATTCTCTGGACCTGTTTGGTATACAAACCTGCAACGAGACCGTGATTTGTTGGAAAACCTGACTTGATGCTTTTCTATGATCTGCGCCTAAGAGGGGACTTTATTATCACCTACCATACTCTGCTTGGTTTATTTGGAACTGACCTTTCTTCGCTTTGAAGCCTAAACTCAAACTAATGTCAAGCTGTTGAAGGAGAAGTTCCGGACCGTGCCTCGTAAACTATTCCTCATGCACAGGATTTTCTATGTATGGAATTATTTTCCCCTGGACATAGTGAAGGCATCATCAGCAAGGACATCATACTAAAGCAACGAAGTAACATCTACGAGGATACCAATTCAATTGGAAGGAGGAAGCCTTCAGGACCACAGTACGGCAGCACTTTATTCCTGATAAAATTTTAGAGAACAATTTTAGAGACGATTTGAACAAGCTTTTTGAAATATGATACTTGAATTACGACCAGTAACGCTCATGTTTTGTCATCTTCAGCAGTATGAGTACGCCGCTGTTGCAAGAAATGCGCACGATTTGAAGTATGAAGCCACCGCAAATAATAACCGGTGCGGTGGTGGCTTACACGGACGAATTGTCGCAGTATTTACGAGTGGGCGCGTTTCCCGTTTATCTCCGGAGAATACCGGAACGTTCCGGGTTCCGGAGACGCTGCTGCTATGGCGTTGTCGAAGTAGGCGAAAAAATATCGATACGTTTACAATAAGCTGAGTTTACTACTGATTGCGGAAACACCATTGCAAATGGCTTCAATTTCCTATTATATAACTGAACAGACAGCAGGGGAAAACCTAAATACCACAGTACCGCGACTGCTACTAAGAGTTGACTATATCTGGACAGCAGTTAACAATTTATTTATATTTTCGAAAACTGACAGTAATAATATAGCAGCATAACACCTGTTTTTGTGTGACTTTAGAGGGCATATCAGTGAAAATAATTTTGATGGTTATGGGGGATGACTGAGAATAGTGAAAAAAAAATCGAACACCCCACATTTTTAGTGTGTAGAATACCCTCCGATTGTGGGTGCATTCACAGCACCTAAAATACTGGCACTCACATCCAAAGCTCAGACACAGCAAGCTGATGGTGAAACAACCCACACCAAAATTAGCTGAAGAGATCCTAAAATTAAATAGGAAAGAAACTAGGCTAATAACATGCCTCCTAACCGGACACTGCGGCCTAAGAAAACACCTACACACATTGGGGATTTTCAAAGAAAACCCAATATACAGACTATGTGACGAGAACGACGAAACAGCCTCTCACATAATCTTTGAATGTGAGGCCCTACGAGGGTGGAGATTCAGACTGATAGGGACAAATAACCCCAGATCACTCCCCAATCGAGATATCTTTAAGAGACTCTTGGATCTCATCAAGGTCACAAAACTCTTCACGGATTAGCAAACGCACAGGACAATACAATAAGCCAATGGCTGCAGTGTTGGGGCTACCTAACCCGGCTTGTACGTTTGACCCCCCTAATCTAACCTAACCTAACCTATACCCTCCGATTTGTTTATTGGATTTTCTAAATCTAGATATAGTTTTAGAATATCGATTGACAGAAAATGACAGCAGCTCGCCAAGGTTACTGTAGGGTTTTATTTATTGAGGAACGGAGCACATGAAGAGAAGATGGATTATCTACACATGTGACCATATTTTTTATCATGGCTATGCCGAAAAAACCCGTAAATGAATGAATTGTCTTGGAGGATCAACATGTATAAGTGTAGCATATTTCACCTGTGAGTATTCGTGTATGAAATTGTAATATCTTACGGGAAATCAGGATACTTCAGGATACAGGAAGCGAATTACTATAACTTGTAGACTTTTTACAATAATTATAAAAGTACAGATACCATGCTCATAAATGGCATTCTTGTTCAGCATACTAAAAATTATCTTAGCATGCTCTTAAAAATGACACATTTGCTTTTGTACCGTGTTAAAGCCTTCGCGATCATCGGCCAATGAGTTCGTGGTTCTTGGATTTTTAGGTCGGCGTCGTTAGCAGCTATTTTACTTCATCTTCTGAAGATGCCATCCACTCGTGGTGGCGAAACGTCAAGCCTTAACGCTAAACGACGCCGGCCTAAAAACCCAAGAACCACAAATTCACATTTGCTTTTGTTTACCATATTTTTTTAGGGCATGCTCTTCTCGATCCTATTAAAAGCAAACACTACGGTTACACACGCTTGTTAATACCGAGATATCTGCCAGTTTAAAATGGAAAACCAAAGGGCGCTCGCCAGAGAATTGAATATCATCATTTTGATTGGAATACAATGTGTCAAAAAACTTCTGTCATCAAGAAAAAGAAAGAGGAGGAATAGGACAATTTGGGTTCGAAATTGGCTAAGTAGAAGAGAAAACCTTGGAGTGAGTACTAGATTGCTAGCTGAAATGAGATATGAATGAATACAAAAATCATTTGCGCATATTACTACACAAATTTGACGAGTTACTATCTAAAATTGGAAGCAGTATACAGAAAAAAGACACACAAATGCGATATGAGTATGCTCAAAAATCGCACGACCATCGATTCTCGAGCATGTTCGAAATTAGCATGCTTATTTCAAGCAAGGTAAGGACACACATGCTACGAAGTAGCTGTTGCTCATTAATGGCATGCTTTTGTGCACGATTTGAGCATGTGTATCTGTACCTCAACATTTGCGAAATAGGCCCCTGCTTTTAGGTGGAGAAAACCACGCGGTATATTTGGAGACTTTAGAACGTGCAGTTTATATTTTTAGTTAGGGAAATACCATGTTGGTTGGTTCCCCAACAACAATGTTATTGTTGTAAATAGAAATGTCTAGTGTTACCGTACTATCAGCATCAGGCTGGCTGAAATTCCGATTTCCGAACCGGCCCGGCCGCACACCCGATGGAACGAAAATGGCGGATTTACGATGAATCGAAGAAGACGAAGAAAGGGGGGACGATAGTGGGAGGAGGGGGGGAGGGGGAGAAGTGTGTGTGAGCGCGGATAAGAAGGCACACCTTCTGCGCTATTTATGAACCGGACGCGACGGCCCGAGTCAAACCGACCGGAAAGATAAGGACGCATTCTACACCATTCTGGGGATTACCTAATTTTTTTAACGATAGACAAAATACAAAAGAAATTTATTTGATTCATATCCAACAGGTTAACACGCAGTGACAGGAAAAATACTAAATATATATCTAAATAATTTGACAACGAAGGTAAAAATATGTTGTGACATAGACAAAAACAATATAGTATTAATTATAATATTCAAATAAGAGAAAAATAAAATACAAAAACATATGAATAATGTCTCTACTCTAAATACTAAACCATCCTACTCCACTATAATACCGCAATTGTTTCTCACTGACCAGAATACCAGACGTTGTAACATTCCAGAACAAAATCCTCGCTATCATAAAACAAATCGCACAATTGACAAGTTCTTGTTTTGATTATCGGTTTTTATAAGTAAAACTGTCTTCAAATACTTCCAATGTTCGTTATAACAATAATATGTCATAATATAATATAGCAAATAAAAAACAGTTTAAAGTTCAGAAAACTCAGGCAACAGCAGTGACAAAGAAGTCGCACCTTGGCTTACTAACTGTGGAAATGTAGTATGACCCAAGAGTTGAGTCGCTTTCCCTCAAGCTTTTGGAGATCAACATCAACAATAACATGCCCTGGCACGAACACGTCGACAGTATTGCTAATACGTCATCCCAGAAGCTTGGAGTTTTGTTGTGCTATAGGAAGCTGTAAATATACCAGAGCAACTACTGCTGCTCTACAAGGCACAGATCCGATCATCGTTGAAGTATTGCTCCCATGTGTGGGGATGCGCTCCGAAACACTCTATAGCCTGGGACATTGAAGAAGGATAGCTGACCTGTCTCTGTTTTACAGATTCTATCACGGAAGGTGTTTAAAGTGAACTCTCCTAGATAATAACATCGAAGGCCGTCCAAACGAGAAACACTAGAGAGGCTCTGCGAGCTCATACTTACCAGGTCGAGGTCCCTACTCCCCGAACCAGTTTCCTCGAGCATGCCTTCTGTTGAAGCACTTCGACGCTATGGTGGAACGAGCTGCCGGGGAATTTGTTTCCCGGTGGCTACAACTTGCATCGTTTCAAATCTAACGTGCACCGACACTTATCCTATCGCAGCGCTTCTACAGCTTCATAAACTTTCAGCCTTTGCGGCTAATGCGGCTAATAGCCATAGAAGTTGATGCGACTTAATTAAAAAAAAAAATAGGATCTGGTATTTTTGAAATCCAATAACACATAAATTAAGAGCCTAAATAAAATCAATAAGTTAATAAAGCTTGTTTGATTACCCTTCATGCAAAAACAAACCCATAATGATATGGAAGGAATAATTGAGTCAGAACTTGTGTTAATGCTACCATCACGATAAATAGGTGCAAAGTAGCGTGGAATGGAACGAAAAGTGGGTCTAGGCAGGCAAGAGCTGGATTTAGAGTTGCCATTGCCACTAGTGGATGTTTAATTCATAGACGCCTTAAAAGGAAACTTGCGGACAGTCAGCATTAGAAACTCCCATTTACTGTATGTTTGTCTCTCTCTATTACTTTACACTTTGAGCATTCACGACCCTACGTGAGATACCATTTGAGCTATTGATTTCGTGGAGGTTAGTGTTAGCAAAATAACTATTTTGCCTTCTTGATAGCAGTATCTAATGGCGTTTTCGCAGCATCATGTTTTTGAAAAGATGATTTCAGTTATAACAGGTTGATCACGCTACATCAATAAAAAATTAAGTTTTAAGTGTTAATCAACGGGTTTAGATTATCGTTAATAAACGCCTTTATTGTATAAATTTAAAAATTGCAAGACTGAAAGATATAAATCCAAAATGGGTGAAAATATTTTCAAAAACTTTTGAGAAAAAAATTATTGGAACAAGGTCTGAAAAGTGAATTTTTGAGTCTCTTTATATGGTCGAATTTTTTGGTTCGCATTCTTTTCCCAAACACTTCTTCCATTTTTCCTTTTTTATTACTTCTCCTCAGCGGGGGTCAGGGACTGTCATTTGCAAATCTTTTCTGTCTTGTGCTCAGAGGATGATTATGCAAGCCTTTCTTATATTAAACAACTGACATAAGTTCTGAAGCCAGGAGAACCTTTTACACCCGATTCCTCGTCGTACTTCGATCTTTCCCTTGAAAATCGTACTTGTTGCTTCTGAAATAAGTCAAATAAGCACGGTAATTCTCCATCTCATTTATACAAAATAGATCTGAATGAATTACCAATATGTGTAAAGAAGATAATGAAATAGCTGATATTAATCATAGAATTTGAAATTTTATAGTATTTTGTAGCAGAAAGACTAATGTCTGATGCCAACACTTCAAGACAAAAAATATATACGATTGGCAAGCCGAGTTCTAGAATGCTGATATAAATGCACTGAACGCAGATAGCCTGTAGCTTTCATTCTTTAGAAGACGCGTTCAGAGTAGCCGGGTGTGAAAATTTTCTGCCAAAGTGGTGACTTAAAAACCAAGTTAGTTAGCGACCAAAAATCTTAGCTGGGAGATTGGCGAAATAAAGGCATGATATGGCGATATTTACAGTTGTTTTATATAATTGACACTTTGGCCATAGAAGAGAGAGAAAGAGAGAGAGAGAGAGAAAGAGAGAGAGCGAGAGAGCAGGCAATAAAAACTGGTCGACCTTCATTATCGTTATTTGAAATAATTTATGATAGTCACGAGATTCGTTATTTTTGGTGGTCCAGATAACTACAGCATGAATACGTAATACGCTTATGTATTTTCAATTGTACACTCATTGCCACCAATCATGGCCGTCTCTACTCACTAGGCCGGAGCATTGAAATATGGCAACGTTGGAGATCAGGCCGTGTTTTCATTTGTTGTTATGTCATGTGTATTCTTCCAGGTCCAGAAAATATGGTTGGAAGGTGATTATTAATTTGTTTCTAATTATTTACCTGCACAAACGAAACTATAAAGATAACAAGATGCCTGCAAAGCATGTAGTACCAGGTTGCAGCCCAGGAGAGGACTACCAAACCATGGCCCAACATAACCTTATTCCAGATTAAAAAGAACGTTGCAAGGTGATTTGTAATGGGTTTCTACTTATTTACCTGCACAAACGAAACTATAAAGATAAAAAGATGCCTGCAAAGCGTGTAGTACCAGGTTGCAGCCCAGTAGAGGCATGAGTAGAGGACTACCAGACCATGGCCCAACATAACCTTATGCCAGATTAAAAAGAACGTTGCAAGGTGGTTTTGAATGGGTTTCTACTTTTTTACCTGCACAAATGAAACTATAAAGATAAAAAGATGCCTGCAAAGTGTGTAGTACCAGGTTGCACTAGCAATTGTGCGTCCGATAAGGGACATAAACAGAAGTGGGTGAAAGGTATTCCTCGGAAGGGCTGGTTATATTTATAAGGATAAAGACAATAATTGACAAACATTTCAAAGGATAAGACCTATTTTAAAGCACAATGTGGTACCTATAATATTTTCTGGACCTCCCAAATATCACAGAAAAATACAGTTAATAGAACTCATCTGGGCATGGCCTGGGGTATACCTACGAAAGCATTTGATAGTGAAAGGGAAATCAAGACCAGCAAGAATGGCTTCACAGTGACCTAATAGTGAATTTTTCTAGCTCAAGTGATAATTTACAAAGTAAATTGAGTGTTCATTTAAGTGGAAATGGAAGTGGCGGCAGGAAACAGGTTGCGTTTATTTTTATTTTGTAGTGTCTGACTGTGATGAAACCGACATCAGATGTAAGTGGTATTAGTAGTAATAGTTCTAAAAAGTATTTTTCTTAATTTATTAACCGAGGTGAACTGTAATACATATAAAATGTAATAATTATTCTGAAACTATAGGGCCACTATTTGACAGCTAAGCCACGTTGCCACATCTAAGGCTCCGGCCTAGTGTAGAGTCGGCCATGCACCAATAGATACTTGGTGGGCTAGTACCCAACTGGGATTTATAGCGTTACATGAAGCTAGTAAGCTGAAACTGTTGAAATAGTCCCATATCATCAGTTTTGATGTTATCCCTCCAGGAGTCCAACAAATGTGTTTTTCTCATTAACCTGAAATTTACTTCGAAAGATTGTGTTCTTAATATTGTAATGTGTTGAAGGAAGCAAGAGAAGCGCCGACATAATAAATTTAGTAGAGGGATAAGATAAGAGCAAAGGCGCCCCATATTATCTGATAATCTCGGGCAGGAACAAGAGGGTAGGTGACCTCCGGATTGGTATTTTGCGCCTGAAATCTAGGCCAATGCAAATTTACGAGCGACCCGCCACCAGATTCGGGATCGATTTAGAGTCGCGCGTTGAGCGTCGAGCGTTGAGCGGCAGCGTCGGGCGGCGCGGCGGGACGTAATGCCCGGAAATCTCCGGTTATGCCGAGCTGCAATAAAAATGGAGGAGCCGACCGGCTGCGGCTGGTCGGTCGGTCGGTTATTCGATGCGGAAATACGACGTTTTAATACCGGGTTACAACGGATCCCATCCGATCCGATCCGATCCATGCACATGCACGTTCACGGTCTCAACAGGTACCATGGAAGTATATCGACGTGACACGCTTAGGGTGCGGTTGCCCATATATTGACCCAAAGAATTGTCTGTACATAGGGTAAACTCGCCTATTGTTGGCACCTTTCCTATCGTTGACACTCTGATCTATTTTCCTAAAAAATAAGGTAACAGTAAAGTAATGTGCTTTCAACGTTCTTTCCCGTATGACGTACTATCAGAGCATTATTGGTATAAAAAACTATTCAATGAAAGTATCTACTTCCAGTACGATATACCCTTGAAGTAATGTCGTAGGTTAGATATTTATTTATTTTTTCTTCGATAAAGTGTATATTTGTTCAAAAAAATAGGGTGCCAATCGCTGGTCACATGAAATGTGCGCAATGCCAATTACCGGCACCCCTGTGCCAACTATTGGTACCTGGTAAAAATAAACCTGCCTAATGTTGGCACATTCATAATTCCTGCTTTTTTGACCTACTTAGTTCATAAACATAATTTAAATTTGAGTAGTTGATGTTGATAGGAAAAAGAGTTAATAATGGAAATAGTTATCATAGGGAAACAGTATTCATATTCTCTGTTAGTGTGTTACTTTCTATTGGTAGTAGTAAATCTAGCTTCGTTCCGTAACACCGAGATTATTTTGTGGGCATTATTTTAGAAAATTTGCATGTTTTTTTACACTATCAGTAATCAGAAATAGTCGAATACAATCACAGCTATTTATATTCAGTCTGAAAATGCAATTCTTCAAAGCTTTGTAGAAAATATTCACGTGCCAACTACTGGTAACCCAAAAGGACCAGTTTTCCATTACTTGGCACGCTACTAAGATTGTAAAAAACAAAGATACTAATATTGTTTGAAACTTCTTAACACTTAAACTGTAGGAATTATCATAGTGCGGAAAAGTATGTTTCTTTCAAATGCCACCAATATAGAAAACTAAGCGAAACCGATCAAGCTATTCTGAAAAAATATTACATTACCCCTGTACAAGGAATATAACTTTGAATACGATAGGCATAAAATGCAAATACTAGAACCTACCACCGTAAGTACGCGTACTTTAAAACCGTCGCGCAAACCGTCGGCGATCCAACCGGTTTGAAATCTTGCTTGTAGCTTGTCTCGGCTCGTACTGCGAGCCGCGAGCCACCACTTTGTTTCGGCAGGCCATCGATGTTGTGTTTGGCGTTTGTTAAAAGTTTTGTTTATTCAGGAAAATTATCAAAATGAGTGATTTCAGCTTCACGTTTGTCATCGCGTCGAGCCGAGTAAGTTCGCGAACTTAAAAACCGCGTAAGATCGAGATAAATATGTTTTTGAATGTTTGAAGTTGAAGTCAGATTACAGATTCCAGTATGTACCTAATCAAATATGTTTCGTTGAAAAGATCTCCTCAACCGAAGGATGGCCCAGTGGTTAGAGAGCCCAATGGAATCAAATTTTGTTAGATATATTACTTGCACTGCACAGTGCAAAAACTAAGTACAGGGGGCGGTAGTCACATTCTGTTTGTCACTTGGTATTATTATTTATTTAACTTTGGGCAATGAAGCTTAACAATATTAAATTTTCATTAAAATTTAACAAGCACTGTGCAGTGCAAGTACATTTGTCTAACAAAATTTGATTCAAACACATACTTATGTTGATCGTAGAAAAAATGGGCGTAACAAGTGCAAAAAACACAGTACATCAATAAGTTTTTTGATAAAAGAAAATAAAAAAAGTTGGAAGGCCTGACTTTCGATCAAAAGACCCTGAGATTCACTACCGGACTCTCTAACCACTGATATATGATCTTTCCATTTATGACAAAAAAAAAATTATTCAATACCTCAATTGGATTCGTCTAAGATTGAGCAGTACTGTAGGAGTTCCTGAATATATTATCAACTATCTCTGTTGCCTTAAAAAGTAAGACGAGAGCTACCTCTGGATCTGTACGGTGCACGTACAAGCTTTTTCCCTTATCCAAAAAGCATCCGTAATTGCATTACCGTCCTCCGTCCTCCGGCCACAGGAATCCTCTTTCGCGCTCAGAAAACTCGATAATTTAACCTAATTTTCGTCGTTCTCCCCTTTTGTTCCACGTTAGGAATTTTCCAGTTCAAACAAGGATGAAACCCGCTTCCAAAGGTGCGAATTTGGATGAAGTTTTTCTTTATAATGCCGACGGCGTAAGCAGATAAAGACGTGAGCGGCTGAATTTTTCAATTTTCCTGAACGCTAAACAAACCAAAAACCCCTAAAGCAAACGAACGTTTAGGTATATTGTAGTTCACGGCACAGAACCAATGAAATAGTGAAATGAAAATGTTAATTTTTCTGCCAGACACCTTTGACCAGTGACTACCCGAAACTTTTTTGTGCTCAAATAAATCATTATTTTCTTATTCCTATAACATTTTGTACGTTGAAAACTATTACTTTTGTTGTAATGAAGTTTCAATGCCCTAGTACTACTATGACGGAAACGGATAAAATGTGCAGTTTTTAGAAATCGTTCCGATGATGGTAATAAACTAATTTCACTAGCATTACATTAGGATTCTCAACCGTGAGTACTAGATGGTGAACAGAGACTTTCAGATTGATGTTCGGCGCTAGACTGGTTATTCGGTATCTCGCTGTTCAACATTAGACGTATTTTTCACGACTGGGGCGACAGCTGTCAAAAATAATTCACACCGTTTGTTCATTTGTTTAAGGCCAGTCTTCCACAAAGGTTGAAAGATAAGTGTCGGTGCACGTTAGATTTGAAATGCTGCAGATTGTAGCCGTCGGGAAAATAAATTCCATGGCAGCCTATTCCACAGCATCGAATCTCTCTAAAAAAAGGAATGCTGTAGGAGAATGATTCGGAGAGTAGGGACCTCAACTTGGTAAGGATGAGCTCGTAGAGCCTCTCTAGTGTTCCTCGTTTGGACGGCCTTTAGTGTTATTATCTGAGAGAGCTTACTCGAACATTTGCTGTGATAGAATCTGTAAAGAAGGGACAGGTCAGCCACCCTTCTTCGATGTTCCAGGCTGTGGAGATCTTTTATGAGGTTAGGCGTATCGACTAGTCCAATTTATCTCTTCTGGATAATGTCCAGAAGCTTTAGAGAGTGCTTTGGAGTGCATTCCCATACATAGGAGCTATGATGGGATCTGTGCCTTGTAGAGCAGCAGTAGTTGCTCTGGTGTATACAGCTTCCTACAGAGGAACAAAACTCCAAGCTTCTGGGACACCTTTTTCGCAATACTGACGACGTGGCCGTGCTAGGACATGTTATTGTTGATGCTGATCCCAAAAGCTTGACGGAAGGTAACTCGACTATTGGGTGACTCTCCATTTCACAGCTGGTGAGCCAACGTGAGACTTCTTTGTAAGTGTTGTTGCCTGAGTGTTTGTACATTGAACTGTACTTTATTTACTAATCCCCACTCAACTATTATTTTGATGTCTATGTTGATCTGTAAGGCATGTTACTGTTGCTGACGTACCGTCTTATGGGATAATAATGACTTGCTTGGTTCCATATCAGCAGAAACAGTTTAGGAGTTAGGACAGATCCCCCACAACACCAGCGTTTATTGAAAATACGTCTGATGAACAGCCTTCGACTACAACAAACAGAGATCCGTCATTAAAAAGCTATTCAGCCACTGGTGCAGGCCAGGTGATGGTCCATAAGCAGCAAGCTTGGCCAGAAGTCCCTCATCTCACACTCTATTGCAGGCTTTCGATATGTCAAGTCATCAAGTGTAACAATACGGAATCCGCCATGATTTTCAACTGCTCTGTTTCACGAGTGACGTAGTCCTGTGCTTACGGAAGCAATACTGTCGATCATTTATAATGTTATTGTTGTCTAGGTATTTCAAAAGCTGTGTATCATCATTAGTATTGCAGTTTCAAAGATTTGGTGATCATCGTATAACCTAACGGGGGAGTTTTATCGACTCAAAACGAATGCATAGATACGAAAATGTGCCCGACTACTTGTCCCTCTAATTGACACGAAAAGCAAAAGGAAAAGAGCGGCCGTCGCCGACGATAGGAAGGAGTGACTGGAAAGCAACGCCGACGGATTGAATTGGAAGCAGAAAATACGTCAATCGGAGTTGGCCTTTGGATAGCGTATCAGTGCTGCAGGGGAGGGCCTCATTTCCATTTAGAAAGGGTCACGGCTACTTTGCTATGCCGGTGCCGGTGCAGCACTGTGTCTGATGTGCTGCAGGCAGCACGGCTTGCTGCGATGCTAATGGACCGTTTTATGGGGCGTCGCGCCTTATCAACTGTGACGCTGCTACGCTATGCACCTCGCTAATTTTCGCCACCGACGGCGACGCTAAACGACGGACGATCAAATTTTCGCCATGGTTCTGCACTTCTTTGGCTATCTTAGGCTCGGAGTGGATGTTAGGAAAGTCTGAGTGAAATTTCAATATAATTTTACGTGGTGTTCCTAAATCTATAAAAATCTTTTTAACGAACTCGGAACAGGGAACAAGGTAACCCTGATTTCGGTTCCGGGTCACAGTGGAGTGGAAGGCAATGTATTGGCCGATGCGCTCACAAGAGGAGGAACTGTATCTGTGTTCATAGGACCAAAACCATTTGCGGGCATTGTAAAAAGCACCGCTAAAAAGACCATCTCAGATTGGGCAGAGAGGAAAGTGCTCCTGCACTGGCGAGATACACCAGGTTTACTGCACTCGAAGGCGTTCATAAGATACCCCTCTAGTCAGGCCCTCCCGAGGATCATGGCATGGAACAGGGACGATCTTCGCATTCTAGTTGGTTTGCTGACGGTACATGGTCGTCTGAGCAACCACATGCGGAAATTGGGTCTTGACTGTCGCTTCTGCTACGTGGTAGTCGAAACAGCGGAGCATATTCTGTGCTCCTGTCCAGTAATTTAGAGGGCTAGGTTCCTTCTCCTTCTTCTAGTGCCGTCTCCTAACGGAGGTTGGCGACCACTTCTCTGAATGCATCTTTGTCTTTTGCAATGTGGAACTGTTCTCCTACACTCATATCAGTCCATTCTCTAATGTTTCTCAGCCAGGATTTCTTTTTTCTTCCTATGCCCTTTTTCCATCTACTCGTCCTTGCATGATAGTCTGCAGTAGTTCGTATTTGTTATTCCTTAGAATATGGCCAAGGTATATTGTTTTTCTCCGTTTGATTGTTATTATTAGTTTCCTCTCTTGTCCTATTCATCTCAAGACCTCCTCGTTGGTAACTCTAGCCGTCCAGGGTATTTTTAATATTCTGCGATAAAGCCACATTTCAAAGGCCTCCAGTTTTTTGATGGTCCGAGCCTTGAGAGTCCAAGTTTCTACTCCGTACAGTAGTTGTGACCATACGTAGCACTCGATAAACTTCAATCTTAGTTTAAGGCATGGATTTTGGTCGCATAATAGTGTTCGAAATCTTAGGAAAGACTGCCTCGCAATTTCAATTCTGGTTTTTATTTCTTGATCTTGATCTAGGACTGAAGTTATGTAGGTTCCTGGATATCTATATTTCTCTACACGCTCTATGGCTTTTCCTTGTATCAGCAGCTGACCTTGATTGACTGGGTTTTTTGAGACTACCATAAATTTAGTTTTTACAGTATTTATTGTAAGTCCCATTTTAATACTTTCGTTGTTGACCCTGTCCACCAGTAATTGCAGGTCTTCCAGAGACTCAGCCATGATTGCTGTATCGTCCGCTAAGCGTATGTTATTAACTACCTCCCCTCCTATCTTAACACCTTCTTCTCTCTCCCAAAGAGCCCGGTGAAATATTATCTGTGAATATAAATTGAAGAATGCCGGTGAAAGTGCGCACTCCTGCCTAACGCCTCGTTGTATAGGCACTTCTATTTCAATTTCGTTTATCTTCACAGTGACTGTTCGGTTCCAATATATCTTTTTGATGAGCGCTATATCATTGTCATCAAGCTGAATGTTCTTTAGTTCATCTATAAGTTTCATATGCTGGACTCTATCAAATACCTTTTGATAGTCTATGAAGCATATACGTATAAGCCGTTTTATTGTATTCGCGACTTTTGGAGGAGGACTGTCATGGCGAATAAAGCTTATCTGGTTCCCATGCCACCTCTGAAGCCAAACTGTGAGTTATCTAACTGTTCTTCACATTTTCTACATATTCTATTTTGTATTATTTTCAGTAAGACTTTTAAGGGGTGACATATGAGACTTATGAGTCTATAGTCGTTTCCTGATTTCGGATTGTTTGTTTTAGGTATAGGTATGAATGTTGATGTTAACCACTCTAGTGGGATGTTTTGTGATACATAAATGTTGTTAAGTATGTCGGTGAGTGTGATTAAATTTTCATTTACCAGTGATTTTAGAAGTTCAATTTGTATTTCATCTCGACCTGGGGCTTTTTTATTTTTACAATTTTTTAGGGCATGTTTGACTCCAGATGTTAGTATTTCTAAGACTTCGCTTCGTTTGTCCACATTTGTTCTTTCCAGACAGACAGGTTCCAGACATTTGGATTTTCCCTTATGACTTCAAGGAAGTTTCACCCTTCACGATAATCGTCTTCGTTAAGAAGTGCGGACTGTACGGTGAACTCTAAACAGGTGTGAGCCACAATAGGCACAATTAACTCACAATGGAAGGAGGCATTGGTGCCCACTCACTTTTAACCTAACCTAACGTGGTGCTTTTTGACTTGAGAACCTCGTGCATGAAATCATCGTATTCAGACCCGATCAATAACATTTAATTATCCATGCAGTACAAATCCACCACTACAATACCCGATACAGACTGAAACATCGTTTCTTTTAGGTCCCATTAGCTCTGATCCTGACACGATTTGGCTTGACAAATCGCCAAATTTTGAGCACAATTAAGTTTCCTAGCATACAGTTAGCAGTTAGTCCGATTGGAGGTGTCAACACGGATGCCAGCAGCTCATATTTCTTCAGACTAAAAGCACATCCACCGCGTACCGAGACTGAACAATATACATACACCGACTGTATCATCCCAGATTGCGTTGCGGTAATTTTAATTGCAATTAGCTGGAAATTCCATCTGCGAGTCTACTTCATTCCGAACTTTATAATTACTTCACAGAGCTGCAGCTGTTCCATTTGATATAAATATTTTGATATAATACGCCGACAACGCTTTGTACCAACTTTCCGGCCAAGCTCTGCAAGATGCTGCTTCCAAGGATTCGTTCGTCTACAATTTAAAATTTGTTTCTTATTTTGCTTTCTGTATCACTGCCAGCTTAAACTTACTTCTTGAACAATTGTTCCCATGCGAAATTGAGCGGTGAAATATAGTTTTACTTCAAGTGTATAATAAATAATAGCTGCCTTAGAGGTATCGTATTGTTTCACTATACATATAGTGAATGTATGGATAGTTATAATTATTATGTCAATAATAATGAGAGATGTAAGAACCGTTATTTTTATACCTTATAATTTGGTTTCAAGCTTGGTGTCCGATCGTCAGATGTAGCATGTCAAGCACCATCGAACACTATGCGACAGCAACGCGACGTATGACGAACTGCCTGTTTTCTCACAGGCACCGCTGACGCGTGGCGCTGCTTTGTTGTGATGTGACAATACATGGTCACCTCATTGCACAGGGACGGACTTAGAATTGAGGACTTCTTTAGCGGCCAGTATCTTATATATAATATTTCGTTTAAATGCTACTGGGGAAAAAACACTTATTTTGACGAATATTATCCGCTGTATGAAAAAAAGTCCCAACTTATGAAACACCCTGTATATGTTACACGTCTAAAGGGACAAACGACTATCCAATATTTACCGAGAAGACAAATTGCGCATGCAAGATTCAAGGCATTCCCTATAGATTTACTTAGGAGAGGTCTGCATGTTCAACTTCATATACACAGACAATTAAGGAGTCAAGCTATTTCCGGTACTGAATGATACTGATGCCAGATCGTATTTCAGTGCTTCCCCAAACGGGAGTCGTTTCTTCCAGGGGAATTAAACATGAATAATGGCTATGTAGGGCAAATTTAATTCACCGCCCATGAAATTGCACTTGATATCGTGCTATGTTTTCTCCTTACTGGAAATCTGATTAATTTTCCCATTAGCATATTCATGTTTGGCCTATTAATCAAAATAAAAAGACAGCGGCGGAGTAATTTGCGTTTTTCTAACTGGCGCCCCCCTATTCTCCCTAATTTGATTAATGTGCATTCCGTGTTTTGGTTTTTCTTCACCGTCCCAGCTGGGCTTTAGAGGTTTTTCTGTGATAACGTTGCATCTATCATGGAGAATTTTTGGGGCACTTACTTTCTCTGAAACTATTCCTGTTGACTTGTATTATAATATGGCTTAAACTTGAGACAGCGTGATGAAAACACATACCGACTGAGTCAGTAGCATCTTCAGACTGCTGAGTTTATCGTTTGCATTGGTTAACAGTAAAACCCTAACAAAATAGACAAATTATAAAATTACAATAAGCCTTAGTTACCCTATTTTTTATTATTGTAATATTTTTTTTACGTTATTAGTAATACCTAACCTTTCACTTTTCTCTCTACAAGATATTTCCGATTTTCGGATAATACGTCTTTACTTCCTATACCGATAGGTGAGGGAGTACTGTGTACTGTGATTGTTAAATTTTTTATTTCGAGATAATACGCTTTTTGGCCATTTTATGATATCTATATAACATAAATCCACGTCACCCTATTGGTCTGTCTGCCTGTCGGTCTGTTGACATTCTTCGAGCTTCGTAATCTCAGTAACCGCTGCATGGATTGTGATAAAATTTGAGTAGCGATATGCTGTATGGTATCCATCGACTTTATCCTTGTAGAGAATTGTTTAAAAAATTGGGTATATTAACATTACCATCATTATATATTATTTATTTAACAAATATTGACTTGTTGAAAAGTTCTGAATACCCACTGATGAGAAACATAGATGTAGGTACATGCATAATAAGAAAAACAATCGGAAAATATATCAACCATATTATAGGCTAAAATATGTTAAAGCAATGTTAATACAATACATTAGGCTGTTAGACATAGTTGGGGAGCCAAATCACTGTGCATCATTCAAAATTTTTTCATATTTCTTATTTAGGTAACAGGGCATTTTACTCTGTGGATGAATTTTCTAAAATATGACTTCTATTCACTACTTTTATTCACTTCTATTTCTTGTATACTGTTGTATGTATCTGCCGTGTGACAATGTTTGTGTTATACTTATGTTTGTTGTGTACTTAAAGACTGAAGTTTTTTGTTCTAAAGAATTATCTTTGACAAGCCTAATTGTTGTATCGTTTCAATCTGTAATAAAAAGGTGAATAAATATCATTATTGTTATTATTATAGGTAATGTTGCCATAATTTTGAAAATCGGTGCAAGAGCGGTGGAGTAATCAGCAAAAAACTAAAAATTTCAAATATTCGTCAAGCTTGATTTTTAAGCGTTTTAGGTTCCTGATGATATTCTACGCTTTTTGGGTGGGAGTGAAATTGGGGTGGTAGGGAGGTACGGTTGTAAAACAGAAAATACCGTTGTATTCATGATAGACTCTCCATTGACCAGTAGAAGAAAGACCCAGCAGCATAATACACTTTTTTAGGTCCATCTGGACATTACCTTGCCTATTTCAGAAAACTTTGAAATTTCTGATGGATACTTATGTGTTTTTTTTCCTCTGGGAGCCATCAGCACTTAAGCCTTTAAGGCCTATTGTACTATGACTTCCCAGAGGGGGGACGGGGCACGTTGGAATGATTACACCATCATCCCGGACGGTCCGGCGGGGGTCCCCCGTCCGGGCCTTTAGGTCGATCATTCAAAGTGCCGGACGCGTAAGATGCTCCGCTCAGCGCTGATGTGGGTGACACCAACACGGTCGAAACTGAATGCTCTGTATACATTCAGTCACCCACCCAAGCGCTAACCGCGCACAAGGCTGCTGCTGCCCCACTATCGAAGGCAGACGCTGTTCATCGCGCAGCCACGTGGGTCCTCTTTTTTGCCATTTACGCAGGCTCTCAAAATCTTAGGTCACATATCTGGATCAGCTAACAAAGATATTTTTTTACGTCGTGTATTACTTTAAATCGTTCTGTATCGTGTAATGTGGAAACTATTGAATTGATTTTAATGAAATTTAGACACACCATTATTACCTTGGCGAGGATGGAAAACCCGTATGGTTTCTAGAAATCGTGTCAGCCTCGGGGCATTAATAATAAAAAGCATGATAATATAAAAACAACCCAAACTTCGTTTTTAGGCTTTTAGGCGATTGAGGGGTTCCTGAACATTGTCATCATTGATACTACGAACGTCGCCTCATGATTCACGACGAGCCTTTTATCATTATACTAAGTTCTAAAGTAACCTACATATAAATGTAGATAGATTCCATGCTAGGCCTTCATCAATATTCATCCACGTATCTCCCAACAACTACTAGCATTCGTATGTTTCGAAACAACAATCAAAACAAATCCGGCAGAGATGTAATTGTGTAGTAGCGTTGCCGTGACCACCGACTACCGAGCCAAAAAAAAAAAACGTCATACGGATTCGGGGTGGAACGAGAACCGTTTAGAAAATTATGCGCTATTTACATGGCGTAAAAGGACAAACAAGGCGAAACTGCGCCATCGCGAATTCCCGAGAATGGACTGCTGTTGTCGCATCGCATCGCATCGCCGTAAAAAGGACAATAAAAAAGTTAAAACCCCCTCATGATATCAGGAATCGATATGAATGCCCGTATTAGATAGACCAGGCATGTTAGCCTTCTTTCCGACAGCTCTTAAGCTGCTGATAGCTGATATACCGGAAAGTTACTCGCGAAAACGTTTACTTCAAGTGACTTTCCATACATATTTTTTTCATAACTGAGCAGACCGCGCAGGCAGAGCCTAAATACCAGAAAACCGCGGCTGCTGTGAAAGGGTTATGCTAGGGGAAGTTTGTTAACGCGGGACTTGAATGGGCCAACACCCGCAGGCCCAATAAATACATCTTCTGGCAGTCCATTCCAAGCCTTGGACATCCTGGGGATAGATGTGCGGTTGTACCGCTCGGTTCTCGATGTATGAAGAACGACCGCCTTAGGTTGAGGTTACAGTGCAAGCGACTTCGCGCGAACCAGCCTTCGCGCGATGTCTCCCGAATTCAGGCGAACTATAAGTGGTTTCTGCTTTCATCTGTGTTCGCGCGATTTAAAGCTGAAATCGTTTAGTTTAACGAAATACCACGTACAGAGAGTTAAAGACCAATATGGATGTGGAAGAAGTGTGTTATTTAAGTGCAAGCCCGTTTTTAAAGCTGTCCATTCGAAAACCACCATTTAAGACTTAATGATTCGTCTGCTACTTCTTCCCATAGCTTCCGTGATTTATCACGATTATGATACCCTTTAAATTTTTGGTCCCAGAAAGGTTTTCTATCAAACATCAAAAAATCAGTTTTTCACAACACATATTCAATATTTTAAAAGAAAAAAAAAGCACATGATGCTTGTCGGTCACTAGAATTCGCTTGAAAAAACAAACCCGTTCAAACTTCCAGCCAGAAGCAGTGATTCGCGAACGCTGGTTCGCGAGAAGTCGCTTGCGCTGTAACCGCAGCCTTAGGATGAGATGCAGCGGTCGCGTGGGTGCCTCCGATAGGAGCGATGAGCGGCGGAACGATAGAGGACAGCTCAGATGCGCAGATTTCGATTAAATATCGGTAGAAGATTGAGAGGTCACCAACAACACGTCGGCGAGAGAGTGGCTGGAAGTGGCACCGAATCGCCAATTAGTCGATTTGCCCTTCTCTGGACGGCATCTAGTAAAGACACGATAGTAGGGGCAGCAGCTCCCCAGACATGAGAGCAATACTCCAGGCTAGGTCTTCTCTGGGCTTTATATAGCGTGAGGGGTTACATGGTGAGAAGTACTTTCTGGTTTTAAATAGGTACCCAAGCTTTTTACCAGCTGCAGCTGTCGCAACTGACGCAACGTGTTCGTGCCAGATCAATTTTCTGTAATGTTGACTCCTAATAATTTGAATAAGTGATTCTTTGGCAGAGCCTGGTTGTTCATTAGAGCTGGGTGTTGGCTTGGGCACTTCTTGTTTGATAGCGTACAGTATTAGTTCTTGGAAGTATTAAATTTTGCCATATTCTTGAGCCTGCAAGCTACACAGGAATGGTGTCCAGATTCTAATCAAAGAAGTTATTACTTTCTAGCATTGCTGCCGGAGTATGTTTCTGAAATGTACTGAATCAAAGCAATAAACTGTACTAGATTCTATTAAAGTCCCTGAATTTTGTTGTTACCGAAATGGACTTGTTGAAGAACCAAAATATTACCAAAGCGCTCTATAATTTTCTAAAAAGTAAAAAAAAAACTGAAAACACATACAAAACGAAACAGAAACAGACTAGGCACGTCCTGATACACAGGCCCATGATAGTGTAACTCGTTTTTTTTTAGTTTTCGGGAAAATGTTATTTGAAAAAGTTGTTTATTTCAACGACTTCTATACACAGCTTAAAAAAAGTATCATCTTAGGACTCACCCTGTATATTTTTTATAGCAAAGAGTCTCCTTAATGGTCACAAGAAAAACCTTGATTTGTATGACAACGCCTGCAGGTATGGGAGTGAAATTAGGGAGGGCACTTGATCAGTCTTACTCAAGAGCATCGATAAATTACTGTTGCTCAAGTGTCCCATTTTGTCGCCTATTAAACGTGAAATATCGTATTGGATGGATATAAATTGCCAGAAATTTTACTGCTTCGACCATTAAACTTGTATTACGATACCATTACACACGATGATGAACTGATGGGTAATTCTGGTACGTCGTCTTTGTCGTTCACTGAAATTACACAGATTTATTGTAATTGCTTGAGCTACATTAATCGCTATTCGATTAATTGTACACATTGTTAGACATTCTCACTCGAGAGACCGAATCTGAACGTTATCAGCCGGTGTTGCGGCTACAGACAAACGTTAAGTGGCCCACAGACTCTCCCGAAATCCTCAGAGGAAAAACTGCACGGTCCTAGCCTGAAGGCCCTTGCACTTTGGCCTGAATACACCCTCCTTCACAGACGCTCAGGAAACCTTTTGGTTCAGTTCAGTTCTAGCAAGCATGGCATCAAAAGACGGCCTGCGCAGGCGATCGAATGGTTTTTCAATTCCACATCCGGCGGCCTGTTCAGTCCGGCGAACCCTCACATACGTTTCGATAATCCTTGAGGCCAGGACTATGCAGTTTTTCCTCTGAGAATTTCCGTAGCGTCTGTGGGCCTCTTTAGTGGTGTAATAAATAGTAGTAAAGATATATTATCTCAAAATCGAAATTTTGCGCAATCACGATGTGGGAAGTAGAATGCTCTTTGGACGTTTTGGAAGGCCCTGGTATTGTTTCAAAATTTTGGGAGTGGAATTAGGGTGAGAAAAATCACGAAATGCTTAGGAAGTGCTTATCAATACACAGAAAAAATTTGCACCAACAGTGTAATTAGTACTGCTTTAGAAACGACTTTTTTTAATTTCCAAAATAGTATGTAAACGTGATAAAAAGAGTTTCGACATGGAATGTCTCAGTTGTAGCCTGCAACTAACCTCAAATATAACCGTTTTAGTGTATATATCTCTTAAATACCGTGTCCCAGGACGAATCCCGAAAACTTTAAGGGATGATTTCTGGCATCAACTTTTAATATGATTAAATTATACGTTTATTCTTAATAGCAAAAAAGTTGAAATTCCCTTAATTAGATCACGAATTGGTTAATGTATGGGCCTCTTTATCATCCTTGTACCGCAATACATCATATGATATTTGCTGTAAACAATCGACAAAAACATTCAAAATACCCGTTAGCGTAATCCGACCTTCTCCGAAGGTGAAAGTGGACCACACACATTACAGTTATCTTTACAACCAAACCTCAAATGTTGAAACAAATACGAGTTTCTGGAATTTCAGGATAATTCCTTTTGATATCATCATGCTTTCAAAACATATTTTTTGTACTTCAACCCTTGAAATTCACCCCCCATTAAGTTCTTATTTCATTTAAAGTCTTGTGGTACCTTTAATTTTATACGAAAACGTATCTTTTTCGTAAAGTCATATCCATAAAATAAATAAAGGGTAGTATATTCGCAAGAAAAATAGATAAAAAAGAAAATTAAGTGGACTTTTCAAGGGTACTGAATGATCGACTCTACCATGATTCCGAAACATTTTTTCTACTTCAACCCATAAAACTGACCCCCAACTTTCCTTCCAAATAGTACCCACAGCTTTACCTACATTAATGTCATTATATTATTTAAAATTTTATAGTGCCTTCGACATCATACACAAACCAATAGGATAACTAAAATGAGGATTTGTTTTCGAAAACTTTTATTAAATTCTTTGCTTGAGGCTGACCATAAAAAAATACTAGTCTACTAGTCCAATATCATAACCGGGGCATGGAGTTGATGGATACCTAATTCATTATCTGGAAAACTATATAAACTACAATACTGATAATAACAATTAGCTCCCTTCTAATTGCGAATGATGAATCGTTCGGCGTATTTTTTGTGGTGATGAATGTTCACCGGTGCATAAATAACCGTATCCTAAAAAGTAAACATCCATTTTCATTCGCGACTCTAATGAAATGGTGACGACAGAATCCCCGTGATTGATTATCGGTTGGACATTCATCGTATAAAGTGGAAATTACTGTTTATAAATACGACAATGGGATGAAAATACGATCATTAATTTTATTCAAATCGACACCGGTTTATTTTATCACTTTCTAATGCGATCTGGATCGCTGAAATACAATCTGAACCTATCTTCTATCGGCATTGATGAAGCTAAGGAAGAGTGAGCGTTTTCGTAAAGAAGTTAATCTGCCATTATAGAATAAAATTTATTGATCACAACAGTATAAATAAATCATGCGAACAAAAAAATAAAAAGAATACATAATTTGAAAATGGATACACATAAAAATAGTACACAAATGCTCACATAGCACTTGCAGATATAACAAGATGATCACAGACAAACGTGGTATCTCTAAGTTCCTCCAAATTATAGAAACAGTGGTCTAAAATAAATTTTTTCACAGTCATTTTAAAGTGGCTTTTGTCAAGCCTCTTAACAAACAGATAGAGAATTATATATAAACCCACCCGCAACAATTTTTTTACTGAGTAGGTTTGTACTCAGACTGTCTGAGTACATTCATAGATCTAGTATTGTGATGATGAATCTTAGCACCAGTTTTGAAAAGGTGCAAATTGTTATGCACTTCAATGTGTGTAGAATAGATAAAACATGCTAGGCAGAGGCATGATCCGTAAACATTTGAATAGTGGCTGACAATTGGCTCTAAACCCTTAACCCATATCAAGCGTATTGCTTTTTTCTGTAAAACAAAAATTTTGTGCGCATTGGACGAATTGCCCCATAAAATAGCTCCATACATCAAATGACAGTGAAATAATGCAAAATAGGTAGAACGTAATGTAGATATCTAAATCAAGCAACCATTTTAAGCTTCGAATGACAAACAAATGTTTTGATAGTGTGCTACACAGTTCGTCCACATGATTTTTCCAATTGAGCCTGTCATCAAAATGAAAACCTTTGTTGAATTACCATTTGCTACGTTATTGTTTGTAAAAAAAATAATATTTGTTGTTTTATTTTTAGTTATCGCTAAATAATTAGCTGTCAAATAATGTGTTGCTCGATATAGTGCTTCTGGACATCAAATATTGGGGAAATTAATATCACTTCAGGTCGTTGGTATTGAAACATCACTTGCATAAGCCAGCCAGCCATAGGTGAAAAATAATTCAATAAATCGTTTATGTAACTAATGAAAAGTAAGGGACCCAGAACTGAACCCTGAGGTTTCCCACGTCTAACTGGAATAATCTGAGATATATGACCATCACCTCTAACGCAAGGTGATCTTTCTACTAAATATGACTTAAATAAGTCAAGACTCAAGCCTCTTACACCGTGGTATTCAAGTATGCGTACTAAAATTTCATATCTACATACAAACTATTGTAACTGTCATACAGAACAATAAACATACCAGATCATTCAGCGAGATTGGGCCTATTGATCTGGCAACAGTGCCACAGCGTTAGATTGCCTAATCACCCGTGAATATCAAAGAGAATCTGGTGCGGACGTTTTTGAAGGGCCCACTCCGCAAATCCCTCGCGCTCCACTACGGCATCCGCTGTCGTGCCACTCAAACTCCAACGCCTTATTTGTATAGGCCGAAAAATTTCGGCTGTAATGTAGAGTGGATCGGTGCCAAATGGTGCCAAGTCGCGTCAACAGAGACGGACGGCTTATGAGATTTATTTCAGAGACACGACAGTTTAATAAATGGATGTGTATAACATATGTTGCAAAAGTTTTGAAAAGTTTTTCAAAAAGTTAAAAAAATATCTCGCAATAATATATTTGAACTGTAACAAGAACTACAAAAAAATAACAATATTTTTTAATATAAAAATGATATTAAAGTACTGCTAATGGGCCATGATCTTCCACGGCTCACAATTTCCTCTTAATGTTCCTCATTAGGTTTTGGACAGATTCTAAATCAATTTCTCTGATCTTTAGCATTATTCGTCTTCTTAACTGCTGTTCGTTTTGACCACTTCCAGCCATTGTTATAAACTTTGGCACTCAGTTGAGTCCAAAAAGTTTTGACAGGTCTTGCTAGAGGAAGATTGGGAGGGTTGTCGTTTTGTGGTACAAAAGGTATTCTGTGTTGTTCTAGCCAGTTTCTCGTACGCAAAGCATAGTGACTTGAAGCCAGATCTGACCAAAACTGTCATTAGCATGGTGGATATTAATAAAGTTGAGTAGTTTAGGCAAACATCTTTAAGTATAGACTTCTGCGGTAACCGCTTCGGCCCTAACTCGTCCAATGTACGGCTGTCAAATACCGTTGTCTGATACAGCGCACCACACTAACACTTTGTTTTCAAACTTGTCTTATCGTTTAAATTTGCCATTATCTGGACAGGCTTCAAAGTCTCATGTATAAAAATCATCATTACCTTGAAAATGGTTTTATCGTTACGTTAGATTTTGACTGGTTACCATGGTAACGATTTCTGGATTGTTTCCAACGGTAGAACTACCTCCCGAGTTTTGAAAAAAAAAATTCAAAACTTTTGCAACATGCGTTAGCAGATAGTCGAACGTTGAAGGCTCAAAGTTTGACCAACTAGCTCAATTCAACAAGATATTTAACAATTTATTTTGTTGAAAAATAGGATAGCCAATTTACTTATTTTACTTTTACTTCATTTTTATGTGTTTGTGAAACGTAATATAGGTATATTCACTGAATGAATCACTCTCTAAAGCTTCTGGACACTATCCAGAAGGGAGCAATTAGACTAATTAATACGATTAACATCACAACGGACCTCCACAGCCTAGAACATCGAAGAAGGGTCGCTGACCTGTCCCTGTTTTACAGATTCTATCACGGAATTTATTCGAGTGACCTTTCCCAGATACTAACACCAAAGGCCGTCCGAACGAAAAACACTAAAAAGGATCTGCGAGCTCATCCTTACCAGGTCAAGGTCCCTACTCCCCGAACCAGTCTCCGCCAGCATTCCTTCTTTCGGAGAACTTCGATGCTGTGGAATGAGCTGCTGGGGAATGCGTTTCGCGACGGCTACAACCCATAGCGTTTCAAATTTAACATGCACCGATACCTATCCTCTTGCAGCGCTTCTACAGCGCCATAGGCTTTCAGCCTTTGCGGGAGACTGACCCTAAGTGCTTGCAGTTTGTGTGAATGCCTACTAGCCTTGCATTTGGTTTAGTTCACTGGTATGCTGACTACATGTGTTTGTTACCTACTGGTACTAGTAACTAAATCTATGATAATGTGGCTTTGTGGAAATGGTGGTGTATAAGATTTTGGAAAGTGTTGACCTCTCCCCCTTCTTAACACAGTATCGGTTATCGCTCCACAGTGATTTTCCAGTTCGACGTACAATAATAACATCAAATTAGATTTCCATCGAGGTACCATTAATCATAGAGAAGGAATAATAAGGATGGGATATCTGGAAAAATCTGTGAAAAATATCGGCGAGTGATGCGGAAGAGATTAATGCGGCCCAGAGAAATTGTCAGGGCACGGGGAGCCACGATCATCCGGATTAATTTGGGAGGGTGATTTGATTGGCATAATGCCCATTGATTGAGATTGATTTATGGAAGGTGATTTGGATGGATTCTCCGCGCTTTCCGTACCCGAGGAGTGTTATAAATAGACGCGAGGTGATCAAGCGCTGACCACTGCCGAAACACGTATAAAAACTCTAATGCGAAGGATGATGAATGCAAACTGTGCTTCATCTGCAATGTCTTTGCTTACTAAGGAAGTACTGAATCATGGTGATAAGTATACATCCGTAGCTGTCGGAAAATACAAATATTTAAATAGCATGTGTTTAACTTCAAACACCGACATGTCAACAGAAACCAATAAGAACAACGGGAGCAAGTCATATGTCGATCACAGGACGTTATTGTGGCTGTTGCGTGTGATAAATTTCAATGATATCAATTTAAGAATCATGGGTAACCAAAATATTGTTCTATTTCAAGATAATATAGCTCGAAAGAAAATTCAGATTCTGTCTAAGTTAATCGTGAAGACGTAAAGCGATTTTAACATTTAAAACTTGTAAGCCTTAAAATGTATCCACTTTAATAACTAGCATTATGTTTATAGTTTCAGTAGTTAAGCTCAATGTTTATTTAGTTTTCTTTATATTCAGTGATAAGCCCTAAGCGATAAGTGTTTCATTTAGTTTGACCCAATTCCACAAAAATAGCACTGACAACACGACATGACACAAGGCTGCGACTCGCATTGTGATCACAATGAAATCGGGCAATTTTGGAAAGAACAATATTTTTGCCCTTTTCGATATCGAACCTCAAAATTAACTCTTTTAGTTAAAACCCAAAAATTAAATAATAATAATAATAATACTTTATTTAATCCAGTAAGACTACATCGAGTATTGGACTTGTCAAAATAGCAAATATGTATAAAAAGAACAAGTACCATTGTATAGAACAGATAACAATTTTTGTTGAGACAAACGTTACATTTAAAAAACAATTTTATCTGATAGTGACGCTAAATTCAAAGTATTCCCTGATGCTATAGAAACAGTTTTCAATAAGGAAACTTTTAAGTTTCTTCCCAAAACGGGGATTGAATATTTCATTCCCCAGCAGCCGGCAAGGAATTGTAAAGTTTAGTACCCATATAATAAGGACTTCTTTCGAATAAAGTTGTATAGTGCTTATCACAACGTAACAGATTGCCACCGCGAGTTAAATAGTTATGGTGATTACTATTTTTCCTTGTCAATTGTAGGTTGGATTTTATGTACATGATGCATTTAGAGATGTAGATGCACGGGACTAGCATTATTTTATACTTATAGAATGTCTGGCGGCATGACTCTCTGTATGATAAAATGAATATCAGTCTAAGAGCCCCTTTCTGGGCTATGAATACCCTATCGGCACTTGGTGAAGCACACCATAGTACTATATTGTATGATAGATGCGAGTGTACTATAGCGTAGTATACATTTATTATTTGGTTCAAGTTTAGATATTTTTTTATTTGTAAAAGGGCATAGTAGCTTCGATTAATTTTCCTGCATAATTATGCTACCAACGTTATTTACGCATATGTTATTTATTTATCGAACTCAAATCGACCATGTCAAGCTATATCTACTTCTTCCTCTTTGCTCCTCTCTTTCGTTCCTCTCTTTTTTCTTCACTTACTTCTCTATGTTTTTATCTGGACTCTCGGTAACCAGACCTGACAGACCGATCGACCGACATGACCGGAACTAAGAGGAAAGGTCCACTGGATCGCTCTGACTAACAATGACAAATTGCACGGCATACAAAATACGAAGTGTCCAAATTTGAAATCTAGATTTCAGAAAAACTACCTACCCTAGATTTTGGGGCGTTAAGTCTTCTTCTTTAAGTGCCGTCTCCTATCGGAGGTTGGAAATCATCAATGCTATTTTTACTTTATTTGCCGCTACTCGAAATAGTTCTATGGAACGGCATTGATACCACTCCCTTAAATTTCGCAGCCATGATATTTTCCTTCTGCCAATCTTCTTTTTTCTTTTATTTTATCCTGCATTATAATTTGTAATAAACGATATCGTTCTGCCCTCATTATATGTCCTAAATACAGCAGTTTTTTAATTTTTATATTTTTAACAATTTCGCAACTTTTACCCATTAGTCTAAGAACTTCTGTATTAGTTTTTCGCTGCGTCCAAGATATTTTTAGAGTCTTCTATAACACCACATCTCGAATGCTTGTAATTTATTTATATGTTCTTGTTTTAGCGTCCAGCTCTCCAATCCATACAACAATGTTGAGAATACGTAACCTCTAAGGGTTCTAATTCTTAATTCCATAGTATTTTCTTCAGCTTTACAAATCCTGCTCGTGCTATTTCGATTCTTGATCTTATTTCTAAGGTCTGGTCGTTATCGTGAGTTATCCAGGTTCCCAGATATTTATACTTTTTGACTTGTTCGAGTGTTTGACCTTCTAAGTTTATATTTGCAGTTATATTTGGTTTCTTTGTAATAATCATGTATTTTGTTTTTCTGGTGTTCACTTTAAGACCGTATTCTCCGCAAAACGTATTTGTCCTGTCCAACAGAGTTTGAAGTTCTTCCGCTGAGTTTGCCAAAATTACTGTGTCGTCTGCGAATCTAATGTTGTTGATTACCTTGCCATTTATTGTTATTCCTTCTGGTTCCGATAGTAAAGCTTCTTCGAATATTGCTTCGCTGTATACATTGAAAAGCAGGGGCGACAGAACACATCCCTGTCTTACGTCTCTTTTAATTTGTATTTCCGAACTGAACTCATTGTCGATTTTTATTTGTGCTCGTCCATTTCTGAAACCAAACTGGCTGTCGTCAATTCCCTCTTCCAATTTTATTATTATTATATTTATATTTAGTGTTTAAAACAAAAAAGTGCAGCCCGGGCTCCGACACACCGGGCTGCTGTTCCATTACCCAATGACTACTCCTCACACCGTGAGGTGAGCAATCACTGGGTCCGCGAATCGTGCGCCCTAAGTAGACGAAGGGACCCAAGGATGACTGCCTTCTGCATTCTGGCGGCTAAGATGTGCGCCGCCGCACGGCACACCGGTATTTTGCGCAGTGCAGAGAGCAGCGTATTCCTCATTCCACCTAGGGATCCAATGACCATAACCAGCAGACTTACAGTGTAGTCTGGCCAGAGCCTGCGAAGTTGTCCGAGCAACTCCTGATATTTGGTCCGCTTTTCCTCCTCCTTAGAGACGATGTTCACCTCGGCAGGCGCCGAAAACTCAATAACGAACATCGTCTTCTGTTGGTGGTCGAGAAGGACTATGTCGGGCTTGTTTGCCTGTACAAGCTCGAGCGTGGGGAACGAGTAGTTCCAGTAAATCCGGCATCTCTCGTTCTCCACAACGGACTCTATATCCCCTGGAGCGTATGGCAGCACCGGTATTTCATCGATACCGTATGAGTGCCTCAAATGATAGTAGAGCACTCGTAGAGCCGCGTTGTGCCGATGGACGTAAGCCGTCCCAGCGTACGTCTTACACGCCGACAAGAGATGCATAAGCATAATATTATTATATTATGTATTATTTTTGTACTTTCAGAGTATGGCTGATCAGAGAAATAGTTCTGTAATCTATACAATGTTTAGCGTTTGCACTTTTAGGGATAGTACAAAAGGTAGAAAGTAACCATTGTTTAGGAATGATACCGGTTTCATAAATGAAGTTGAATAAATCCAATAGAATTTTTAAAGTTTCATCGTTCATAGATTTAAGTATCTCTACCGGTATTTGAGCCGGACCTACAGCTTAGCCGTTTTTGGTATTTTTCAATGCAGACTTTAATTCTTCTTCTAATAGTTCTAGCGTATCATTTTCATTTTCTTCTATAACAAGTTTATTCTGACTTTCTCTGTTATCTTCAAATAGTTTGTGTATATACGTAGACCACTGCTTTAGTTTTTTATTGGTGTCTGTAATGAGTTTAGTCCTAACATCTTAAATCATCCTGGATTATGAGACTTTCGCTTTAATATTATTTTTACCCATAATAAAGCTGTATTCGGTTTTGTATTTATACGACACAGCATCCCTAAACATACTCCGCATAACCCAATATATTTAATTCTAAACCAGGCATACGTAGAAATTAAACTTTGGACAGTTTAGAGCATCATTTTACGTAGACAAATGCGCTCGGCGGCGGTGGTCATAGCCACCTACGAGGAGCAGCAACTTCCAGACAGATTGTAATATTAGTCACAAACAATGGTCTGCGGTGCGGTGCGGTGCGGGAGTTTATGGGAGTTCGCCGGCCATGAGATTAAACTCGACCGCCGCCCTCAAGTCCGTCGAGGCGTTTCGGTCAGCGGAATCTTCAGGGACGGCACCAACAGACTCTTAACGTTACAACGTTAACGTTAACGCTGGGCGGTCTGTCTCTCGTTTGGATGGCTGCCCTCCCAAATTCTGGCTATTGCTACGAGAATGGGTAGTGGGCACCCTTTTGACGACGCTTTCCTGGCTGGCAATTGTGCATGCCAATACTAACCATCCGAAAGAGATGTTTTTTAAGGTCAAATGCCTCAGTCGGGATTTTAAACCTAAATCTTGGGCTGTTAAAAATCCTGAGGGAGAGTAATTACCAACCTGCATGAGGTTATTGAGGTATGGCGAAATTATTGCGAAAATCTGTACCATGAGGATGGCCTTCACGTCCTCTTATTGGATTTTGAACACGAACCGGATATTCTTTTGTCTGAAGTGGAACATGCCCTCAACAAGCTAAAAAATAACAAAGCTACAGGCATTGATGCTATTTCTGCTGAAACGTTGAAATGCTTGGGTGACGACGGCATCGCCCTTTTACATAATATTTGTAAGAGTGTCTGGTCGTCCGGTGTTTGGCCAGATGAATAGTGCACATCAATTTTTGTTCCACTTCATAAAAAGGGATCTCCAACAAATCCAGACAATTATCGCCTACTTTCGTGAATCTCTCATGCAAGTAAGGTTCTACTGTATATTTTACAATCTCGTTTGAAGGGTTTTATTGGCTGGCAAATTTCTCAGACGTATCACGCAGGCAGGTTTCGTGAAAGGACGCGGTACGCGTGAACAGATCTTAAACTTAAGACAAATTATTGAAAAAGCCAGAGAGCATTATTTTACTGTTTTTATCTGCTTTATGGACTATTCTAAGGCGTTTGATAACGTAAAGTGACCAAAACTGTGGGAAATCCTCATCTCTATGGGAGTTCCCTATAACCTAGTGTTTCTCATACAGCAAATCTATGACTCTAATTCGGCTCGCGTAAGAATTGATGGTAACCTGTCTAGTCAAACTGCAACCAGAAAAGGAGTTCGTCAGGGATGTGTATTATCTCCGATGTTGTTTAACATTTACTCTGAATTTTTGATGAGACAGGTATTAGACAACTGGAATGGCGGTGTAACTATTGGTGGAAGCAAAATATCCAACTTAAGATTTGCTGACGATACAACCCTTATTGCAGCTTCTCAGGAAGAACTAGTAGCTCTATTAAACATCTTAGAACAACGTAGTGCACAATATGGTCTTGGTATTAACTACAATAAGACCAAGGTTATGATCGTAGATAGAGAGCATGATAATTATCGAGAAATAAAGTCAATAGGCCGTTGTGAAGTAGTTCAAAGTTTTATATACCTCGGTTCTTTGATCGATAATTCGGATAGCTGTGAAAATGAGATTCGACGGCGCATTCAACAGGCACGTGTGGCCATGACAAAGCTTACTAAAATATGGCGTAACCATAACATCACTAAAGCTACAAAAATGTCGCTGGTTCAGTCTCTTGTGTTCTCCATATTTTTGTATGCCTCGGAAACTTGGACTGTTAAAAAGGCAGATCGAGCTCGCATAGACGCTTTTGAAATGTGGATATGGAGGAGAATGCTGAGAGTTCCTTATACCGCCCATCGAACTAACGTCTCCATACTGGATGAGGTCGGTAATCCAAAGAGACTATCCTCCATTGTGTCGACGAGAATGCTTACATTCTTCGGACATATACACAGAAGCGACAATATGGAGAAACTTCTAGTTCAGGGTCATGCCCCGAGTGGGCGGCACCGTGGCCGTCCCCCTACACGCTGGGTGGATACGACGAAACAGTTGCTGGATATGAGTGTCAAGAGCGCCACTAAACTGACAACAAATCGCGAATGATGGCGAGCTACATTGCTCAAAACTATTGATAATATTCGTCTCGGCAATACTCTAGCTCCGACTTAATGCATTTGACGAGTTCACAACATGTCTGTCAAGACATTGTGAGTATGATGATGATTCTGGCTGATTCACAAGGGCGTGTCAGCATATCACGAGACTGTGGATGTAGGGCTGTGGTGTGATTTCACAACCTGTGATTTTGTCACAGCTCCGGAACCCTCACAGTCACCACCTGCTCCGCTTCGACCAAAAAAGTCGTGACAGTGACGTGTTACGGCGGAATCGTATTCGGTTCAAAGTCGCTGTCACTTCGAGACTCAAGTGAGGAGCAGGATACTGTTACTGTTTACTCCATTCAGATTCCATGCCATCGCGCGATTCGAGTTAGTTACTTACCCAGGTGCCAGGTATGGATTCTAATGGACCCTAATACCTTTAACTGCTTAAAAATATTTAGAGCAAAATTAGTTGTTTTAAATATATTATTCTAAAAAAGCATTTTTGCCCACCAATTATAGACCTGTGGCTCTTCTCAGCATCATGTCTAAGGTTATGGAGACTGTCATTAACACACAGCTCCTGAAATTCCTGGACAACAATAACATCATAAATGATCACCAGTATGGCTTCCGTAAGCACAGGTCTACAGGTGACCTCCTTGCCTACGTCACTCACTTGTGAAACAGAGCATTAGACAATCATGGCGAATCCCGTGTTGTTGCACTTGACATATCGAAAGCTTTCGACAGAGTGTGGCATGAGGGACTTCTGGTCAAGCTTGCTGCTTATGGACTACCACCTGGCCTGCGCCAGTGGCTGAATAGCTTTTTGAACGACCAATCTCTGTTTGTTGTAGTCGAGGGCTGTTCATCAGACGTATTTTCAATAAACGCCGGTGTTCCTCAGGGATCTGTCCTATCCCCTACACTGTTTCTGCTGTACATCAACGAGCTGTTGGAAATAACATCCAATCCAATCTACAGCTTCGCAGATGACAGTGCATTGGTGTCGTGCATGGAACCAGGCAAGCCACTATCATCCCAGGAGACGGTACGTCGGCGCCAGCAGCATGCTTCACAGATCAACGCAGATATCAAAACAATTGTCGAGTGGGGATTAGCAAATAAAGTACAGTTCAACGTACAAAAACTCAGGCAACAACACTTACAAAGAAGTCTCACGATGGCTTACCAACCGTGGAAATGGAGGGCCACCCCATAGTCGAATCACCTTCCGTCAAGCTTTTGGGGATCAACATCAACAATAACATATCCTGGCACGACCACGTCGTCAGTATTGCTAAAACGGCATCCCAGAAGCTTGGAGTTTTGTTCCGCTATAGGAAGTTGTATACACCAGAGCAACTGCTGCTACTCTACAAGGCACAGATCCGACCATCGCTGGAGTATTGCTCCCATGTGTGGGGATGCGCTCCGAAACACTCTCTGAAGCTTCTGGACACTATCCAGAAAAGAGCAATTAGATTAATCGATACGCCTAACCTCACAAAGGACCTCCACAGCCTGGAACATCGAAGGAGGGTGGCTGACCTATCCCTCTTTTACAGATTCTATCACGGAAGATGTTCGAGTGAGCTCTCTCAGATAATAACACCACAGGCCGTCCGAACCAGGAACACTAGAGAGGCTCTGCGAGCTCATCCTTACCAGGCCGAGGTCCTTACTCCCCGAACCAGTCTCCTCCAGCATTCCTTCTTCTGGAGAACTTCGACGCTGTGGAATCAGCTGCCGGGGAATTTGTTTCCCGACGGCTACAACCTGCAGCGTTTCAAATCTAATGTGAACCGATACTTATCCTCTCGCAGCGCTTCTACAGCGCCATAGGCTTTCAGCCTTTGCGGGAGGCCGACCATAAAAAAAAACGACTAGCGATATGTAGGTATCTTAAACAAAAATAAAAATACATAAAAAACTAATTAAGTATCTAGTGACGTAAAAAGATTCCATATTGTACTTGTTTTTCGTTTTAGATACTGAGACATTTTTCATTTAAACACAAAATAAATATTTTGTACAGACCAAAACCAAACTTCGTTACGTCAGACAAACACGAGACGTAAATCACACCTGAGATAGTCGTGAGTACGGAGACGCAAGTTTCGGTGTGACAAAATAACAGGTTTTAATCACAGTGATACATACGGAACAGTCACAAGTCGGAACTGTGGCACAAAAATCACACTTTAGCACAGTCCTATGAGGATATAAATAACCAGCAGAATATCTCTGAGGATTTCCTATATAAAAATGGTTCCCACAGTCAGAAGTCTGGGTAGGAATGCAAAAATCCAAAGTATCGATATCGATAACAATTCGATATTGAATGAAGACACCTTTGATTCATACAAAGAATTTCGTGCAGTTGATTACACTCCTCAGTAATTAATTATTTTCGATACCGATACTGCTACAAAATATCGATACCAGCTTGGAATCGCTCAAAAGGTATCGATGACAAAAATACTCTATACCGTGATGTAAATGTTTAAGTAATATTTTGTTTATTATGTTATGCAAACAAATATAATCAGAAATATCTATACACTTGATATTTTGCAAAAGAATAATTTAATTGTGATTAAGAAACTTTATTCATAAAAATATAGGGAAGAATATCAGTATCAGTATCAATATATGCACAGGGTAAAACGCGGTTATTTTTTAAGATAGAGGATTGCAGTTTTCGCGATTTGTGCTACTTTTTTATGTAAATAAAGATGCAGTCAAGAAAATTATCATGACTTTCTTAATTCTTAAGACGCAGGTTGGAACTACCGATTTTGGGACCAAAACTAAAAATCAAGGGTGTCGGAAATTTTTAATCTTCGTTTTGCGAGACTGAAACTTGATAAATCGATCGGATTTGTAATCAACACCCTCAAATTATTCAGGATATAGGATTTCATTTTGATAGGAGCCTGAATAAAGATTTTAGACAATTTGAGTTGAAACTAAAAATCCAGGGTGTTGGAAATCTTTGAAATTTTTTCTGCGAGACTGAAACTTAATAAATCGACCAGATTTATAATCATCACCCTCAAGTTATTCAGGATATAGGATTTCATTTTGACAGGAGCCCGAATAAAGATTTTAGACAATTTGAGTTGAAACTAAAAATCAAGGGTGTCGGAAATCTTTGAAATTTTTTCTGCGAGACTGAAACTTAAAAAATCGACCGGATTTGTAATCAACACCCTCAAATTATTCAGGATATAGGATTTCATGTTGATAAAAAGCCGAATAAAGATTTTAGAACTTTTGAGTTGAAACAAAAAATCTAGGATGTCGGAAATTTTTGATCTTTGTTCTACGAAATTGAAAAGTAAAGAAAGTGTTCTTATATAAGGGTGGTCCGAAAGTCGACTGTTTTCGGTTTCACCTTGTATCTCAAAAACCAAGAGGGCCATGATAATTTTGTTGACGGCATCTTTGATTTCACAAAAAAGTAGCACACTGTCGCGAAAACTGCAACTCTCTGTCTTCAAAATGGGATACCTGGTACAAGATTTGAGCAATTCAAGTAATTTTTCTCCGATTTGCATGCGATTTCGTGGTTTCTTCATACATTAGGAAAAGAGAGCTATTATATGTTTGAATGGTATTTAATCCCGATATACATACCGTGTTTGAGTGACATAGACAGTATTTTACACTGTCATGGCTAATGAATAGCTCTGAGTTCAACGACTTCACGTGGCGTCTACTATGCACGTATAAACATGTCACAACATGTAGAAACATGCAGCTTCCTGCAATTTATTGTTGCGTTATATCGCAAAACGTTCCTACTACTTCCAGGTCGTTGTATCCTTTGAAGAAACTTCACTCATACGTATACTAATATTGATAGAGTTTAATTGGTTCGACAGTGGGTGGAATGGTAGAATGCAAAACTTCACCGGCAAGCAACTGCTGCCTGTAAACAAGGAGAAGCAGTTTTGCGTGCTTGATTATATTCAGTCACGTCACAGTGCGTTCACTCAGTGCACTGCGCTCTCGATGGAAATTGAAAGGCGCATTAAATTGCCAATTATTGGCTGCAAAAAGAAGGGAATTCTATTGCTTCCGGAAAGTACATTACAGCCACGGCAACTAGTTGATTGCTTCTTGTTGTTGCCATCGATCCTAGCATATACTTATATTGCTGCCGTGTAAAGGAGTGTCTGATATGTGTTCAACATGTGTCCACCTTATTCTTAAGGTTGAGTGAAAACTGGCATCACAACCTTTTTAAAAGCTTTCATTTAACTTGAAATGTATGTACGCTTGTTCGGGTGGAATCTTGTAACTCAATTTTGAAGCAGATATCTTCTACCCATTGAGCTGTAATTTTGTATACACGTTTAGCTTGGATGACAATACATGATAAACTATGTTACGTCGTTCTAATTCTAATAGTGGAATAGTTATTTCTATTATTTCTACAATATGGGTATCCATATTGATATGAAAACGCCCAGTAGATGCTAAGGGGAATGACAATCTAATGAGAGGAATGTCATCTCTGACAATACACACAATAGATCCACTGATGTAATTTTTAGTCAAACGATAAATTTTGTTGTGAGAGTTTGGGGAAAATACTATTCAAAGCCGGCAAATTCTTTTATCACTGCATGAACCCGACGACCTGAGAGAAGAGAGTATTTGCATTTGGCATTTAACTAAAGGCTTGCGGTGTGAGCAAGAATCTGGCAGCAGTCACTGGAGATTCTGGATGGAATTGTACGAGTTCCTTTATACAACCTACGCAGTGGCCATCACCAGGTCGTATCGACGACGGTGACGACATCGACATGAGGTTGGGGGGCAGCTAACGAACCGCTGGTGCACCGAGCAACCACGAAGGGTGGACCGGACAGCCGGTGTGTATGACTGTGACAGCGACGTAAGTGGTCAAGAAGATCCGCGGTAAGGATTTATCAATAATAAGTTGTAAAGGAACATTTGGGGTGCTGGACTGACTTGAGGAAAGTAATAGGGATAAACTCGTGTTGTTAGTGGACTCTTATCACCAACACAGTTTTAAGGATATGTTTAGAGTAGGTCTATATTTTTAGTTTAGTGTAAGGTTTTCATGATGTCTAATAAAAGGAAATCTACGAAAATGAGTGGATATCAGGATGGCGCAAATTCTAAGTTGAAAACTGTCGTTCAAATGATGGCAAACAATATGTATTTTTAGATATAATACGATGATGTGTTTTACTGTAAGAGTTTGGGGGAAATATACTATTCAAAGTCGGTGAGTTGTTTTATCACTGCATGAACCTTGTTTACGACCTGAGAGAAGAGAGTCTTTGCACAGTGAAAGGGCTTGTTGAGAGTCACTCGAAAAATAATATGACATCATTCTAAATCGACTGTGGTGGACCATCCAAGATGGCTTGCCGAGAATAAATAAAAATTTTGTTTGATATAAATGCAAGTTAATAACTAAAAAGTAAAAAATAAATTAAAATAAAAGAACTTTTCTAAAAAAAAGCTTTTATTTAAAGGTTCTAAAAAAAGAAATATAAATGTTCCTTTAGAGTGTTAACTATCAACTTATAGCCTCATCATACACAATTTATATGATCATATAAGCTTGTCGCCCGATATACTTGTGTGAATTAGCTAATATCTATTCAATTGACTAATTTGGTCTGCTGAGTTTAAGTGTGTTAAAATTTCAGTTTAATTGAATTCCTATAGGTACTTACGCAAACCTCGCGACAAACTTTTATGATCATATAAATTGTGGTTAGTGAGGCTATAAGTTGATAGTTAACACTCTAAAGGAACATTTTATTTTCTTTTTTTAGAACCTTTAAATAAAAGCTTTTTTTTTTAAAGTTTTTTTTGTTTTAATTTACTAACTTCCCCGACAGAAAAGAGTTGACCTGTTTTCGCAAATTTTACCGAAATCAACGTGCGCGGTGTCATCTCCAAGGTAAAATCACCTCCTGACTCATTTCCTAAAAAGAAAATGCTATATTATATTATTAGATATAAGTAAATCATAGATTTGAACCAAAACTGGACCAGAAGATAGGGAACAAAAACGTCTTGAAATTATTTGGACAATTTTCGTTACAGTTACTGTCATTTTAAGGTTCGAAAATTTACTAATTTTCGTGAACTTTTATTCCGCTATTTTGAAAATTTTGCGGTGTGCACGGTAGCGTTTTCTACACAAGAGAACACGCTCTTTATTGTGGTAGCATTAGAATTTCATATTATGTCATTAGTTTCTTGAGTTACCCCCACCCTCACCCTTTTTTTATAATCGCAGAAGGACCAAAAACTAGATGTTTGTTTTTAATGATAACCTTTTTATAATGACGAAGTTTGAAGAAAATCGGAAAACTTTGGCTCTTGGATGTCCTTCTGTGTGTCTGTACGTCCGCAATTTCGTTCTTCAACGATTACTCAAAAACGCCTGAAGCGATTGCTCCCAAGTATGGTCAACTTGAATTAGTAAAGATCCTATCAAGTTGAAAAGGTTTTGGTGCCGATCGGATAATGAGGAGAAAATGTAAAACACCATTTAAATTTGATAGCACCAGTTGAAAAGAATATGTCTTTATGTCTGAAACAATGTATCACATGTTATTTTTTTCTTAAATGGAGACTAAAAAAATTAAACAAACTGAAATACTCAAATGTACGAACAACAACCACTTCAGTCGATGAAGTTCCTAGAACGAGGTCTACCCCTTTCAACGTACACATTTTTTTCAATAGAGATGGTCAACTTTTTAGTCGGTCAATAACTTTTTTCATTCAACTAGCGAATCATGTTATGTAGTTTTGCCTTCCTAAATGAAAAAGAAAATGAATCTTCTGCACCAAAATATCTTAAAGTAACTTGCAATTTTAATTCACTGTATCTTGTATTTTAAGCAACCTTGAAAGTTTGAGAGCGTCAGAAACAATGCTCTAGATTTACGAATATTTGAAATACTGTCAAAAGTTTGGGGCTGCATAAAAAAACAAGGCACAGTAGCACGACAAGTAATTTCACTAAAATCAAAGCTGCAAGTCATTCTAAGATACTTAGCTGCAGAATGCTCATTTTCTTCTTTATTTAGGAAGTTGACCTTATCCAAAAGATACTTACCATGCAGCAATGGCTCCTGAAACAAACAGAAACAAAATATGAACATGACATTCAAAGAGGGCTTTGTCTTAATATCTAAAATAATTTCCAAAGTGTAACTTAAAGTTCTATGTGTATCTTCGAGCCTTTTCAAATCAGGCAAATGCTAAATTATAACTCTCTACCGACTATCAAGCAACAAATTAATAAAATCAGTATTGCCTGTCGATCTGTCTATATGCTTATTACTATTCAAACATCACGATTTTTTGCTTGTTAATGCCGTTTGCGAATGTATCTACAACTTCGGAATTAAGAAGACTCTGAAGACTCATATAAAGGCTTGTTCAATAACTATTCACTACAAATAGTACGCACAGGTAGGAAGAGTGTGAGAGCTTCCAGTTTTTATTATTACCGAGAGTGTATAGGGAGTACTGAGATCATCCACTTGACGCTCATATAATGAAGCGCCATGGCCTGAAACTAAAAGTAAACGTAACTATACCGTCACCGAGCCATAAAAAAATGTCTCGTCAAGATGTGAAAAAAAAAACATTAACTAATCTCTACGTAAATAGCTCGATTTAATAATCTTGAAAGCTTTTCACCCGAAATCCCAAAATACACATTAAGGCTAGCACCTCATAATACGGATTTTGGCCGTGAATGCCGAGAAGGCCTCAGAAAAGGTGCGTTATCTGATCCTCCTTTCAACACTTCGTGAACGGATGAGAGAGAGAGAGAGAGAGAGAGAGAGAGGAAGGAGAGAGAAGCCATTACCTTCACCACAGTTCCTTATGGCGGAATAAACTGTGTTAAGTTTGCTTGCAACATGATCAAAGTGATTCTGCCAAAAACTTGGAACCCTCTGCTTTCTTGATAGCGGTATTATTAGCTGTTACAGAAATAGATTCCTTTTTGCAGCTAGAAATAAGTAAGAAGTTGGATTTGTGCAGATAAGGTTGGCCTTTGCTTCCAACACCTAAATACAGTTGGATGTCAAGGATATAGTGACGTCGTCTGCATATATAGTGTCAAGAGTACATCCTCTGTTTGCAAGTAATCACTTAAAACATTGACAAAAAGTAGGAAGCACAAAAGAGATAGTATACTTCCATGCGACGAGATCGACATCTACTTGAAATGCTTCAGAAGTACCGTTTGCTATCCTAACCACAACCCTTCACTTGGATAGAAACGATCGAAGCCATTTATTTAGTGGATATCTTTTCTAAAAAAGGCTTTGAAGCTAGAAGATAGAAGTTACAATACAATAAGCCTCAAGGCTGCTAAAAAACTATACACTGTTTATTCACGTCTCAAAAAACCTCAAAAGTTCAGTATGCGAGATTCCTTGGTGTTCAGTTTGATTCGTACGTGTCCTGGACATCACAAATAGACAACATGTGCACCAATCTGTCCAAGGTGGTGTATGCTATCCGAAAGCATTCGTCTATAATTGACTCCGGTGCCGCCTTAACAGCCTACTATGGTATTAGCAAATGGCAGAAAGTTCTGCCGGTGCGCCATCTGGTACCCGAAGGTAGCGGCAACCAAAGAGAAACGCTGCTAACAGCAGTAAACTCTTTGGTGGGACGACAAGGCTCGTCCGCTTTTAGCTACCAGAGGCGCGGGTTCTGTACGCAGCAGCTTATTAAAACCGATATACGAGGGATGCTCTATACTAAAAAATTTCACTCTGGATTAAATTATGGAGTACTTGCTTGGGCTAATGCTTCACATTCCCAACTGCAGAGAATCTTTTTGGATGCAGAAGGCAGCGGTACGCGGCATACTGAGGACTAGACATGACGAGCATTGTCGTCAATTTTTTATGAATCTCACATTTATGACTGTTTTCGCTGTGATCTTGTACCAGTATTTAATAAACATGTATAAACCACACCCTATCAGAGATTCATGGGTACCATACTCGTGGCAAAAATAAACTGGTCACAGCAAGAAGTAACATAGCCAAAAGTCCTCGATTTGACTATTATAGTATACTGCGCGTTAGTGTCAGCAACCCGCCACTGAATGCTTTCAAAAGAAGGGTTAAATCCATTTTATTAGAAATCGCTCCCTAAAATTTTAGTGAGTTCAAAGAATATTTTTATAAATTTTATTTGTACTCATTTATAAATAATGTTCGACTATGTTTTATCATCATCATCATAGTCACAATGTCTTAACAGACATGTTGTGAATTCGTAAAATGCATTAAGTCGGAGCTAGAGTATTGCCGACACGAATATTATCAATAGTTTTGAGCACTGTAGCTCGCCATCGTTCGCGATTTGTTGTCAGTTTAGTGGCGCTCTTGACACTCATATCCAGCAACTGTTTCGTCGTATCCACCCAGCGTGTAGGGGGACGGCCACGGCGCCGCCCACTCGGAGCATGACCCTGAACTACAAGTTTCTCCATCTTATCGCTTCTGTGTATATGTCCGAAGAATGTAAGCATTCTCGTCGACACAATGGAGGATAGTCTCTTTGGATTACCGACCTCATCCAGTATGGAGACGTTAATTCGATGGGCGGTATAAGGAACTCTCAGCATTCTCCTCCATGTACACATTTCAAAAGCGTCTATGCGAGCTCGATCTGCCTTTTTAGCAGTCCAAGTTTCCGAGGCGTACCAAAATATGGAGAACACAAGAGACTGAACCAGCGACATTTTTGTTTAGTGATGTTAGGGTCACGCTATATTTTAGTAAGCTTTGTCATGGCCACACGTGCCTGTTGAATGCGCCGTCGAATCTCATTTTCACAGCTAACCGAATTATCGATCAAAGAACCGAGGTATATAAAACTTTGAACTACTTCACAACGGCCTATTGACTTTATTTCTCGATAATTATCATGCTTTCTATCTACGATCATAACCTTGGTCTTATTGTAGTTAATACCAAGCCCATACTCTGCACTACGTTGTTCTAAGATGTTTAATAGAGCTACTAGTTCTTCCTGAGAAGCTGCAATAAGGGTTGTATCGTCAGCAAATCTTAAGTTGGACATTTTGCTTCCGCCAATAGTTACACCGCCATTCCAGTTGTTTGAACTACTTCACAACGGCCTATTGACTTTATTTCTCGATAATTATCATGCTTTCTATCTACGATCATAACCTTGGTCTTATTGTAGTTAATACCAAGCCCATACTCTGCACTACGTTGTTCTAAGATGTTTAATAGAGCTACTAGTTCTTCCTGAGAAGCTGCAATAAGGGTTGTATCGTCAGCAAATCTTAAGTTGGACATTTTGCTTCCGCCAATAGTTACACCGCCATTCCAGTTGTTTGAACTACTTCACAACGGCCTATTGACTTTATTTCTCGATAATTATCATGCTTTCTATCTACGATCATAACCTTGGTCTTATTGTAGTTAATACCAAGCCCATACTCTGCACTACGTTGTTCTAAGATGTTTAATAGAGCTACTAGTTCTTCCTGAGAAGCTGCAATAAGGGTTGTATCGTCAGCAAATCTTAAGTTGGACATTTTGCTTCCGCCAATAGTTACACCGCCATTCCAGTTGTCTTAATACCTGTCTCATCACAAATTCAGAGTAAATGTTAAACAACATCGGAGATAATACACATCCCTGACGAACTCCTTTTCTGGTTGTAGTTTGACTAGACAGGTTACCATCAACTCTTACACGAGCCGAATTAGACTCGTAGAGTTGCTGTGTTGTGCTGTGTTTTAACTGTGTCTCAATATTTAACTGTTTATTTTATTGTTTTTAATCTGTGTCAATGTACGAGTATTTACTTTTATTATTATCCTTACCATGATAGATGTATACAAACACTATAGAATACTCATATTTATACAGTATGTATGTTCAACCTGACTCGCCAATTATATTTTATACATCCACTGGTATAATAAATATCCATCTATCTATCTAAATGGCTTGTAGGAAAAAAACGAGAGAAAAAGAGCCCCTCACCTATGGTGTAGGAAGCAAACAAATATTGGATTTTAAAATCCCATTCTATCGACCCGCTGTACGCTTATACGTCTGGCTCTGGCCTATATCCAATAACTCTGCAGGCAAGTCTCGTTCCCGTATCGGTGGCGGGGCATCTTATCAGTTCTCTGCTTGGTGTGCTATCGATTGCTGACCGGATGCACTGGCCAAACTTCCCGCCGAACTCCCGTAGAGAGTCTGCGGCCAACTTTTTTTCAAAACGACTCCGTTTCGTATACGTGAACTTGTCACCCCGCGGCTTTTTACAGAAATGATGCAGGAACAACTTGTTAGCATCTGTGTTGCTTTTAGTATATCCAGAGAAATCTAGACTTTGAGAGGTACCCCAGATGTAAGCTGATTACTAATCAAGTTCGATATCTGAATTTATCATTGTTTATCAAATGATCAGTAGGATTATGAGTAGTATAATCATGATAAGATGCTTTGGCTCTTTGGAAGTATACCTTTCTGAGATAATTATATATTTAATCAATTTATCGACAATTACCCTCTTTTAGATAATACCTTTTCTGTGTCTCTTGGATTACAATCCAGATTAAAATATTATTTTATGTCATTCCTTAATGGTTAATTCGCCATGCAGCTACTTTCGCATAGTATTTTGATACTAACATGTGCTATTCTAGTGCTTTCAGGTAAAGAGTTAAGAGTTTTAAGTATTTATTAATTCTCAGATTGTTGCTATATTATGAAAGAAACGGTTCTCTAAATTATACATTATAGAACGAGTGTTATATTTTAAGTAATCCTCAATGCCATTTTAAGAGAACCTCACACCGGCAAAAATAATGCACAACATTCTGAAGTGTCATATTTGCGCAGAAATATTAAGAGTATGGCGAGAAATATTGTGCAAAAGGGTCCGTCAATAATTTGTAGGATATTAAAAATTTGCCTGGAAGATTTGAGTTTTTTTTGTGGAGACTGAGGGCTTGCAAACATTCAGCTGTTCTAGCATGATAAAGGGAAGACCATAGTTCAACATCTAAACTGCTTTTAAATAGTTGCAAATCATGAGGATTGACATTCTTATAAAAAATTGTTTGTTTACCATTAACAAAGCATGTATCAAAGTTGATTATTTGTGGTTCATAAGAAGACAGTGCGAGACTCACAACTTCAGATTAACTGTAGCCAAAATTGCAAAAAATATTATCTGGGCATGTGCTGGAAACGCCCAAATTTCTAGTACATTGAAACATAGTTTGATCCAAACCGAAGTGTAAAAATAAATCAGTAATTGTCTTGAATCCGCCATCAGGATTTAAAAAATTTATATTAGAATTACCACAGCAAATCATTTTAGCATTTGGGTATTGAGATTTTGTGTGAAGCTTCTTGTAAGATGTCATGAAATATGTCACAATTAGAGGACCTACATGGTGATATATATAAAACTATAACTACATTCAGTCATTTGCGCGATATTTTTGCCCAAACGATTGGCCATCTTTGTGCCAGTGTGATTAGCTTTACAACGGATATACCGACTTTTATTTACCAAACATATTTTGTACCGTAGCGTCGTTGTCTCTCGTTCTTCCATAATACCAACACCAATCGCTGAAAATCACAGTGATTTCTATCTCTAGACTAATGACCCACTATATTGAACTGGTCAAAGAACCTATATTTCAGAACATGAAGAAGAAGAGATGATTGTCTTCTCCTTCATGAGCTCAATTAATTGAATTAACGAATGGCGATTATTAAATAGTGCCCTCTGCATATAACTCTTTGATTTATGGAAAACAACATAAATAATAATAAACGTATACATTGTTCCAAATAATAATAAGTCATTGATTTTACAAACTAAGTCACTGACTTTCCGAAAAGGCACAAGAGTGACATTAATATTACAAATAACTGATTCATGATTTTCATCCAACGATTTACTGTACAGGTCATTGTTTGAAATGTGATTGAGAGTATTGATTCAAGAAAATTTGGTCTATTAATCGAAGATTTTTTTTAAATATCCACATATACACTTGTTCTATTTATTTTAGGTCACAACAGTGGAATAAAGAGACTTGTCAGATTCCTTGTTGATCATATTCCTAGCGAAATTATTGCTATTGGCAGAACCTTCGTTCTCCCCAAGAACGGTTTGATCAAGTAAGTGAGCATAGAGACCCCTGCAACTAAGACTGTAATCCATCGCACAACTACTTGTACAACGTATGTCTATAGAGAAAAATATTACATTAGCATAGATATACTTTGTATCTACTATATCATAGATTATGCAAAAGTACCATCCACTCAATTTTTGCTACATGTAATTTATGCCTTACCAAATTGTTTAATGTACTAGACATAACAATTGCTTGTAGTGGAACAACGCATTTGGGGATTGCACATACATTATTGCCTCATGTGACGTTCAAGATTATTTCTTACAAGGCACATAAGAAGTTGATCGATCTGCAAGTAGATTTTCCAGTTGTTAAGCATACTGGGACTTACTATAACAACGTCACTATATTGAATAGTTCGAAGCATGTTCAAGATAAAACAAATCTCACGTGAGTATAGTTTCACAGATCATTGCCATTCTCATAAGGACTTGTTCATACTACATCTTGCGGTTTTGCTTCCTTACATTAAATACCCAACTAATTTCTGGATACTACTCTCATTTATATTCATTACTGTTACTTTTGGTTTTCCAAGCATCATATAACATAAAAGTTTCAATGATTATTCTTTACTACATGTTGGTGCAACTCTACGAAAGATTTTCAAAATGTATTAAAATGCATTCATCGTTTTCAATCTTGATCTTTTATTGCGCGTCAGGAGTTACGTATGAATCTTGATAGTATAGAAATGTCTACCACTACAGTTTTACTAAATTTTTGTTTACAATAAGTTTTTTTTCTTTGTGAATGCTTGTCTGTTGTTTTTTAGCTTCTTGGTTAGACAGAATAACGCAGCACGATTCCTTTACTTGTTGTATATTCTAGTCTTTAATTTTGGTAATAACATTACTGCGAATGTCACTCAAACTGGAATACATAGCCTTCAATCGACTTCAGCAGTTAAAATTTTAAAATAAATAAAATGTCATTAAATCTGACCAAATAAGACTCCTATGCTCATGACCTAAACCCCATAATATTGTTTAACCTTGACCGTCTTCGAAATGTTTGTATCTTTTTATTTTTTAGACTTGATCTAAGCTCAGTATCGTTCAATATTCGCACAAATATAAACAGCTCAAAAGTATGGAAGTTGATGGCAACTTTTACTGCAAAGGGAAATGTAAGTATGTTTTATATATACATGATTCACTATAAATATTCTTAAGTATTTTATCTATTACATATTGTACTTATTATTACATTCAAAGTATTCACTGTATCAATACCTTTAGTCATATCCTGTCCATCTGTTGAAATTTTAATTAATTTTTAATTTTCTTATTGCAGGTTAGTATAAGTGGTTTTCTCAACGATAAAAAGATCAGTGAAGAGCTTTCGAAGAACTTAACAAAAAATTTACCTAGCATTTTTCAAAAGCATAAGGCTGATATATCAAAATTTATAAGCCCAATATTAGAGAAACAGATTAATAGGTTATATTACGCATAAACGGCTTGTCATTTATTAAGGTATTTTTTTAAATATACCAGTTTAGCAAAGTGTTAATTGATTCCGCTTTATTGCACCACAATAAATAAAGATTGTATGTACCTACATTCTATAATTTTTTTTAAGAAAATGTATGAAGAAATGCAGGTAGTTAAGTGAATTTATTCAATACCTATTCTCATTTTTGCAACACCATTGCGAAATCAGGTCGTTGATGTACAGCAGAAACAGTGTAGGGGATAGGACAGATCTCTAAGGAACACCGGCGTTTATTGAAAGTACGCCTGAAGAACAGCCCTCTACCACAACAAACAGAGACTGGTCGTTCAAAAAGCTATTCAACCACTGGTGCAGACCGAGTGGTAGTCCCTAAGGTGCAAGTGCAACTACCTGGGATTCGCCATGAGGCCAGGAGGTCACCCGTATGGAAGCCATACTGGTGACCATTTATGATCTGCTCGTAGATCTTTTCTGTCGCCTGCTCTCACATGCTTCACATGTCTGGTAGACATAAAAATTCTGATGCTCTCTATTTCCGTCAATCGACCTATGGCGCACTGATGATCGCTAATAAGCGTGAAACAGCTGTCTGCGTACTGGTGGATTGATGGAGACATAGAGCAGCTCTGGTATATCGAGTCTCATATGCAGCAGCAGCATATAGAACCCGCGCTCTTCTAGCTGGCCAAGCGAACGCGCCATGACGTTTCACAAAGAAAAGAAGCTGCTGTTTAGCAGCGATTTTCTTTGGTTTTCTGTTACCTTCGTGTACCAGATGGCGCACCGGCAGATCTTTTCTGTCGCCTGCTCTCACATGCTTCACATGTTCGGTAGACATGAAAAATCTGATGCTCTATGTCTCCGTCAATCGACCTATGGTGCACTGATGATCGCTAATAAGCGTGAAACAGCTATCTGTGTACTGGTGGATTGATGGAGATATAGAGCAGCCCTAAGTCTATAATTGATGGGATCGTTTTTTTTTGCCTTTCTTAGAAGTGTATTGTACGCAGCCAATTTTCCATACAGCGGAAAACACACTTAGCTGGACGTCTAAGGACAATGGATGGAATTTGGTCAAGATCTGTAGCTTTCTTGGTGTTTAGTTTGTGGAGGATGATTTTTACATCTCAATGTTGAAATTTGACCTCTGCCATACTTGAGTTCACGTTTATAGTGTTGGTTGGAGTAAAGTAAAATTGGCTGAGAAAAGCCTCCCAAATGCGATTTTTGACAATATCGCTGTGCGTGTGAGCTTTATTTGAGCATCGGGGGCCTTCAGATGGTTGTTGAGCATGTCTTGCGTTTATCTATTACGTGATTTCAAGTACAGTTAACGCACCCTGGTATAACAGCTTGAATAAAATTTGATTCAATTCACAATAGTTATACCACACAGGGAGTAAAATCAATGCACGCCATTGTCTGCCCGACGTACATATGAATACGCAGACATACCCACACAACACGTTGTTGTCGAGATCTGTCTGTACTGTCTACAGCAGTTGTAGACACGTTTTGTCAGGGTAGATAGACGCGCCATTATGCTGGTGATCTCTGCGAGACAAGTTCGTCTGTGGTCGCATTGGGGAGTTTCGGCATGCACACCGTAGTTGCCATTGTTATCGGGAGGTTGGATTCGAGCATCCCGAAAGCAGTGCCGCCTATTCTGCACAGGCGGCGACACACAGCCAACAAGGCGATGGTCGACAGACATGGCCGTTATATTGCCACATAAAGTTAAATTTACTTTTTCACACCAACGTAAAAATGTTCATATCAATCATTGAATCATAAGAAGCTATATTTTGTATCGAATTGCATTTGGCTTACGTTGCTATGCAAGTTACTAGGCAAAATATAATATGAAGTATTTTTCGTACATACAATTTGTCAATGCCCGTCAGAATGATCCGGTACGGTCGTGTTCGGTCTCCTATCTTTGATAACAAAAACTAAGGTGGCTTAGAGGACAAATGTATATTACCTCGATGTGCCGGATAACGATTTTAGATTTTTAGGGTAAACTTGAAAATCTGAGGGCCTGAAAATTTTTGATTTTCGTTACCTGAAGCCGCAGCTCAAAATAGCGGTGGGATTTGTAATCAGCGCCCTCTAGTTATATACGAAACGAGTTTTCTCCCTGATAGGATGCCATATAACGATTTTAGATTTTTAGGGTAAACTTGAAAATCTGAGGGCCTGAAAATTTTTCACCTTCTTTACCTGAGGCTGCAGCTCAAAACAACGGCCCGATTTGTAATCAGCGCCCTCTAGTTATACATGACACCCGTTTTCTTCCTGATAGGATGCCAGATAACGATTTTAGATTTTTAGGGTAAACTTGAAAATCTGAGGGCCTGAAAATTTTTGATTTTCGTTACCTGAAGCCGCAGCTCAAAATAGCGGTGGGATTTGTAATCAGCGCCCTCTAGTTATATACGAAACGAGTTTTCTCCCTGATAGGATGCCAGATAACGATTTTAGATTTTTAGGGTAAACTTGAAAATCTGAGGGCCTGAAAATTTTTCACCTTCTTTACCTGAGGCTGCAGCTCAAAACAACGGCCCGATTTGTAATCAGCGCCCTCTAGTTATACATGACACCCGTTTTCTTCCTGATAGGATGCCAGATAACGATTTTAGATTTTTAGGGTAAACTTGAAAATCTGACGGCCTGAAAATTTTTGATTTTCGTTACCTGAAGCCGCAGCTCAAAATAGCGGTGGGATTTGTAATCAGCGCCCTCTATTTATATACGAAACGAGTTTTCTCCCTGATAGGATGCCAGATAACGATTTTAGATTTTTAGGGTAAGCTTCAAAATCTGAGGGTCTGAAAATTTTTGATTTTCGTTATCTGAGGCCGCAGCTGAAAACAAGGGCCGGATTTGTAATCAGCGCCCTCTAGTTATACATGGCATTAGTTCTCTTCCTGATAGGATGCCAGATAATGATTTTAGATTTTTAGGGTAAACTTGAAAATCTGAGGGTCTGAAAATTTTTGATTTTCGTTACCTGAGACACCAGCTCAAAACAACGCCCGGATTTGTAATCAGTGTCCTCTAGTTATATACGAAACGAGTTTTCTTCCTGATAGGATGCCAGATAATGATTTTAGATTTTTAGTTTAAACTTGAAAATCTGAGGATCTGAAAATTTTTGATTTTCGTTACCTGAGGCCGCAGCTCAAAACGACGCCCGGATTTGTAATCAGTGCCCTCTAGTTATACGCGACACGAGTTTTGTTCCTGATAGGATGCCCCATAACGATTTTAGACTTTTAGGGTAAACTTGAAAATCTGAGAGTCTGAAAATTTTTTATTTTCGTTACCTGAGACTGCAGCTCAAAACAATAGCCGGATTAGTAATGAGCACCTTCTAGTGATACACGACACGAGTTTTCTTCCTGATAGGATGCCACATAACGATTTTAGATTTTTAGGGTAAACTTGAAAATCTGAAGGTCTGAAAATTTTTGATCTTCTTTACCTGAGGCTGCAGCTCAAAACAACGGCCGGATTTGTAATCAGCGCCCTCTAGTTATACACGACACGAGTTTTCTTCCTGATAGGATGCCAGATAACGATTTTAGATTTTTAGGGTAAAGTTGAAAATCTGAGAGTCTTAAAAATTTGGATTTTCGTTACCTGAGATTGCAGCTCTAAGCAACGGTCGGATTTATAATAAGCAGTTTGGAATTTCACACGTCTGCAAAGTCACAACGGACTGCAGCAACCGGAAGCTTTTGGTATACGAACACCACTGATTCCGATACAATCCAAATCCGAATCCAAATATCAACAAAGCGTCTGCCAATCATGTGACATATTCACGGAGAAAGAGTCATTCAATCATTCGAGTAAGTTCAGTTAGAATGAAATTTAATGAAGGTTTCAATTAGCTATCACTCACTCATGAGCAAATATCCGTTTCATTTTACATTTCCGTGAAAAGCTGTACGCGTTGAATTATCAGCACCATAAAAGCCGTTTTGTAGAAGATTTCAGCGGAGTCATTTGTTTCAATTTCCTCTAAAATGTGCGACTGTGTGTGATGGATAGCGCTGAACTGACAGATGAAGAAGTTGGGACGGTCGGGTCGTGACTTTCTATTTGAAATAAAGGAAATCTTACATTTGGACCAGTCTTAAAGAGAGAAGAGACTATCGTCGCCTACAGTAAGAATCCATATACTCACAAAGGCATAGTGGCAAAATTGCTCTTTCCAATAACTGTAGCAAACATCCTGTATATTATTTCTTAACAAGTATACAAAAATCGTTAAACTCCATTTCCTAGTAGTTCTCTTGGATCATAATAGTTGCCACCATGGGTCTTACAGATCGGTTAAAATGTGAGTTTTGGAAACACAGATTTTTCGAAAAAAAAGTGTAATTTAGATTTACACAAAAACAAGAGAGAATTTGGAAAAAACTTAACAGCAGAAATACTTGGATTTAAGAGCATAATCTGAAAATCGAAAAATATATAGGGTGTTCCATTTGAAATAAAAAAGTTCACACTGACTGGTGCTCAACGGCACCCTGTATACATATACAAAATTATAATAATATTGAAGTGTAACTCACATCAAACAACTTTTGTATCCAACTCATACAGGGTGTCCCAAAAAATAGTGTCAAGCGGAAGTCCAGAGATAGAGCACACCTAGAAATATCTGAATCACCCCCATATATGTTATGCAATTTTTTGTAGTTTCTGAGTTATGCATTTTTTTCTGAATTTAGGAGAAATCTCTACCTCGACAACTTAAAACTGTTCCAAAAGAAAAATTAAAAGACTTTTCCAAATTATCTTTTTTGCTAATTAATCTTTGAGAGTTTACTGTTCATACGTAAAGGAATTGGCTTAGTAAGTAGTAGTAAGATGAAAGTCATGAAAATTATAGTGTAAAGTCAAATATTTACGTTCTGTTAATTACGACTTAGATTTTCGACTCTCAATTAGAAATCTAAAGAGGTGATTTCATGATTCCTATGTAGGTCTAAAAACTTCTTCAGACTCTCAGCTATCATAATCATTATAAAAAACGAGGACTCAATGGGGCTACTTTAGCTCCAATCGATCTTCAACGACAAGAGGTGGAGATTTCTTGAAATTAGCGATGGAATTTTAAATGAAACAATAACTAATTTTAGAGCGCTAATAGCAGAATGATTGTCAGTGCTGCAATATAGAACATTCAGTGCGGCCAGAACATCGATAGGTGACCACCTGTGTCAGTTTGCTAAGACGTTTTTTTACATGTACGACTTCTTTTTTGTAAGTGGGAAATTGTAAAGTGAAACGAAATTATCAGATTTCTTCACTAATTTTATTAAATTTCACAAGATATTTTCAAAATGTCTACCTTCTTGTTCGATGCATAATCTACATCTTCTGAAAAAATTGTTTTTTAAATTAACAAAAATCTTCGATTGTTTTTTATTGTTTCTTTAGCCTGTGTTGATTTGTTGCGTACCTAATTCGCTGATATTTAGACACTCTTTAGCATAAACTAGTTCTTTGTAGTAATCTCAAACAAAGGTGACCGTGGCGACCATTCAGTGAATCCACCACGACCTATCCATTTGTTGCATAGCCTCTTGCAGAAAATAGCATCATTGAATTCAGTTGTCGTGCACTCAAGGTCCGTAGAAATAGCCAAGTAGCCAGACAACAGAAACAACCCAATACAAACAAAAGCGTATCGTTTTAAAGCCGCAAAGACCGACAGATGACTGAATAAGACAACGAAAACAACCTATCCAATGACACATTTGAAAAGACATCACAACAATATCATAGCTATCTCTTTCTAACATCGCCATCGTTTACTGCGTTAGCGTTAGCCCTTTTTGTTGTCGCTCAGGTAAAAACTGGTTTTGAAGAATGCGCTCCTTGTGGTTTTTTAGCAAGAAATAGGATGTCTTTTAATAAATGTTTAAGTTATGGAACGTTTTTTCAATGTTTATTATTGCGGTACTGACAATCATTCTGCTATTAGGGCGTTAACATAAGTTATTGATGAATTGAAAATCACATCGCTAATTTTAAGAAACCTTCGCCTCTTGTCTTTGAAGGTTGATTGGAGCTAAAGTAGCCCAATTAAGTACAACTTTTTTTCAATGACTGTGATAGCTGAGAGTCTGAAGAAGTTTTTAGACTTGCTTAGAAATCATGAAATCGCCTCTGTGGATTTTTAACTGCGAGTTGAAGATTTAAGTCATAATTATCAGACCATAAATTTTTTCACTTTACACTAAAATTTTTATGACTTTCGTCAAAGTTACGAAGCCGTTCATTTTATGTATAAACAGTAAGCTCTTGCAGATTAGTTACCAGAAAAGATAATTTGGAAAAGTCTTTTAATTTTTCTTTTGGAACAGTTTTATGTTGTCGAGGAAGAGAATTCTTTAAAATTCAGAAAAAAGTTCATAACTCGGAAACTACAAAAAATTGCATTACATATATGGGGGTAATTCAGATACTTTTAGGTGTGTTCTATCTCTGGACTTCCGCTTGACACTATTTTTTGGGACACTCTGTATAGTTTCTGAGATTATCTTAAGTGGCCCAACTGTACAGCGTTGCGACTGTTGCGAGAAGCTTTGTAAGCTGAGAGTGTTGAAACAGCCCCACACCAGTTTTGACGGTTAATGCAATAACCGGTAATAAAAGTTGAGCAACAATCCAGCGGCAACGTGAGGCCGGCAGAGAATGTTCGTCGTCTGTAATTTGCATTTTCCAGCCATTTATCCGGCGGCGGCGGCGGCGGCGAATCGGATGTTTTGGGCGTGCGTGAAAAACTGCGCGGCATTTGTAGTTTGAAAAAACACCATGTTTCACAATTACGCGTGTTACGCTCACGTATCTGCGGCTATAATTTATAATTATTGTTATCTGTGTGCACAGCTGTTTGGACTACGCCGACTTTTTAATTAAAAATAGTTGCAGTGCATTTGTCACCGCGCTACGGCCGAAACGACCACGCTCAGATGTTCCTATCGGCTATTTGTCTTCGTTATCACTGCTTTGGAATACCTGCGTCAGTACTCTCTAACTTATAGAGATAGAAACATGTTTCTATCACCATGATGACCATGACGATCGGGCAGTTTCGGGTGCCTATCACGTGTCTACTACGCTGTCACGGTACGCTGTCATATTCACGAGGCCACCCGATCCCATAGCACATAGTGCATAGAGACACGTTTCTAAGTTACAGAGTACCGGCGTTGAAGTCGCATTTGCATGTACAATAATTAATATAACTATTCTGTGTACCTACCTGTAAGACTAAGATCATCTTAAAGCCTGCAATACATTATACAATATCTTGTGCAAGATTAGATTGAATTTTAACAAACGAGCGAAAAATAACTTCATACAGCATTTTACTTGTATTACAATTTAGTGTTCAAGTTTCTGCGCATTAATTTTTTCAAGGTTTCAGATGCTAAAATTGTCAATGTCGCCAACTGCGTTATAGAAGTTGATGTTCTGTAATAGCCAAAACATGCAATAGGATTTTTATTTATTTAGCGTATGGTTATAGTACACATGAATAAAGTCATAAAAAAGTAAAACAGTAACTAAGCTATAGGTTAATATCGAGCCTGGAAATTCATTCTACGGTTAATTGTTTGGCTTGGATGGTGTTTGGATTTCATTCACTTTTAGTTGTTTTTCAAGTAACCGTCTGTTGTCAAATGACTTGTAAGGTACTATTCCAATTTTGTCATGTCATGTCTGTCGTACAGCAATCTATGAACTTATGTTTTGAAGCCAATTGTATTTTAAAGAATACAACTATCAAGAATGTTCATGCGAGTTAAATTCTGCGGCGGAGCAAATGTCAAGAAATTTAACGGATGGAGTCCTTGTTGCTCCAAGGCCACACTCTTGCACAATATGTCTGACAGTTTGGCGTTCCGCTCCACAGTCGCATCGTGAGGATTCGCGCTTGTTCCATTTAAACAGCGAATCAACACACTCCATGCGATGTGTGAATTCTCTTTAGGGTTGATCATTCTTTTCGGAGGAGTTCAAAGTCAGCGAATTCTTGACTAACAGTTAGATTTACTGTTCACTTCTTCTGGTGTTTGGGTCGCCCAAATTTCTGCCCATTCAACTGCAGTGTTAAAACCCTAGACAAGCAAAGAGAAAGGACGGAACGCGCGACTGACATTTCTGTTACCAAATGGCACCAAAAAAACTACCAAAATTCACCTGTGATAAGTGATTCCTGGCTCCTTCCTGCTGCTGTGGTCTTAAAAATGCTAAATATCATAAAAAATATTTTGGTGGCTATCCATTTTCAGTAACAGCTAATGACAGCTAATTCGTATAGCATCAAACGGGAGCGCGGTATCCCCTCTCTCTCCTTATCTAAGTTTAAAACTATCAGGCTCAAGTTGGAGAGCTGTTGTAGGTATATCAAGTATATCTTCGTGGATTGGCAGTGACAGATCTGTTTTGATTTTATTATGGATGGATAGTGGAGCTATTTGGCTAAGTATAAGTAGCCAGTAAGTTGGGGTCGATTTGATGCATTCCGTAATACTTCTCATAGAGTATTTAACTGGGTGTCTATCAGTCTGGAATGTGAGCTGCTTCGTCACACTTTGTTTTATTAACCAACTATTATCCGCAAATGCAAATATTCTTCTACTACTGTGATCAGCTGATCTTTTTGAGGGCCCTAATAGAACTGATTTTTACTGATTTGACGATCTCACTTTAGTTTGAAATATCTCACTTTTTGGTCAATATTTTATAAAATGATACCCAAAAGATAATTTGTAAAACTACAGTCATTGTACTACGTGAATGTTGAACTAACTAACCTAACTTCACTGTGTATCTATCTAAAGAGAAGAGAGATTTATAGGGATACAGTGAACCTTCCGGTTGACAAATAGGAGAGTATCTTTCTCCGGGACAAGAATATATATTCGCTGCAATTTTTCTAAAGGTGTCGATAGAATATTAAGTTGGCTATGTGTCACTTGGATGGCTAGCCAGACACTTTGACGTAATTCTATATAGCGATGTGTATATTTTATACATACTTTTAGGATCTAGGATTAAGTGATGTAGTGTCGCTACTGAAACCTATACAGCAGTTTTACCGATACTAGAGATAACTGAATTACAAGTATTTTACTAGAGATACCTCATATATGAGGCATTTAGTATTTTGTCAATAAGATCATATTTTTGTATTAATATTAACATCAAAATTAATTGACTATCGTTGATTTATCTCCATATCCTGTAGCGATATATCGCATATTCTGCTGTATGCTATATATTTGAATGCAGCTTCTCTATATTTTCTATTTCTTCAAGGAATAAATTCCACCATGATTTTTATGCATAGCTACGGATTTGTACGGCGGGTGGCGGAGGGTAAAAATCAATGACGTTCGGTGCCGGTAGTAAAAGTCGAAGTGGAGGTTTATTTATGTCGACTGCCATTCTGCCATTCTGCTATTCCGCCGCGCCGCCACTACATCTGCCAAGTGCGCTAAAAATGATGAATTGTTATTGTTTCCTCTGAGCAAGCATTCGCTTTACTGCCCCCTCCCTCGTCCTGATACATACACACAACGTTGTGCTCTATACAGAGAAATCTCTACCATAGTTAGGTGTCAACCAGTATTAACTGACTGGTAAAGTAACTAGAGAGTAAGGTTTACACAGGCGAAGCACTTGTAATAGATTGAAGCTTATCCCAAATTCGAATTCTCTTGGATAGAAATACTGAGACCCGGTGTGGAAAGTCATCATCATCATAGTCACAATGTCTTAACAGACACGTTGTGAACTCGTAAAATGCATTAAGTCGGAGCTAGAGTATTGCCGACACGAATATTATCAATAGTTTTGAGAATTGTAGCAGTTCAGTGGCGCTCTTGATAGTCATATCTAGCAACTGCTTCGTCGTATCCACCCAGCGTGTAGGGGAACGGCTACGGCTCCGCCCACTCGGGGCGTGACCCTGAACTACAACTTTCTCCATATTATCGCTTCTGTGAATATGTCCGAAGAATGTAAGCATTCTCATCGACACAATGGAGGATAGTCTCTTTGGATTACCGAGCTCATCCAATATGGAAACATTAGTTCGATGGGCGGTATAAGGAATTCTCAGCATTCTCCTCCACGTCCACATTTCAAAAGCATCTATGCGAACTCGATCTGCCTTCTTAGCAGTCCAAGTTTCCGAGACATACAAAATATAGAGAACATAAGAGACTGAACCAGTAGCATTTTGGAAGCTTTAGTGACGTTATGGTCACGCCATATTTTAGTAAGCTTTGTCATGGCCACACGTGCCTGTTGAATGCGCCGTCGAATCTCATTCTCACAGCTACCTGAATTGTCGATCAAAGAACCGAGGTACACAAAACTTTGAACTACCTCACAACGGCCTATTGACTTTATTTCTCGCTTATTGTCATGCTCTCTATCTACGATAATAGCCTTGGTCGTGTTGTAGTTAATACCAAGACCATATGCTGCACTGTATTGTTCTAAAACGTTCAATAGAGCTACTAATTCTTCCTGAGAAGCAGCAATAAGGGTTGTATCGTCATTCCAGTTGTCCAATACCTGTCTCATCACAAATTCAGAGTAAATGTTAAACAACATCGGAAATAATACGCATCCCTGATGAACTCCTTTTATGGTTGCTGTTTGACCAGACAGGTTACCATCAATTCTTACATGAGCTGAGCTAGACTCATACAGTTGCTGAAAGAGAAATACTAAGTGGAAAGGGACTCCCATGGAGATAAGGATTTCCCACAGTTTAGGCCACTTTACGTTATGAAACGCCTTAGAATAGTCCACAAAGCAGATAAAAACGGGAAAATAATGCTCTCTGGCTTTTTCAATAATCTGTCTTAAGTTTAAGATCTGTTCACGCTTACCGCGTCCTTTTACGAAACCTGCCTGCGCCTGAGAAATGCCAGCCAATAAAACCCTCCAGACGAGACTGTAAAATATATAGTAGAATCTTGCTTGCATGAGAAATTAACGAAAGTAGGCGATAATTCTTTGGATTTGTTGGAGATCCTTTTTTATGAAGTGGAACAAAAATTGATGTGCACCATTCATCTTGCCAAACACCGGAGGACCAGACCCTCTTACAAATATTATATAAACGAGAGATGCCGCCGTCTTCACCCAAGCATTGTAATGTTTCGGCAGAAATAGCATCAATGCCTGTTGCTCTATTAGTTTTTAACTTGTTGAGGGCATGTTCCACTCCAGACAAAAGAATATCAGGTTCATATCCAAAATCCAGTGAGAGAGCCTGAGGGCCATCCTCATGGTACAGGTTTTGCAGTAATTTCGCCATACCTCAATAACCTCATGCAAGTTGGTAATTAGCTGTCCCTCGGGATTTTTAATAGCCCAAGATTTGGGTTTAAAATCCCGATTGAGGCATTCGACCTTCAAAAACATCTCTTTCGGATGATTAGTATTGGCATGCATCTCGATTTATTGGCATAATTGCTGTATATAAGAGTTCTTATCTCTTCGGCGTAGTCTCTGAAAGGGTGGAAAGTACAATCATCAAAAATGAAGTGGTTCGTGGCTTCAAACTTCGCGCAGACACCAAGGGAATCCTGACCCCCCCCCCCCGACGACATATATTTTGTCAAAAGTTCCAGTTTAACAAAATTAAACGGTGCTAACTCTAGTTTGGACCTTGCAAAGCTGAATGCTGGATACGTGTCTGTAGGCCTTTACGGAACGTATGATCGGGTTAATCCGATCGCAAGGATCACTGATCCTGACGTTCGGAAAGTGATCTAGGATCAGTGAGAAATAAGATCAGTTCACTCTTGTGTAGCAAGTGATTGCGATTGGGTGGATCAGTTCAGTAGCTGTTTTTTTAACCATCTGTTTTTTATCCTTAAACCAACTTTTTCGTTGTTCGATGTCCGTTAAATCCATGGAATCATAAATCCCACTTGACAGCTGTTTGACATATAACTGATCGATCCTAATCCAGATCACCGTTTTTGTAAAGAGCTTGTCTGTTTGTTATTCAGGAGATATTTTTTTTTACTGGCCGTTTCTTTGACAGTTAAAATCTTACATTGTGCTTCCACCAAAATTTTGAAAAATACAAGGTTTGGTGACAGGGCTGAATTTGTACAGATCGATGTAAGGACTATGCGAAATTATAAATCTCTCAGATAAAGACATGCTTTTATAATATTTCCATGAAGTTATTTGTTTGCTATTCGGGAGATAATTTTGTAGCCTGCTTCTTTGACAGAAAAAAGCTTACGTCGCACTTCCACCAAAATTTAGAGAAATACATGATTTGGTGAGGGGCTGAATTTGTACAGATCGCTGTAAGTTCTCTGCGAAATTTAAAATCTCTCAGATAAAGACATGCTTTTATAACATGTCCATGAAGTATTTGTTTGCTATTCGGGAGATACTTTTGTAGCCTTGCCGTTTCTTTATCAGAAAAAATCTTACGTCGTACTTCCACCAAAATTTAGAAAAATTCAAGATGTGGCGAAGGGACTGCATTTTTACAAGTCGGTGTTGGGATCACTCGACGTATTTAACCGCAGTTCTCAAATTTTGTTGATCAACCACACTCGCTCAACTGAAGTTGACCCATAAGAATGCGCCTTAATCCATACTGTTAGCTAGTTGAATTTTTCTAGTGAAAGGTACAGATACACATGCTCACAAATGACATGCTTGTTAAGCAAAATTAGCATGCTCATGAAACTGACACATTTGCTTTTGTTTAGCATGCTTTTTCAGAGCATTTTTTTATCAATACTGCTCAAAGCAAACACTCCGGATACACATGCTTATCAATAGCAAGGTACATGCCAGTTCACCAGTTAAGCAGACCTGTCCAGACATGCTAGAAGCACGTCCCCTCTCAGTCGCGCTACAGTTAGCATGCTCAAAAATCGAATTTTGGGCATGTTCGAAATTAGCATGCTTATTTCGAGGACCGTACACACATCCCACGAAGTAGCAGTTGCTCATGAATAGCATGCTTAAGTGATCGGTTTGAGCATGTGCATCTGTACCTTTACTCTTTTTACTCTCTATCATCTCTTAGCGAACTTATAACTACATAAAAAGCGATTGCATCTTATAAACAACAACACGGCAGTTATGGTGCAGCAAAAAAACGTGGCGATAGAGAGAGGGACATGCTGTTAAACGACGGAGCACATGAGGAGTTTTTCGTGGAGAGGCGGACAGCCATTTATCAAACCATACAAAGGTCGGCCGCCCGTTCGATAACGAAAAAACTGCCTGGCACACGACTTAAGAGCAGCTTCATCATACCGGCACGCGAAGACAGACAAGACAGCATGCCGATGATCGGCCCTACCGATTAGGGCTTCTTTACATACGCGGCCTCACAACCACCGAAAGTCAAAGCACGGAGGGGTCATCAACATCTCATAAGACGGATCGAAGATACATAAAAACAATAAGTGGACTATGGACAAACATGTCCGCATAATCATAGCAATCAAAGAAATTGTACAAAGGAATATTATGGGTATGGGTAGAAATATCAGAAAATGTACAGATAGCAGATAAGCGCTAATTACTCCCAAGTGCCATCGGGCACTCGTTAATGCGTCTTTCGCTAGCTAGGTAAAAGGGCACACACATTCCAAGGGCAACATTTCAGCCGACCGGTTGGTAAAAAGGGCTGCCGAAACCAAAATTTTGAGGCCTGAGGCACTTCTGTTAAGGTTAAGGGAAATTCCACTTAGCTGCATCACCAGGATGAAAATAGTCGATGGAGTTGGCCGTTACTTGATGGAGATCCATTGATACACAGAGTATTCCAGATGAATAATCACCACTTTTATTTAAACTTGCGACGATCGTTTCGACACACAGTGTCTTTTTCAAACAATGACCATGGGACAGATTTAGTAGTGGTTTTCGGAGAACAAACGATTAGCCATAATAGTTATACCATTAAGCATGTATATTTTATATAAATAGCCTAGTATTGTAAGTTTAGAGTCATTGTTTGAAAAAGACACTGTGTGTCGAAACGATCGTCGCAAGTTTAAATAAAAGTGGTGATTATTCATCTGGAATACTATGTGCAGGATGAAAAGGATGAACACTCTGTTCTGAGGGATACTTGGGAAAATGTACAAGAGCGTTACATTTAGCTCTTCTATAGATAAAATTGCTATAAAGGAGACAGAGAATATTGTTTGGAGTGTTTTGACTGATTCTGAAAAATGGTTTGGCTATAATGAACTGTAAATGAACAACGAAAAAGCTATACACTGTTTATTCATGTCGCATAAAGCTTTAGTAATCCAACACGCGAAATTCCTTGATGCTCACTTTGATCCTCATATGTCTTGGTCATCAAATATAGATAACAACTAAGCTATGCGAGGTTGTGTATGCTATTCGAAAACTCTGCTGTATAATTTACTCTGATACCGCCTTAACATCCAACCATAGTATGTTTCATCCGCTGTTAAATTATGGAGTACCCTCTTGGGGTAGTACTCCATATTCCCAACTCCAGAAGGTTTTTTTGATACAGACGACAGAGGTACATAGCATAAAGGTCTAAACATTGCCGTCAATTTTTTGTAGATCTCAAAATTGTGACTGTTTTCTCTTCAATCTTGTACCAGCACGCAAGTTGCCTGCTAAGTTGCTTATAGGTAGGAAAATTTAAAAACACCGGTTTTAGTGAAAATTTGAAATTAGATCAAAACTACCAGAGATTGATATTTACAACCGCATATCATTAGAAAGCTTATCAAATTGCACATTTGATCGTATAAAAAAGAATAGGCATTCCCATTTGAAAAAATCAAGTTACCTTTGACTGAAGTTTTCTTAATTGATCTACCGATTTCTCCAATTACAAATGTAATTCGAACCCGACCGTCTAACGTAAGCTGACACATTTCATGTTTAGTAACACAGCAAAGTCACAGCGCTCTAAGATTTATAATAGGCGATATTCAATTTTTTTATGACATCTACCTATACCCAAAATTGTGATTTGCACCTAAACGGTTCGCTTAAAGTCCCATGTGTGATACATAAAGTCACACTAAAATGTACCCGGAAATCTACATATGCAATAATATACAGGGTATTCCATTTAAAAAACATAACTTTGATATGTCACGCTTTTATTAGACACCCTGTATAAAAGTCAATATTTTTAAAATGTAGTCCAACTCGACCTACATACACTCGCAAAGTCGATTTTTCGAAGAGTGGTACCGTTTGGTCACAAGAGTCCGAGGCGTTGAGCTTGACTCACCCTGTATATATATTAGATATTTGTGGATCCAATACTCTTGTCAAAATCAAACTGGTACTCAAAAAGTAGAGTTAATACAACCAAAGGTATCGAAGTCAAATATTACAATGTACTGCCATAGAGTATCAGCGACCTGCCATTGAACGCTTTGAAAAGAAGGTTTTAGACCTATTTCATTCAGATTCTATTTGTATTTAGATTTGAATGCTCGACTATGTTTTAACAGTGTCTCCAAATCATTCCTTTTATTATTTTTTGTCTGTGACAATGGACGAGTATTTACTTTAATTGTGATATTTACTATGATCGTGGTATAACATAGTCCACAACTATCAACATCATAGTCACAATGTCTGTTGTGAACTCGTAAAATACATTTACTCATTTTACGAGTTTCTCTTGGGATATCTTTAAGATCTTTAATGCAGTAGTTTCCCATTTGCTTTCTGCATCCTCATACCGTTGACCAAATGGTATCTACTGATTCATCCGCCTTTAGGGGCAATTTCTCACCCCAAGGACAAGAAGGTGTCCTGACTCTTCTCAACTCTTCCACCCAAAGCTGTTGGTTGAGAAGAGGTTACTGCTTATACTGACAGTAGTTCGGCTCCTTTTAGTCGCCTTTTACGACACGCAGGATATACGATAGGAGATACTCTAACCGGCCCCCACACGGGGGCACATCACTATAATGATGGCTTAATACATCCAGTATTACTCGTACAAACCTACATTTCATGCATGTATTGCCCGAGGTTCACGAAGCATGAGTAAATATGCCATTCTGACAAATAGACTGTCATTACGGCAGTCGCTGCGAGCAAATGTTAAAGAAAAATATTCCTGCATGCTGCGAAAACACCGCTCAACGTCAGAACGTTCGCTCTCGCTGTCGATTCGTAACGCTCAGCATTGCACATGTCCAATAACCATCAAACGTTACCCGGATTCTGATTTGAGGGAGGAGAAGGCGCTTTATTCCGGGCGAGTATTTCAAAGCACAAAGCGCGTCCGCCTTACGTATTCGGATATCCGGAAAAGTCGTCGTTATACACGGTGGCCAATATACAGGATAATCTGCATAAACAAAACACCTTTTCAGCAGTAGCTTCAAAAGAATTAAATTATAATGTGATCTATTTGAAACTAATATTGATGGAAAACGTGTAGATTGCAAATCTAAAACAATGGTTTGCTTTATACTGACATACCAGCTTTGGCTCAAGAATGCTCTGTCGCCCTTCAGAGACTAGCAAGCCTTAAGAAGGTGACCCTGCTATGGGTACATTAGTGTACCGGGTAACGAGAGAATGGACCAATTAGCTAGGATAGGAGCTGACAGCCCCTGCATCGGCCCAGAACCTATGCTGGGAATTAGCAGGCGCCAAGTGAATGTTGCCCTGGACGACTGGGGCCTACAAAAAACTGTCGCAAGCTTGATTAGAGAGAGACGACTGCAGACAAGCTAAAATATAAGGCCGAACGATATGGCTTCTGAATAAAGGTAGAGAGACGCTCAACCTTCTGGTGGGGGGTTCTCACTGGCCATTTACGGCTAAATAAGCATTTGTCGCTCATGAGGGTGGTAGGTGACCCCGTCTGATACAGATGCTGGGAGCAGGACGAGACAGCGTTCCACTTCCTGGGTAAATGTGCAGAGAACCGGAGTGGAGACTTTGCCAACCGTTTCAAGAGACTGCTCAACGTATCATACTGGGATCCATCTTCTCGCATTAAATGTGCCCGGCTAATAAGTAGATCTTTTTTAAGAAAATGTAAGGCATGTATTGAGGCTGATGGTATACAATTTGAACTTTTATTGTAATGAAAAATAGTATTTCCCTATCTGACTTCTAATCCTATAATCCTAAACTAAGCTAGGTCAAGATTTTTCATTATTTTATTAATTTTACTTATTTTTGTTGACTTTGTTAAAGGTGGCGTCACTATCTGTCTCGCTCAATCATGGCAACAATGTCCACTATCCACCTCTCTCATCATTTTGCCGTAAAATCAAGAACCTACCAGAAGCTTGTGCGAATAAAGAACATCTGACCTGAGTTAAATGGGTTAGCAGAAATCGGGTTACTTGAGGGTTTTATTTTTTTACTCGTTCTTTTGTAGTATGAAACTAACAAGTATTGCAACATTTTACAATCCTGGTTAAATGGGCCAACTTTTAATGGCACTTGCGAAGGCACTTAAGTGTATTTTTTTAAAGAAGGGCATTTCAAAGTCGGCAAACTGAAAATTTTAAATTCATAGTTTAATAAATAATCTTCATTCTAGAAAACTTGGGGCAATTGTGTCATCATTTTTGATTGTACTTTTAGAAATGTTACTTAGGGTTACGGTTCCAAAGTTTAAATGAACAAAAATAATAAAAGTTAACCACAATAACCGAAAAATTGTTATAATTTCTAGGTTTCTTTAAATGCCCATACTTTTCAAACTGCATGGGATAGATTTTATTGCTTATTCTTTTCATGATAGTTACAACCAATCCTGCCACCCCGTTGTGGCTTGACGTTGACTTTTGGGACACCCTGTATATCTTCATTTAAAAGTACAGACCACGCTTTCCGATTTGCTGATACACTTTCCTGTTCATCGTACCACTTATCCAATTAGTGCAAAAACCAGATGGAGTATTTTTATTTATCGTTTACTATGATATATTTTTAATGAGTAAGCGATATTACCTTACGTTGCATTTCCGTTAATTTCTCATAAAATATAATTTTTACGGTTGTACAATATAGCTGTCTTTAAACCGCTCACTTGACATGTTTATTTTCAATCCCGGAGCCGTGCTACCTTAAAAGGCACATATATAGACACTTCACAATTTATTGGCCACCCTGTAGACAGTACGTTCAATCTGACGAGGGAGGACGTCGCATCAGTAGTTTTATTCAAATGCTGCACTTTTATCATGTATGAGTGTGCGTCTATAAGTGTGCATGTATGCAGAGGCCGACGTCGTTTTCGAACTGCCGATGCCGCCACCGACTGCGCGAAATATTCGCGCTGCATATGAATCGCCTCCGACGAACACCTCTTCTTCTGCTTTTTCTTTTTCTTAGGAAATTTCCCGATCGGCTATAGCCTAAGACAACTTCCTATAAAATAAAGATGAAACCAAAGGAATGTACATTTTGCGATCTTGTATGAAACAAAATACCTTGTAAATATAAATATAAGAGGGTAACTTCTCGAGGAGTAGCTCCCCACCGATCACATGTGCGGATGGAACAGTAGCAACTGCTTCCAAGGACAAGGCTGAAATATTTGCCAAGACATTCGCAGCAAACTTCACTGGAAAAGTCCCATCCAGTGCCCACAGTTACCATCCATACCGAGAGTACCCCAAGCCATGAGCGAAATAACGTTCAGAACAAAAATAGTTCGGAAGATGCTGCAGTCACTTGACATTAATAAGGCGAATGGGCCTGACATGATCCCCTCCATTGTTGTCAAGAAGTGCGCACCGGAGCTCGCTCCCATATTTACCCGCCTCTTTCGGTTGTCTTACAATTCCGGAATTTCCCCAAAAGACTGGAAAACAGCTTGCATCCAGCCGGTGCCAAAACAGAGATCCAAAACTGATCCGACCAACTACAGACCTATAGCTCTGCTTTCTGTAATCAGTAAGGTGATGGAGAGATGCGTCAACCAAGAGCTTATTAAATACCTAGAGCTCCATCACTTAATCAATGACAGACAATATGGATTCCGACACCAAAGATCAACTGGAGATCTCCTGACTTACGTCACACATGTGTGGAGCAAACTCATCCAATCATTTGGCGAGGCTCACGTTGTTGCTCTCGATATTTCAAAGGCATTCGATCAACTGTGGCATGCAGCTCTCCTAAATAAGCTCCCGTCTTATGGGCTCCCTGTTAAGCTCTGCGGTTGGCTCGCAGACTTCCTCTCAGGTCGGAAAATCTCTGTCGTGGTAAACGGCGTTTCGTCTCCTTTCCATAGCATCAATGCCGGGGTTCTACAGGGATCGGTATTGGCTCCGACATTGTTTCTGCTTCACATTAATGATCTACTCTCTAGCACTACAAACCCAACCCACAGTTTTGCGGATGACAGTACACTGCATGCAGACATCAGGAGTAATAGACCGATCTCTGTGGTAGAGCTGGTACGCAGAAGACTGGCAGTGGCAGCTTCACTTTCAAAGGATCTCGATACCATTACCGCTTGGGGGCTTAAGAATATGGTTAAATTTAATGCCTCCAAGACCTAGTATTGTACGCTATCAAACAAGAAGTGTCTAAGCCAACACCAGGTTCTAGTGAACAACCGGGCTCTGCCAAGGAGTCACTCAAGCTGTTAGGAGTCAACATTACAGAAAATCTGATCTGGCACGAACACGTCGCGTCAATTGCAACAGCTGCAGGTAAAAAGCTTGGGTATCTATTTAGAGCCAGAAAGTATTTCGCACCATGTAACCTCCTCACGCTATATAAAGCCCAGGGAAGACCTTGCCTGGAGTATTGCTCTCATGTCTGGAGAGCTGCTGCCCCTACTACCCTGTCTATACTAGATGCCGTCCAGAAAAGGGCAATTCGACTAATTGGCGTTCCGGCCCTAACGCGCCACCTTCAGTCACTTTCTCACCGGCGTGTTGTTGGTGACCTCTCACTCTTCTATCGATATTCCAACGGAATCTTCTCCTCTAAGCTATCCTCTATCGTTCCGCCGCTCACTGCTCCTATAAGATGTACCCGTGCGACCGCTGCATCTCATCCTAAGACGGTCGTTCTTCATACATCAAGAACTGAGCGGTATAACCGCACATTTATTCCCAGGGTGTCCAAGGCTTGAAATAGACTACCAGAAGATGTATTTATTGGGCCTGCGGGTATTGGCCCATTCAAATCTCGCGTTAACAAACTTCCCCTAACATAACCCTTTCACAGCAGCCGCGGTACTCTGGTATTTAGGCTCTGCCTGCGCGGTCTGCTCGGTTATAAAAAAAAGATCTTTGATGGCATATTCTTACTCCTCTCACAACATTTGCAATGATGAATGAGTACTGAGTCAATCAACTTGACTCCATTTTTTGCTATCCCAATTGGACATCAAAAAGAATAGGAAAATCATCAATGATTGTCAACTAAATAGTGTGTGGTTATACTTATTTCTTTTTTGTTTTTTAACAAAGACTACACAATACACACACTACCCACTTTTTGGTATCTACTGTAACAATAAAACGGTGCTATCACAATCACATTACCTCTTGTGGGGGCGAGTTAGAATATCTCCCATCGCATATCCTGCGTGTCGTAAAAGGCGACTAAAAGGAACCGAACTACTGTCGGTATAAGCAGTAACCTCTTCTCAACCAACAGCTTCGGGTGGACGAGTTGAGAAGAGTCAGGACACCTTCTTGTCCTTGGGGTGAGAAATTGCCCCTAAAGGCGGATGAACCAGTAGATACCATCTGGTCAACGGCATGAGGATGCAGAAAGCAAATGGGAAACTACTGCATTAAAGATCTTAAAGATATCCCAAGAGAAACTCGTACAATGAGCAAATGCATTTTACGAGTTCACAACATGTCTGTTAAGACATTGTGACTATGATGATGATAACAATAAAACGGTGCTATCACAATCAAGTTAGTAGCTTTCAAATTATGTACTCAAGAATGAGTGCATTGTGGGATCAAAACGTGTCCAGCAGATTGACTCAATGAACCTATGAACCCATTCCTATCGGTCTCTCAGACTGACGTCTGTCTGTGTCTCGCCATCTTCTATACGCAGAATCTCTGTAACCGCTGCACCGATTTTGACAAAATTAAGGGTGTGATATAATGCGGAATCATACTAAGTAACGCTGCCATTTCTGAACTCCGAATTTCCGATATACTGTAACTTGATCGTAACCATGTTACATTCTATCTTTACGTCACGTTAGCAAGGAAAATAAATCGTATTCGGATTACAATTTGTGGTACAACTTTTCCTTTGATAAAAGCAACGGTGGGTAGGTGGCGAACACAGATTAACAACGTGGCCCGGTGTCCCGCGTTCACTCTGTTGCCAATTCTGGTGAAGTTCACTTATCGATTCCTAGTCACTCGGCAGTTATTTTGCTGTAGCCTCCATTTTCAGCCCTTTACCAATTTGACGGATCGCAGGCCCCCGCGATTATTTTTATTTGTTCCTGCTTTCCCTCTTCTTGGTCTTCTAAATCATCTTACGTGAATAGAACAGAAGATAATTAAAATTTTCGTGCTAATTAAATAAGGATCAATGTCCCTTTTGCCCATCTTTGGGCGGTTGCGTAAACGTTAGTTTCGTTAACGAAGGAGTGTTATTGGAAAAAAAAAGAAAAAATTGATTCAATTAAATCTGCTCACTTTACATGAAATTAAAGGTGCCTAATTAAAAAAAAATTTTCGGCAACTGGCTTGACAATAAAAATACAACCGAACATACTTTTTCAACCATTATAATGAACCAGTATTGCAAAGTAAGAACACCTATAGTGTAAAAAAAAGAAATTTTTAGGTTATTTTGATTTTCAAAAATGTAAAAGCACTGTTTACTATGATTACAGAATCCCAATAACTCCCAAACAAATTTAAACTATATGAATTTTTTTTGATCGCAGAAGAACGAGTTATTTTGAATAAATTAACTCTCGCCATTTTTGTAAAAAAATAAAATAAATATTTTTTCAATACTTGGATCCTTGAAGATTTGGTTGAAATGTCAATAAAGTTTCAGATTATTAAAAAAAGAAGTATACAGAATATAGTGTCAAGTAGCTTGACTCAGAGGTTTTTGTTTTTTGTTTATTATTCAGCGACCGTACAGTGTTACCACCTAGGTCATTCTTTAGGGTAATAGTCTAGATAGAATAGGCTAGTTCGTCGTATGCACCCAGCGTGAAGAGGAACAAACACGGCGCCGCCCGCTCGAGGCATAACCCACTCCATATTATCGCTTTTGTGAATATGACCGAAGAATGTAAGCATTCTCGTCGACACAATGGAGGACAGTTTCTTTGGATTACCGAGCTCATTCAGTATGGAAACATTAGTTCGATGGGCGGTATAAGGAACTCTCAGTATTCTCCTGCACGTCCACATTTCAAAAGCACCTATGCAAGCTCGATCTACCTTTTTAACAGTTCAAGTTTCCGAGGCATACAAAAATGTGGAGAACACAAGAGACTGAACCAGCGACATTTTGGTAGCCTAAATGATGTTATGGTCATGCCATATTTTAGTAAGCTTTGTCATGGTCACACGTGCCTGTTAAATGCGCCGTCGAATCTCATTTTCACTGCTAGCCGAATTGTCGATCAAAGGACCGAGGTACACAACACTTTGAACTACTTCACAACGGCCTACTTACTTTATTGCTCGATGATTATCATGCTCTCTATCTACGATCATAACCTTGGTCTTGTTGTAGTTAATACCAAGACCATATGCTGCACTGTGTTGTTCTAAATTGTTTAATAGAGCTACTAGTTCTTAACAAATACTACGACACAACCTCTAAATAGAACTAATAGAAGATATGTTAAGTTTTGTTTAAATTTTTTGAAAACAAGTACCTAATTAGGGGGAAGGTAAAACAAGTAAATGCTTTAGAGGTGTGGTTCGTTGAAAGCATAAATGGGGTGCAATCAATACTTCATTTTAGCGGTAGCATGGAACGGTGCAATAATTCCCTGGTTTCTGCGATAAATCAGTAGACATTAAATACCTATCAGAAAAGGGGAAATCACCCTTCCATTTCCTCGGGCCATATTGAACCGATACGGTTGCAGGACAGTGACGTATCAAACATTTTCTTCTTGCGGAGCCATCCGCATTTTGCTTTGCAGCAATAACTTTTTATTTAAATTGCTTTCGCAGCTTCTACAAGCTTCACCAAGTTATTTTGAGTTTGGTTCATATTTCATGCAACTGATACTGTACTTCAACTGCTTCTTTTTTTTTGACAATTGGACAATACAAACCCATGCTTTTGTGTGGTAGAATTCCCAAAATGTTTGTATCCATAAAGGCCTATGTATTCTATGGCCTATACAGACCCTATGCAATATTGCCTCTAAAGAGATATGTCTGGATTTCGTTGTACATATTATTGCCCACTAGGTGAATGACAACCTTTTCTTGATGGTACAACAACTATACTTTGGGTACAGACGTATTGAAGCCTCGTTTTCACGGTGATAGTTCGTGTCATGATAGCAACTATCACAAAAAATGTCACCGTATATAAAACGCTAGAGTCGCTGTCACAATGTCGTGACAGTGCTATCACACTATTTCGTTTGACGAGATAGTTGACAGTACTTTCACCATAGTTTTTGAACTATCCCGTCCACTGTTAGCTTGTATACGACCCCGACAGCATGATAGTGATAGTTAATTTGAAATCTGTGTCCCGTTTGGTGCCAATTTCTGTTGTTTTGTTTATGTTTTGCATAAAAGATGTATGAACAATTTGATGTTTTAGAATTTTCAGAGGAATATCAAAGGTTTCCAAGTTTATGGAACGGTCGACTTCAACAATAGTTCTGTGCTTCCTTCTATCATCATTCGCGTTCAATGTGTAGTCATTTGACCTTCGTGATCCGACTATCTCGCTGATTGTCATGAGAGTACTTTCATGATCGTAACTATTACCGTGAAAACGAGGCTTTGATCTAGATTTGTCACTTTCACCATTATTTGAATAGATCGACACCCGCCATTTGTTAAAAAAAATATGCTAAGTTTAGAATTTTCTCAAGAGTTGGACGGTCCGAAACTTATTCATAGGAAATTTAGTTCCAAATAACACTTGTGAATTATTTGCGTTTTAGACCAAAAGAAACTTACTCCGCTGTGAAGGAAGATAGCGATGGCATGACAAACACTATATTGCAAATACGTACATTTTCTGATACGAATGATTTTTCAAACTAATAAAATGCCTCTAAAATGCTATTCAATACTTGCTTTAAATATTGCTGAGGCACATCAATGATCCAGCATCTTGTGTAATGAACTTAATATTTGACACTAATATACAGATTAAAATAAATCAATTGAAATGTCCAATGTAAAAATTGCCAAAGTCACATTTTTCTGTACGCATTTAAAATTTATATTTCTCTCTGCAAATATTACCTTTTCGAATACCCAATCATTTGATTTGTTATAATCTTGTATTTATTACTTTTAGAGTGATCGACTTTAAATAAAAGTTGGTTTAGTGGTCTACTTTCCCAGATTTTGTTTTTTTTTCAAAAATGGACATACATTCAAATATTTTTATTTTATAATATATGAAAATACGAAACACATTACAGATATAAAAGTTAAGTTAACTTCTCTACAGTCGAGACCTTGCTCCTTGCGCCTTTTCACTGTTTTCACATGTGAAAATGAAGCTAAAACTGAGACGGTTTTCTAGTGATGAGGTCTTGGGACCACGATGTGTGCTGTAATTCCTAGTCTTACTGGCAGTATCTACTGGTTTAAAGATTGTTTTTGAAGAACAAAAAGGTAGGTATTTTGAATATAGCGAAAATTACTTATAATTTGTATCAAATAAACTTATATTGTAAAGCTTTCATAGTGCTTTCTTTCGTTGGGTGAAAATTTAATTACGAAAGAGAAAGCACCCCTGTGGGACACCCCTGGCGTTACTGCATAGGGATTGGTCCCGATCATTTACGTGGAAGAAATATATAATGTAATTTGTCCGTCGCCGTCGCCGCCGTCTGGTAACTCGATGCCGGAGTGAAACTTTGCTGGTTTCTTAACACCTAAAAACATCATGTTTTTTTACACAACCCGATACCTTTTCGAATTGAACTTAGACGGTTGAAACGTGATAGCAGGCTGCCGATATGATGCCAAGGTGTTACATCGGTTAAATTTACTTGTTTTCAATCGAGTCAACCGTGAGGGGAAGGGCAAGGTGTGACAGTAGTTATTACTTCGGTGACTGTGAGTAGGCGTAATTTGTTTTTCGTGGTTGATTGACGCTGCGTAAATTGCTTCCGACCGAGTGTCAGAATTTTTAGAAATGCGTATTTTTAAGGCGGAATTTTCGAATTTTAAAACATTTGATTAATTTCTCTGCCGTATGTACCGCACTCTGAACCGTCTCTTATGATTTCACATGTTTATATTTTCTTTAGTCTTACGTTATGTGACTCTGAGCACTCCTTGAATATATTTTTGAACGTATATGAAGCAGTCACCTACAAAAAGATACTAAAGAGGTATGTATCAATTAATTATATTAGGTATAATAAAAAACTACAATCCTGTATAAGAATATTAAGTCGCACAAAACCAACATTTTACAGGTCACTAAAATAAATAGAATTTTTTGTTTATATATTGTTAGGCGTCAATTACTCGTCAGTAGTGGTACGACGGTACGAGCACCGAGTGCAGCGCTGTACGTGTGCCGTCAAAGCATGTGTCAAGATTCATTCTGGGGGATTTTTAGTTATCACTAGCCGAACATCTGTTCCCTGTTGACACGGCGCAGTCTAAAGTATCGAGTAACAGGGTACGTTGTACTTTGACAACTATTCATACTGTTTTGTTCAGTTATCTTGTCCGGAGGTGGGATATTCCAGGAAGACTCGGTAGATATATTTCGTGGAGATTATTCAAACCTGGCTGCGCGTCGCTTCTCACACACTCGCTTATTCTCGCCTCCGGAATAAACTTATTGATTCCGGGGACCGCACCGGAGCGGTTGTTGTTTGAATATTAGATAAGTTGGGAGACGGAATTTGATCTTAGGAGCTGCTTTGCGCCCAACGAAATGCGATATTTATTTAACGTATATTTGCGCATTGCGGTTTCCTTATTCATTCCTACCTATGTCTATTCTTATTTTTGTTTTCGCGCTTTCAACGATATCGGATGTTAGTTTGGTTTTCTTGTCGCATACCGCCAAAAAAACCTCTGATAGTATCTGTGGGGTTGTAATGTGCTTCAGCTTTACGTCTGAGTCTGTCTTTACAACTAAACTAAAGTGAGTGCCTAAATACGGAGTTTGTGCTGTTTTTATATTTTTAGTTTTTTTTACTACTGCGCCATCACTGATACAATTTCTAAAAATCATGCGCGTTTTCTATCCTCGCCACGGTAATAATACATGTCGAAATTTCATTAAAATCAATTCAATCATTACCAAGTTACATAGTACAGAACGATCTAAAGCAATACTTGTGTACATGAGAAAATTTTCAAGCCCGTTGGTTTCTGAAATAAGCGAAGTAATGTTGGGAAGGACCTTAAAAAGTGTATTATGCCACTGGGTCTTTCTTTCACGGGTAAATGGAAAGTCTTATCATTTGGTTCACAGAAAAATGAAAAGTCTATTATGCCCTCAACTACCTCAATTTCACCTCCACCCAAACAAAAAAAAATGATCAGGAACCGCTCAAACGCCTAAAAATGAAGTTTGGGGCATAGGTGAAATTGTTTATTTTTTTGTTAATTACTTCCGTCGCCCATAATGCACCGATATTCAAAATTATAGGAGCATTACCTACTACGCTTTACGCATATTGCTACCCAAATATCATAACAGTCCATGCAGCGGTTACTGCGATTATGAGGCTAGAAAAGCGCCAACTGACAGAGAGACAAACAGACAGATAGACAGATCGACAAACAGCCCGACAGGGTAGAAACGTTTTTTTGGTTCAAATTACTTGTTTTAAACTGAAGAAAAACTATGTGCATTTACTAATAACATAATTGTAGTAAGTACTGATTAAAAAATATGACGCCAGGCTTTAAAAAAATATGCACAGTAACTAGGAGAAAATAGAGATTTCATACTTAAAAGTTGTATCTGATATACAGGGTGTCCCTGAGTTTCCTTGACACGTGATATTCTGATTCTCGTAACATAAATTAGTTCAAACGAAAACTGAGTGGAATTTTAGAGAACACTACAGGGTTTGTCATACCATGCCTTTAAAATATTTTTTTTGTACTTCAACCCGTAAAACTCACCCCCAACTATTTTTCAAATAGCACTAAATAGCTTTTCCTACACAAATTAGGTCCTTATTCTATTTGAAATCTTATGATACCTTTGATTTTATATACAAACTTATTTTTTTCCTGATATCATAAGCATAATATAAATAAAATGTAAATATTTTTGGGCAAAAAACGAATAAAGAAGAAAAAGTGGGCTTTTAAAGGTACTGAATGACCTGTCATACATGCTTTGGAAAACAAATGTTTATCATTTTTCATTACGAAAGTATTATGCGTCAAAAAAATCCTTATTTTATTGAAAATAAAATACAATAACGAAAAAAAAAATGGTTTATGTATAAAATCAAAGGCTCTACAAGATTTATATTGTAAAGAGGAATAATGATAAGAGTTTATACTAGAACTGCACAAATTTGCTAGGATTTGTGTAATGCCATAGGTTATCCCCCCTCTCCCTTGAACCGTAATCCTGAATACGCCACATTCTACAGTTGAGCGCATTCAAACTCAAATCGAACGTTGTTGTTGTTGTTGTTGTGATTGTTGACGAACCTGCCCTTCACCCTTCAGACTCGAGTGACACCTAGCTAGTACCTACCATCTGGCATCTGCCTGCGTGACCGCATACTGATACGGGAGCATCAGCATCAGCCTCGGTGCATGGCCAGCTCTGATTTGACGCGGCCCAGGCACGTCGCTGTCACGGCACGCCGAGATCCTCCGGCTCCGCAGTTATTGATATAAATGTGAACGTGATCGTGAGCCGGCTGAACGGCACTGCCCTCCTCCCCTTTCTACCCTTCACCCTCCCCCCGCGTTATTTGCAACCGCAATCACGGCTTAAAGCTATTTACACGTGTGGAGGGAAGGCACTCGTAAATCTATCGCGCGGATTACCGGCCAAATTTTATCTCCTCAATTTTTCCTGTTCATAGGTTTACCAGTTTTGCTTAAGGCTACGGTCAGAGTGCATCCGTCTTTTACCGATTTTCCACACTTGCGTACACGACCGACAACGGTAGAAAAAACAAAAGCGGCAAATTTAATGAAGATGGTCACAGCGCTGACGTATACGGGCGTGTTTGACCGACAGTCGGTAGAAAACAAATCTCTTTGTGAGAGCAGACGACAGAAAGGTTCTGCCGGTGCGCCATCTGGTACCAGAAGGTAACGGCAACCAAAGAAAGTCGCTGCTAAACAGCAGCAGACTTCTTGGTGGAACGCCACGGCGCGTCCGATTTAGTCTCCAGAGGCACGGTTTTATATGCTGCTGCATATTATGAAAGCCGATATACGAGAGTTGCTCTATATTTCCGTCAATCCACCAGTATGCAGACAGCTGTTTCACGCTTCACGTGATTGGTGGATTGACGGAGATATAGAGCAACCCTCGTAAATATTTTTGTCTCTTTTTCGGCAGTTTCCGCCAATGTATAATCAGACATTGTAATTATTTATTCACAAATGTTTACCTCTAACCTAAAATACTCATCAAAAGCTATAAGGCTGATTCTAGATACATTAAACCACAAAAATATACTAGGTTAAGATTTGTTGCTCGGTAATCCTTCTAATATAGTTCCTTTAGTAGCTTTTAACAGCTATTGAACAACAGTTGTATAAAAGCTACTACTGAGAGCAATGTGTTGATTAGAACACACATTGCGCATGCTAAAGCAATAAGATGAAGATTTGTTGTATAAATACTACAAACTGAACATCTCGGAAAGTCATTCTTAGGCCTGATTTTATCAACACAGGCATTTGACCAACCAGAGCAGCCCATTCAAGGACATGCATCTGTCAAAATTGTCTGAAAATTATTGATTTCTCTTGAAGTTTACCTCAACAAGGTGAAAAATGACATGCTTTACATGGAATCGACCATTATGAACCATCTAGTATCTTTTCAACTCTGATTTTCCATCCTAAACGGGTGAGAAGTTGCATTTTCTTGTTTAACAAAAAGTTTAGCAATTGCTAGTCTCAACCTATTAGATTCCACAAAAACCGTGGACCACATTTAAGCAGCAAATTAGTGTTTATGAAACAGCAGTACAATAATTTTACAACTGAACAGTCCTTTTGCTCGCGACTTATAGTGCATCTTTACTAGTCGGGATACCAGTTTCAATAAACGAAAACCTGCACAATCTATATTATGTATTATTGAAGAGTTTTTAACAAAAACCACCAATGTCATATTTTAACGAATTTTACATATCGGCGTCACTGTTAATAGAAACGTCATATGTATCAGCAGAAAATATCATTAAGGCATAAACTACCAACGTCCGTGGATAAAGTGAATCCAAAGTTACAGTATTTAGCAAAAACAGCTATTGTCACTGTCGCTTATATCAAGAACAGCCAAAGTCATTAGACATTGGCAGTTTATGCCAGTAAACTCTAGACAATCTCGCTTCTGTTGGTAATATTAGTAGGTCAAGGTCAGCCTGAAGGTTACCATCGGATAGCCAGAAAATGTCCCTGCGTCTTTGGTCTTGACTACCTTTTTTTGCAACCCCTTCTACTTAAGATACTTGGTTGATCGCATTTTGACTTTGATCTAACCATCCAATGTCAGTTTTTTCAAAAGGTCACATCTGGATGTAAAATTTTCCGGGCTCTTCATTTCCGCCGTCAAAAGTAGGGGTTTCCATTTGAGGAAATCTATTTGACCTTGATGTCAAGGTCATCATAAAGGTCACCATCGGATTACCAGGCAAATTTCATATGACTCTTGTCTTAGCTATTTTTTGTGCCGAGTTATTTATTTGGGCAGGTGGTGTGGCGAATCAGGACTCTCAATTAAACCAGTGAAGACTGAGCTGGTCCTATTCACTCACAGTAGGAAAATAGATGATTTTAAAGCCCCCATCACTCTCCACGGTGTATCACTGACCCTAACATAGGAGGTCAAGTACCTGGGGTGTTAATTGATAATAAACTCACATGGGCACATCATATCGACTATGTGTATAAAAAGTCTAAAGCTACCATGTGGCAGTTGCGTCGGGTAGTCAGCAGAACCTGGGGCCTCAAACCCAAGGTCCTAGAGTGGCTATATACGGCAGATCTAGGATCCAGTATGGCTGCTCTGTCTGATGGCCGAGCGTTAGCTAGGATAGGGGCCAGCAGCTCCTGCATCGGCCCAGAACCTATGCTGGTAATTAGCGCAGATGCCAGGTTAATGTGGCCCTGGACAACTGGGCCTACAAGGAACTGGCGAAAGCAAGCCTGGTTAGAGAGAGACGACTGCAGGCAAGCCAAAAGATTCATAGCAGGCCCTGATAAGGGCCGAACGCTAGATGGCTTTTGAATAAAGGCAGAAAGATGCTCAACCTTTTGGCGGGGGTTCTTACTGGCCATTGCCGGCTGAATAGACATTTGTCACTTATGAGTGATAGGAGACCCCATTTGCTCCAGATGCTGGGAGGAGGACGAGACAGCGTTCCACTTCCTGGGCAGATGTGCAGTTTATCGCACTATATTCAACGAAATGGTCGGACATACTGAGTTTCATCAGGAGGTCTGGTAAGTTCTACAAGGAGCTTTCTAGGGTGTAGAATTTCAGTGCTTTCAGTGATTGGTTTAGTGTTCTTTTTGAACACGGTATATATTCGCATATAATAAATTTGAAAATGGGAATAGTCGATGCAGTTTATAAATGTTTCTGTACCTCCTGAAAATTCTTGTTTTTTGACATTGGTTGTTTACGAGAAATACCCCTCAATCATGCTACGCCACGTTAATCAACGCCGTGGTAGTAACTCAATCAGAGCACGACAACAATGCGTACGTATACGCAGGGCTACGCATGCACAATGCACCAGGTCCTTACCTCAGGGACTTGGTGGACCGTTCCAGGAACACCGACCACTTCTGTACAGTCGGACGGCCCCATTATCACGACAGTTTGACGGATATAATGCACCGGGCGGGTCGGGTGTACATTACATGTAATTACCCACTACCTCCAACGCCTACTAAGGGACTGCCGGACACGTATACTATAGTTAACATGGCTCATGGCCCTCTCAGCATTGCTGGGTTGGTCTGCGACGTTTTCTTTCCATTAGACAGGTAGAGATAATTTATTTAGTTTTTGCATAAGAATGTACCCAGACAGCACAATATATTCCTGGAATGTTCTTATTTCATCCGAAATAGATTGAGAATATTCAGAACATTAACAGAACGTTCTATGGATGTTTTTACTAGTTTCATTCCCATGAGGATGTACGAGGAATATTAAGCCATGATTATTCCATGAACGTGTCGATCAAAATATTCTGATAATATGCATAAATTATATAATATTATCTAAAGAATAATCTATGAATATGCCTTTTGGTTATTTTGGTATGATTCTTAATGTAGGCGTGGCCGCGTCGCCGCGTGGCACCGTTACAGATTAGGTTAGGCTTGAGAATTTTGACTATTTTGAGGTTAGCTTCATATATTCGTCACGGTGGCGGTGGTCGGTGGTGACTGCTTGATGTGCTTGAGCATTTTTCTCCTGTGATAATTGGATAGTTATCTGTGTTCTGGAACGTGATTTTCACTTGTTATTTAGTTTGCAACTTCATCCAGGAGCGACTAGGGTGAGTGTAACTATTTTGTCTCTGTAAATTATCGACTTTATAGCACCATGTGGTAGCAGCTCTCTTGTTCAGAGTCTAATCTTTATGTTCTAGATAGTCTTACTTGTCGTAGGTACCCTAATTAGTATATAATAACAACCACTAACAACACATTTGCTATATTTGTGACTATGAATTTCCAGTGTTTATTTTACTAAAATTGATTAAAGTACAACGACATTTTGGTGAAAATCTAGCGTTGTAGTTAATGAAGTGTATTTGAATGTACATCGTATGCTTTAAAATAAAACGGTTTTTTTATTTTGCAGGATAATACAGGAGGACGATTCCGTGCAATGAAATGTTTTTTTAATGTGTACATTAAACTTATGCAGTTATAAATACAGGTTCCGTTTTATATATATTTTTTTCACCAATCCCTATAATTAGTATGTGCCTAAATCAATGCTGCCCAAAACACTGTATGAAAGTTGGATACTAGGTTATATGTGTATACTACTCGCGTTAAGTACCTAGGCAAACAACAAGACTTACAAATAAATGAAATGAAGTGATAAAAGGTATTAGTTTCTTTCAACATATATTCTCCAAAGATATACCAGGAATCTTCCTACAATATTTGATACATCTTAATAACAATCGTAGAATATTCTGAGGGAATAACCTATGTATGTTTCTTCAAAGATATACTAGGAATCTTCCTACAATATTCCATACATCTTAATAATAATCGTAGAATATTCTGAGGGAATAACCTATGCACATTTTTTTGGATTCCCATTTTCACATTCTTGAAATGTTCATCAGATAATCTATATATTCATGAACTTTTCATGGAATGATACAATGTTCCAAAATGGCGATTCTTAGAATGTTCCTAGGATATATTGTGCTGTCTGGGTATACACTGGAGGTATAACAAATTAAATACAATAAATAAAATAAACTAGAAAAACAGATATAACGCATAATATACAACATCAATATTGCGTAAAAGATGCTAGTCAATACAATAGAATATGGTGTCATACTGTCCATAGAAAATACACCAGATGCCAAAAAATATCTTATAGCGGTTCTAGACTGTGACAGAAGGAAGTTTTTAAACTCAGATTCCAGTTCATTATATAATTTAAGACCACTGCGAGAAACCCCATCATGTTATTTTATACGTGTCCAGAATGGCAGATTTAAAGTGTGTCTGCTTCTAGCACTATACCGATGAGTATGAGTTTCATACTTATCCTGATATTTATGAATATATAGTAAGTATTGAGCACATACTGTGACGGAAAAGTTGAAACTTTAAAGTTGATATATGCTTCCTTCGAATAATCTCTGTATGGTACGTTTGCTACAACCCTTACTACACTTTTTTGGATCCTAAATATTCTAGCAACTATCGAGGAATGTCCCAAGGTGAGTAAATCGTATCTAAGTTTTGAGTATACTATTGCATTGTCAAGTAGGTCACAAGGGAATAAATTGCTGGAAAATGAATGAAAATTCGTCGTCTTCTGAGGAATATGGAATAAAAACATACTCAAAACTGACTTTAGTCCTTTAACAGATCAGTTGAAAATATATTTTTAGCATTATACCTATTATAATTTAAATTCCTAAGGTTGATTTATTTACTAGATTTTTTTATTATCTGAATGATATTGTGTATCCTGCGTATCTGAAGGTTTCGTGAACGTATTCTCAATAAACGCCGGTGTTCTTTAGGGATCTACCCTATCCCCCACACTGTTCTGCTGTACGTTAACGAGATGCTAGAAATAACATCCAATCCAATCTATAGCCTCGCAGATGACAGTACATTGATATCGTCCATGGAACTAGGCAAGCCATTATCACCCCAGGAGACGGTACGTCGGCGACAGTAGCATGCCTCATAGATCAACGTGGATATCAAAACAATTGTCGAATGGGGATTAGTATTAGTATTATAGTCCATCAAGCTTTTAAAGATCAACATATATAGTAATATGTCCTGGCATGACCATTGACTTCGTCGTCAGTATTACTATAACGGCATCCCAGAAGCTTGGAATTCTGTTCCACTGTAAGAAGCTGTATACACCAGAGCAACTGGAGTATTGCTCCTATGTGTGGGGATGCGCTCCGAATCACTGTCTAAAGCTTGTGGACATTATCCAGAAGAGGGCAGTTACACTAATCAATACGCATAACCTCACTGATGACTTGTCCCTAATTTACAGGTTCTATCAAGAAAGGTGTTCGAGTGAGCTCTCCCGAATGTTAACACCGAATGTCGCCAGAACGAAGAACATTAGAGAGGCTCTGGGAGCTCATCCTTACCAGGTCGAGGTCCCTACTCCTCAAACCAGTCTCTTCTAACATTCTTTCTTTTGGAGAACTTCGACGCTGTGGAACGAGCTGCCAGGGAATTTATTTCCCGACGGTTACAACCTGCAGAGTTTCAAATCTAACGTGCACAGACACTTATCATCTCGCAGCGCTTCTACAGCGTCATAGGCTGACTATAATGAAAACTCTCTCGGCCCAGTTTTTCATTTCTTTATCTCTCTTGACCGACAAACAAAGCTGGCATTTGTTTTATAAATTAATGGACTACAAACTCTTGGCAACATTGTTGCGACGGCCATACTGGTTTTGTGTGTCTCTAGGTAGAAACAGGAGGAGCTTCCTCATAAAACTGAGCTGTGTACAGATGCTGCCCTCTCGCGGATTTAGCTTTCAAGAAAAAGTGACGAAACACGTTAAGATGAAAGCAAATAGTCTCCAAAACTCTATGTGTCTTTACTATTGCTGTTATTTGGGATATGCACGGTTTGAAAAAGAAATGGAATGATTCCTCTATTTTGTTGTTGTATTTTTTTATTTGTAACAAGTACAAATATTGCCACCCTCGAGGGATATACGTTGTATGAGGGTATTGGCATAAGTTTAAGTATGACAGTCATGACATGCATTATTTGAAAAAATCTATTACTCCAACCGTATCCCAACTATTCCATCTTTCTTACTTACTGAAGCTGCAGATTGTGTTGTTGTATTGAATGGGAACACGTTGTAAAAATAACACAGTGACGCATTTCTGTCAACTGTCAACTGTACTAAACACTAAGGCGCAACGTTTGTGTACATTAGATATAATTACCGTGGAGCGTAGTGTGGGTGGACAACACCCGCAGCCACCCCCAGGTACCTCTGCTTTGACATACACAACATATACAGACACACAGACACACATACAGACACGCACATCAATCACGGTGGCGAGTGGGCGAAACAATACAGTCCATTTTCGAGGGGCCGCACATCACTGGCCATTGTGCCGCCGGCTGGCATCTCGGATTATGTACCTGAGTATTGTTGTTGCATAACAACGGCAACTATCACACACACGTATACCATTTACTTCGACCGTGGCGGTGCTGGCAGATTTCCATTTGAACGGAAGCTGGGGTGAATTATGAGACGTCATTCCATGTAGCTGATGGATTAATATTGCGGCTACTAAGGTAGCAAGAGGGATTTATTGTGATCGGAATGATTTTTGGTTTTATTCTGTACTGGGAGTGCATCTGCCAATATCACAGCACTTAGGCCTCATGAAGCCTTTCGGAACGTGAATTTCTATCTTTCAGGATATAAGGGCCTGGTTTGAATCAAATAAATTGACACCCAATCAGTCAAAGTCACAGACAATGGTCTCAAGCTTGCGCAGGAGTCCACATCGATCATTTGACATAGGAATCACATGTTAACCATGAACATAACATCCATGCTATCAAAGTGCATTGAATGTACTTTGATAGCACCAAATTTTATCCTATACGAAATCTAAACAATGATGTTTCAGACGTGATTCTAAATTGCTACTTCTCATACTTTCACTCACGGATAACATACGCGTCCTTCAACTGAGATCGCTCAGCGCATATGGAGAAAGCTTTTGGGGTACAAAGACGCTGTGTAAGATATATTGCTAATATCATAATACATTGATCTATGTAGACATAGCTTCAATAGATTGAAAATAATAATCCTTCTTAGTACATATTATATTCTGAGATGACTGATGTACAATAAATTTAGCCAGCATCTGTATACTTTTTTTATGGTCAGCCTTCCAGTACACGTTAGATTTTAAACGCTACAGGTTGTAGCCGTAATGAAACAAATTCCCGGTCATCCTAATCATTCTACAGCGTCGAAGTTCATGGTAAGGATGAGCTCGCAGAGCCTTTCTAATGTTCCTCGTTCGGATGGCCTTCCGTCCTTCCTTTGTGAGGTTAAGCGTATCGATTAGGCGAATTGTTTTCTTCTGGATAGCGTCCAGAAGCTTTAGAGAGTGCTTCAGAGCGTATACCCATACATGCGAGCAATACTCCAACGATAGTGGGATCCGCGCCTTGTAGAGCAGCAGTAGTTGCTCTGATGTATACAGCGGAACAAAACTCCAAGCTTCTAGGATGCCGTTTTAGCAACACTGACGAAGTGGTCGTGCCAGGACATGTTGTTATTGTTGTTGATCCCCAAAAGCTTGACGGGAGGTAACGCGACTAATGGATGACCCTCCATTTTCACAATTCCTAAGCCAACGTGAGACTTCTTTGTCAGTGTTGTTGCCTGAGATTTTTGTACCCTAAACGGTACTTTATTTACTAATCTTCACGCGATAACTGTTTTGATCTCTACGTTGATCCATGAGGCACGTTGCTGTCGCCGACGTACCGTCTCCTGGGATAATAGTGGCTTGCTTGGTAGCAAAAAAGGTACGCATAATCGGACCGTTTAAAAGAACTCGCCAATAAAAAAAATTGAACATTGTAACACAGTCCGACAAATAAAAAATGCGAGTGACGAATAGAAACGCGAGCCATCACCGCGGGGTGTAAATGGACCATTAGCGAATCGGCGTGAAACGTCACAAAGCTTGGTGGGAGTCTTTTGTTGCGCGTTTTCGATGTCGTGCAACTCCACCGTCACCGCGGATGATGATATCGTTGATATCGTCTTTTTGCCACCGTGCCGCCATGCCAGCGCCGGAAAACGGTTGATGTGGTTACGCAGCTAGTTAGTTAGCGGATCATCCGGCGTTTACGAGAAACGGACAAAGCCAACTTTGCCGTATTGTTGGAATTATATTTCTGCTGTTTGTACATGATAATACACACGGCAAGCGTTCAATAGTAATGAGAGGATGTTATTTTACCGTACCGAATATTTTTGGCTCATTGAGGACTCTCTGCCCAGACAGCACAATATATTCCTGGAATATTCTTATTTCATACAAAATAGATTGAGAATATTCAGAACATTAACAGAATGTTCTATGGATGTTTTTGTTGGTTTCATTCCCATGAGGATGTACGAGGAATATTACGTCATGATTATTCCATGAACGTGCCAATCAAAATATTCTGATAATATTCATAAATTAATATTATCTGAAGAATAATCTATGAAGATGCCTTTTGGTATGATTCTTAATGTAGGCGTGGCACCGTTACAGGTTAGGTTAGGCTTGAGAACTTTGAGGTTAGCTTCATTCGTCACGGTGGCGGTGGTCGGTGGTGCCTGCTTATGCATTTTTCTCCTGTGGCTGTGATAATTGGATAGTTATCCGTATTCTGGAACGTGATTTTCACTTGTTATCCAGTTTACAACTTCATCTAGGAGCGACTAGGGTGTAACTATTTTGTCTCTGTAAATTATCGACTTTGTAGTACCATGGGGTAGCAACTCTGTTGTTCAGAGTCTAATCTCTATGTTCTAGTCTTACTGTCGTAGGTACCCTAATTAATATATAATAACAACCACTAACAACGCATTTGCTACATTTGTGACTATGAATTTCCAGTGTTTATTCTACTTAAATTTATTAAAATACAACGACAACATTTTGGTGAAAATCTAGCATTGTAGTTAATGAAGTTTAGTGTATGTGAATATACATCGTATGCTCGGTATGCTTTAAAATAAAACGTTTTTTTTTATTTTGCAAATGTGTTTTTTTTAATGTGTACATTAAACTTATGCAATTATGAATACAGGTTCCGTGTTCCGTTTTATATATATTTTTTTCATCAATCCCTATAATTAGTGTGTGCCTAAATCAGTGCTGCCCAATACACTGTATGAAAGTTGGATACTAGGTTATATTTATGTATACTACTCGCGTTAAATACCTAGGCAGAGAACAAGACTTACAAATAAATGAAATGAAGGGATAAAAGGTATTAGTTTCTTTCTACATATATTCTTCAAAAATATACCAGGAATCTTCCTACAATATTTGATACATCTTAATAACAATCGTAGAATATTCTGAGGGAATAACCTATGTATGTTTCTTCAAAGATATACCAAGAATCTTCCTACAATATTCCATACAGCTTAATAATATTCGTAGAATATTCTGAGAGAATAACCTATGCACATTTTTTGGATTCCCATTTTCACATTCTTGGAATGTTCATCAGATAATCTATATATTCATGGACTTTTCATGGAATGATACAATGTTCCAAAATAGTGATTCTTAGAATGCTCCTAGAATATATTGTGCTGTCTGGGTGTTTCCAATTAACAAAAGTTACTTATTATTACTTGACATTACGGAATCTAGCCGGGTATTGAACAACTGTGGTACGTAATACCATCCTTTTATACTAATTTACTACTGAGGCTAAGACCACCTTGAAGTACACAGACACTTAAACTTATAACACATCCCTTTTTGCCTCAGGAGTTATAAATAGGTCGCCTCGGTCCCCGTTTTTTCTGTTTCTAGAAGAAATTCCGAAAGTCTCTTTCTCAGCTAGCAGGACGCATGCAAGAAGGCGAGATACGTGGACGGCATCACAAAGCCAACAAACACTATAATCATCCTTCAGATAAAAAGCGAATCTCTCGGCTCGCCCGGCGCAAAAAACTACTTAATGCTCGCAACTTCGCGGAGTTGCAGCGCGCCAAAGATTTGCTTGCTTTTCTTATTTCTCTCTCTCCCTCTTTCCTCCTTCACTAAGGAAAAACGCAGTCGCCCAACAGAATATTCGGCGTCTTTGCAGGCTGATAGCCCAGGCGACTGGTGCTTGTTTTACCTAGAAGCCATCGGACAGATCTATCCTAGCCTTATATTGTACTATAACTCATATCTTCTACAGCAGGTACTTATTACCGTATACTGCTCCTAGTACTAGGTCAAATCTATCGGTTCTATCCACAGAGTTAACATCTATAGAGGGAATGTAAACAACAAAATGCACAGGTCGCTGACCAGCCAACATGTAACGGAAATTTTGACAGCCTGAGGGCATTACCAGTAGCGTGCGACTTTATATTAAAATTGGATGTTCATTAATAGATTCAATTATTACTGTGATGTTACAAACTGATACCAATAAGTTGTATTAGTACTTAGCTATACTTAGAGAGTTACTCTTATTATAATTTCATTGTAACAGTTGATAATTTATTATTACCACGAAGTGTTTTTCAAAACATATCTAACAGTGTTCTGAAAGGTAGCCTGTTGGAATGGCTGCATCGTGTTTTTACTTCAACAATAAAATATAATAATTGCATTAGGTAATATCCAGTTCTATAAAATTCTCATAGATAGATAGATTTCTGTAAGTAAATGTGGCATACATTTTTGCATATCTCGTCCTCAAATAGTTTTGAAAATGGAATTTGGAAAATTCATGTTGGTTGACATGAATGTAATGCGTGCACAAAACATACATTAAACAACCATGATTATTCCTCAAACTGGAGTGAAGTTACTTTTGGTCCCAGTTATCCCCATATATTACGCTACTGAAAACTAAAACAAAACCTATACCCACCTATGATAAGAAGTGTTCACCGATTCGTCGCTATTACAGCAAGCTATGCACTTTTTATGTTGTCTCATCATGCAATTATGACAATATTGTTCATAAATAATTTAACTCACACCTCAAATAGTCACAAAGTCAGTCAAGTATACACTAAAATCACAAAAATCTCGACACACGCAAAACACAACTACAATGACGGCCACATGACAGCTTAAGGGCATGCCGTATTGTATTATTTTATAACTTTTTGCGAGATTACAATAGTTAGTATTTGATCAAAATGAAGTTTCATACTGGATTTTGACTACTCGGCGTAGTGGCGGTTTTATAGGTTATAAATATGTGTAAATATGGTTGCATATTTTGACGGTATGCTGTTTTTTGTTTCCGTGATCATGTCCCAAAGAGTAGGCCCACAAAGAGTACGCGCGAATATTAACCTTCGCACCATACAAAGATATGGTTAATAGAAAAATTAGAGTTAAAAGGAAATATTGTGAAGAAAAAGGTCTTCGGTGGAAAATACAGAGGACCACCCAAGAAAAAAATTGAAGCATAAATTATCAGCCTCTAAGGGTTTTAGCGACTCTGTAAATAAAAGTTGCCTGTCCCTTGTGCAGAGAACATTACAGCACTTCGGAATGGATTAGTGTGCTACTTGATGGCATGAAGAGTGTACCAAATATTCTGGGTTTGGTGAATTTGTATACGATTTTTGTTGAGGACACCTGCGTAATCTTATGACCAACACTGCGTACTCTTTGAATCCAGAGTCCGCAAGAGTACGCATGTGCGTTTTTTTAAAGTAGTTGGAATTTGTTTTGTTGATACCAAGAAAAATATGTTATGTTATTTTCTGGTGCTTAATAGACCAAAGAATTGATATTTATGTTGCATAAAAGAATATAAGTATATTTCAAGTTTTTGTCGCCTGTCAAGTGCGTACTCTTGAGTATCTTTACCCTAATGCATTTTACGAGTTCACAACATGTCTGTTAAGTAATTGTGACTATGAAGATGACGATCACTTTCTGTGCGATTGGCTGTAGAACGAAGACTACAACTACTGCTCTGCTCTATTTCCCTCTAACACAACTCTCCCCTGAGCTATAAGCGTGTAAGTGCAAAAAAGGCGGAACGTAAGGAAGCGAGTGAAGAGAATTTTAGCGGAGCAGAGGTTTCGGCGCGTCAACTTCGAGCCTTTCCAGCATCCAGCGTCAGCCAGAGGCGATTGTGCGCGGCATAAAGGTACCGGAGTAGCTTACTTTTCATTGTGGTAATAAGATTTTTACGAGAGAGCTTTGTGTCGATAAGACGCGACGCGAACTAACGGCGAGGAACGGCTTATTTTTGTGCTCCTTCCACAGCTGCTGCTGTCGAACAAGGAACAACGAACAAAAACGCACCAACGTTCTTTTACCGTTGGTTCATATTTATGTACAAAACTCGATATACAAAAGCTTGTTTTAGCTTCTTTGTCTATTTTTGCATCGTATACCTTATCCGCATTATACAGGGCGTCCCAAAAAATAGTGTCACTCGGAAGTCCAGAGATAGAGCACACCTAGAAGTATCTGAATCACCCCCATATATGTTATGCAATTTTTTGTAGTTTCCGAGTTATGAATTTTTTTCTAGATTTTAGAGAATTCTCTACCTCGGCTTAAACTTAAAACTGTTCCAAAAGAAAAATTAAACGACTTTTCCAAATTATCTTTTTTGGTAATTAATCTCCAAGAGTTTACTGTTCATACATAAAATAATCGACTTCGTAACTTTGATGAAAGTCATAAAAATTTTAGTGTACAGTGAAAAATTTACGATCTGATAATTATGACTTAAATCTTCGACTCGCAATTAAAAATCCAAAGAGGTGACTTCATGATTTCTAAGCAGGTCTAAAAACTTCTTCAGACACTCAGCTATCATAATCTTTAAAAAAAGTAGTAATTAATGGGGCCACTTTCGCTCCAATTGACCTTCAAAGACAAGAGGCGAAGATTTCTTGAAATTAGCGATGTGTTTTTTAATTCATCAATAACTTATGTTAACGCGTTAATAGCAGATTGATTGTCAGTACCACAATAATAGACGTTAAAAACGTTGCATAAATGAAACATTTATTAAAAAAGATCCTATTTCTTGCTAAAAAACCACAAGGAGCGCATTCTTACCTGAGCGCCAACTAAAAGGGCTAACTCTAACGCAGTAAACGATGGCGATGTTAGAAATAGATAGCTATGATATTGTTTGTGATGTCTTTTCAAAATGTGTCATTGCATAGGTTTTTTTTTTCGTTGTCTTTATTCAGTCGTCTGTCTGTCTTTGCGGCTTTAAAACGATACGCTTTTTTTTGGATTGGTGTTGTTTTTGTTGTCTGACTACTTGGCTATTCCTACGGACCTTGAGTGCACGACAACTGAATTTAAAGATGCTGTTTTCTGCAAGATACTATGCAACAAATTGATAAGTCGTGGTGGACCCAATGAATATGGTCGCCACGGTCACCCGACTTAAATCCGATAGAGTTTTTTGGTTGGGACTACTACAAAAAACTAGTTTATGCTAAAGAGTGTCGAAACATCAGCGAATTACGCAACAAATTAACAAAGGCTGAAGAAACAATAAAAAACAATCGAAGAGCTTTTATTAATTTTAAAAACAATTTTTTCGGAAGATGTAGATTATGCATCGAACAAGAAGGTAGACATTTTAAAAATTTCTTGTGAAATTTAATAAACTTAGTGAAGAAATTTGATAATTTCGTTTCATTTTACAGTTTCCCACTTACAAAAAAGAAGTCATACATGTAACAAAAAATCTTAGCAAAGTGACACAGAAGATGGTAACTGGAAGCTAAATGCACAAAACAAAAACAGAAGTTAGGCCGTATTAGTTCTATATCGATGTTCCATGTCGATTTCCCAGATAGATTATAGGTTATAGATTAAGAATGTTAATACCGCAAAAACAAGTAAAGTATATCTTTTGTTATTTTAGATAGCATATCGTTACCTGGTTCTGTCCTCTCGACATACTCTCAACTCCCATCACTCACCCTTTGTGGTTTTGAATAAACCAGTTTCCCTGTAAGTGTGCTGTCACCTGTACACATGTCAATGCCATTACAACGGCATTTTCCCGTCGGCGGTTGTAAACATTTAGCAAGGACAACGTTTGGACGGGCGGGGCGGCCGATTTATTTATAATGAGTCCAAGCCGAATTTATTGCAAAGGGAAATGTTTGTTCGGGCCGTTTTCAAGCTGGACATACTAATTTGCCCGTTGCCCTAATGGACGACATTCTGTTTATGTTTGGCGCGAACGTGAGTGCTGGATATGTATTCGCTGGTAATGTATTGGAAAGCAATCCGAATTATTCTGATCCATTTGTTCATATACACAGGGATGACACGCATTTGTTTATAACATACTCGATCAATACTTGCCAGCGACACTAACCGGAGTCCAAACTTTTATTTATAGAATCTATTTAGTATACTTTTTCTCAATATATAATAATTTGAGGGTACTAATTACAAATCCATCCTCTGTTCTCAGCTGCAGCGTCAGGTGACAAATATCAAAAATTTTCTGACTCCCAAATCTTCAAGTTTACCCTAAATATCTAAAATCATTATCTGGCTGCCTAGCAGGACGAAAACTCATGTCATGTACAATTTAAGGGCGCTGATTACAAATCCGGCCGTTGTTTTGAGTTGCAGCATTAGGTAATGAACATCTGAGATTTTCAGATCATCAGATCTTCAAGTTTACCCTAAAAATCTAAAATCGTTATCTTGCTTCCTATCAAGACGAAAACTCGTGTGATGTACATCTTGAGGGTGCTTATTACAAATCCGGTCGTTGTTTTGAGCTGCAGATTCAGGCAATGAACATCCAAAATTTTCAGATCCTCAGATCTTCAAGTTTACCCTAAAAATCTAAAATCGTTATCTGGCTTCCTATCAAGACGAAAACTCGTGTAATATGTGTTTTGAGGACGCTAATTACAAACCCCGCCGTTGTTTTGAGCTGGAGCCTCAGGTAACTAAAACCAAACATTTTCAGACCCTCAGATTTTCAAGTTTACCCTAAAAATCTGAAATCGTTATCTGGCAACCTAGCAGGATGAAAACTCGTGTCGTATATAATTTGAGGGCGCTGATTACAAATTCGGCAGTTGTTTTGAGCTGTAGCCTCAGATAACAAAAATCAAAAATTTTCACACCCTCAGACTTTCAAGTTTACCCTAAAAATCTAAAATCGTTATCTGGCATCCTAGCAGGACGAAAACTCGTGTCGCGTATAACTAGAGGGTGCTTATTACCAATCCGGCCGTTGTTTAAAGCTGGAGCCTCAGATAACGAAAATCAAAAATTTTCAGACCCTCAGATTTTCAAGTTTATCCTAAAAATCTAAAATCGTTATCTGGCATCCTAGCAGGACGAAAAGTCGTGTCGTGTATAACTAGAGGGCGCTAATTACAAATTCGCCCGTTGTTTTAAGCTGCCGCCTCAGACAACGAAAACCAAAAATTTTCAGACCCACAGATTATCAAGTTTACCCTAAAAATCTAAAATCGTTCTTTAGCATCCTATCAAGAAGAAAACTCGTGTCGTGTATAATTTGAGGGCGCTGAATACAAATTCGGCCATTGTTTTGAGCTGTAGCCTCAGATAACAAAAGTCAAAAATTTTCAGGCCCTCAGATCTTCAAGTTTACCCTAAAAATCTAAAATCATTATTTAGCATCCTATCCAGAAGAAAACTCGTGTCGTGTATAATTTGAGGGCGCTGCTTACAAATTCGGCCGTTCTTTTGAGCTGCCGCCTCAGATAACGGAAATCAAAAATTTTCAGACCCTCAGATTTTTATGTTTACCCTGAAAATCTAAAATCGTTATTTAGCATCCTGTCAAGAAGAAAACTCGTGTCGTTTATAACTAGAGGCCGCTAATTGCAAATCCGGCCGCTGTTTTGAGCTGCCGTCTCAGATAACGAAAACCAAAAATTTTCAGACCCACAGATTATCAAGTTTACCCTAAAAATCTAAAATCGTTATTTAGCATCCTATCAAGAAGAAAACTCGCGTCGTATATAACTAGGGGCCGCTAATTACAAATTCGGCCGTTGTTTTGAGCTGCTGCCTCAGATAACGAAAATCAAAAATTTTCAGACCCTCAGATCTTCAAGTTTACCCTAAAAATCTAAAATCGTTATTTAGCATCCTATCAAGAAGAAAACTCGTGTCGTGTATAATTTGAGGGCGCTGATTACAAATTCGGCCGTTCTTTTGAGCTGCCGCCTCAGATAACGAAAACCAAAAATTTTCAGACCCTCAGATTTTTATGTTTACCCTCAAAATCTAAAATCGTTATTTAGCATCCTGTCAAGAAGAAAACTCGTGTCGTGTATAATTTGAGGGCGCTGATTACAAATTCGGCCATTGTTTTGAGCTGTAGCCTCAGATAACAAAAGTCAAAAATTTTCAGGCCCTCAGATCTTCAAGTTTACCCTAAAAATCTAAAATCATTATTTAGCATCCTATCAAGAAGAAAACTCGTATCGTGTATAATTTGAGGGCGCTGATTACAAATTCGGTCACTGTTTTGAGCTGCCGCCTCAGATAACGAAAATCAAACATTTTCAGACCCTCAGATTTTTATGTTTACCCTGAAAATCTAAAATCGTTATTTAGCATCCTATCAAGAAGAAAACTCGTGTCGTGTATAATTTGAGGGCGCTGATTACAAATTCGGCCATTGTTTTGAGCTGTAGCCTCAGGTAACAAAAGTCAAAAATTTTCAGGCCCTCAGATCTTCAAGTTTACCCTAAAAATCTAAAATCATTATTTAGCATCCTATCAAGAAGAAAACTCGTGTCGTGTATAATTTGAGGGCGCTGATTACAAATTCGGCCGTTCTTTTGAGCTGCTGCCTCAGATAACGAAAATCAAAGATTTTCAGACCCTCAGATTTTTATGTTTACCCTGAAAATCTAAAATCGTTATTTAGCATCCTGTCAAGAAGAAAACTCGTGTCGTTTATAACTAGAGGCCGCTAATTGCAAATCCGGCCGTTGTTTTGAGCTGCCGCCTCAGATAACGAAAACCAAAAATTTTCAGACCCACAGATTATCAAGTTTACCCTAAAAATCTAAAATCGTTATTTAGCATCCTATCAAGAAGAAAACTCGTGTCGTGTATAATTTGAAGGCGCTGATTACAAATTCGGCCATTGTTTTGAGCCGTAGCCTCAGATAACAAAAGTCAAAAATTTTCAGGCCCTCAGATCTTCAAGTTTACCCTAAAAATCTAAAATCATTATTTAGCATCCTATCAAGAAGGAAACTCGTGTCCTGTATAATCTGAGGGCGCTGATTACAAATTCGGCCATTGTTTTGAGCTGCCGCCTCAGATAACGAAAATCAAAAATTTTCAGACCCTCAGATCTTCAAGTTTACCCTAAAAATCTAAAATCGTTATCTGGCATCCTATCAGGACGAAAACTCGTGTCGTGTATAACTAGAGGGCGCTTATTACAAATCCGGCCGTTGTTTTGAGCTGGAGCCTAAGATAACGAAAATAAAAAATGTTCACCCCCACAGATGATCAAGTTTACCCTAAAAATCTAAAATCGTTGTTTAGCATCCTATCAAGAAAAAAACTCGTGTCGTGTATAATTTGAGGGCGCGGATTACAAATCTGACCGTTGTTTTGAGCTGGAGCCTCAGATAACGAAAATCAAAAATTTTCAGACCCACAGATTTTCAAGTTTACCCTAAAAATCTAAAATCGTTATCTGGCATCCTATCAGGACGAAAACTCGTGTCGTGTATACTTTAAGGATGCTAATTATAAATCCGGCCGTTGTTTTGGGCTGGAGCATCAGATAACAAAAATCAAAAATTTTCAGACCCACAGATTTTCAAGTTTACCCTAAAAATCTAAAATCGTTATGTGGCATCCTATCAGGACGAAAACTCGTGTCGTGTATAATTTGAGGGCGCTGATTACAAATCTGACCGTTGTTTTGAGCTGGAGCCTCAGATAACGAAAATCAAAAATTTTCAGCCCCTCAGTTTCAAGTTTACTCTAAAAATCTAAAATCGTTATCTGGCATCCTATCAGGACGAAAACTCGAAAACTGGTGTCGTGTATAACTAGAGTGTGCTAATTACAAATCCGGCCGTTGTTTTGAGCTCCAGCCTCAGGTAAATAAGATCAAGGATTTGGAGATACTCAGACTTTCAAGTTTATCCTAAAAATCTAAAATCGTTATCTGACACAATCATTATAGTGATACACTTCAATATTAATTTTTATGTAATTTGTGATGTAAAACTGATTTGCCGCCATGTTAAATGGGGACCTTTTATTATTATTTATATTTTAGCCTTCATCAGGCCTGCCCTGAAGTTATCAAATAAATATATAGACAAAAATTACAGCCAACTCGAATCAACTTGTATATAGTCGTGTGCCTTCTTTAAAAGTCTCAGCAATAAGATGAAGAAAGCGTGAGAGCAATTGTGGACGAACATAAGGCCAAAGTAATGTAATGTAATTCGGTAATGAGAATAAGCGAACCAAATCAAGTGGAGTGTAACAACAAAGCCCAAAATTCCTCCATTTATGAGGAGGAACGTAAAAGCGGCAGAGCAGAGAGATGTAAAATTAAGTGAAACGAAACCACTTTGTTTTACATTTGGACTGGAATTGCGGGTTTATTTCATACAACTACCGCAGTATATCTCCATAAACAGTTCCTTTCCTTCCATTTCCAAATCGTAAAGCTCTCCTTTAGGGCTTCACGTGGACGCGGCTTTCCGTTATATTCTTCCTTCCAATTGTCTGTTGGTTCTTTTTTGTATTTTCTATGCCATTGAGAAAAATAATGCGTTTTACTTCTCACGCTGTTGGTATAGGAAGTCTTGTGATCGTAGAAATTTCCGATTTTGACCTTTTATGGTCGATTTGCCTGTTTTCGCCATTTCTTTATGGGTCGTTCCAACCAATCTGTGAAATTAGATGACACAAACTCTTAAATCATACAGTATTTTTTAAGGGACCATAGACTTATTACTATTTTTTATGGTCATATAAATTGTGTATAATGAGGCTATAAGTTGATAGTTAACATATTAACGGAAACTTTTGTTTTCTTCTTTTTAGACCATATAAGAGCTTTTTTTTGTTTTATCTTTCACTTTTTAGTTATTAACTTGCATTTATCTTCTCCATACTATAGGAAAGCATAAAAAACATCCAAATTTCGCCATATTGGATTAAGAGTGATGTCAAAATATTTTTTTAATTATTTTCGGAAATCTCTTTTATTTGATTCCGACATCTTGGATGGTTCGCCATGTTGGATTTTGAATGACGTCACATAATTTTTCGAATCACTCTCAACAAGCCCTTAGATTGCATACCCATATTGTAGAAGTTCATTAAAAATAATTATTTCGCCATCTTGGATGGTCCGCTCTACAGGGTGTCCAGTTAGTGTGTAATTCTTCGATATCTCGCAGGGTATACCCGATAGAAGACAATGTCAAATACAAAAGTTATTTGGTTACTTAACACGCATATTCTAAAAGAATTTTGAAATATACAGGGTGTTGTGGGAAAGTAGGATAGTGATAGTGATAGGAGACTTCATAAATAGGGCATTCCATTCAAAATTATGACGTAAAATTGGTAAATCTGACAACACTGATATTAGCGTTTTTGAATTCTGTATGTTCAAAAACCCCCAAGTATTGAATTTCACCTCTCCAGCTGTGGCAGTTTTGGAAATATTTAAGTGTTCCGGTACTGTTTACTGAAAAAGCGGTGTTGCCGTATCTCAGTAGTTAATATAAACAAAATTTTGAAATTGTGAGATCTTACTAAATTCGACATGCGCAATTCATTGCAATAAAAATAAGTAGAGGATTCTATTTAAAATAAATTAAAATCGGGGATATTTGTTTAAAAATTTGGAAAAATAATTTATAACTTGACGACGTCGCAAGCGCGAAAAAAAGATTACAAGGCGAGATAGGGTATTAGTGGATATTTCGATTGAAAATGAAAAATACGGGGTGTTACATTCAAAAAAACAAAGTAAAATGACCTTCAATTTGCCGTAATTTAAAATTCTGCCAAAAACACCCTGTAGATACAAATTGCTGGTTACATCCAAAATAATATCCACTTAATATAAGTATCTCGCTGCATAGTATTATTGAGAAAAGTTGGAGAAATATATCAATTTGGACGTATTACTTGCGACCTTGCAAATCCGGAAATTAATAGAAAATAAATTTTGACTTGGCAACGTCGTAACCGATCCCAAAAATATTTTAGGGTTGAATAGAAATCAATGATAGACACTAGAAGAATTTAAGAAAAAGTTATAGTACTATAAAAGTAACCAAATAACTTTTGTATTAGACATTTTCTTCTATCAGGTATACCTTGCGGGATATCGAAGAATTCCACATTAACTGGACACCCCGTATATGATTTAGAATGACGTGTCATTATTTTTTAAGTTACTCTCAACAAGCCCTTTCATTTGATACCCAGGTTGTAGAAATGCATAAAAAATAAGTATTCCGCCATCTTAGATGGTCCGCCATACTGGATTTAGAACGACCCCACACAGCTTATTGCGCATTGTCGTCCAAGCTAAACAAGTATACAAAATCTCAGCCCAATCGGTTGAGGATATCTGATTCAAAACTGTGTAGCAAGATTCCACCCGAACAAACATAGATTGATACATACATACATACATAAATACATTGCAAGTTAAATAAAAGCCTTTAAAAATGTGAGATGCCAGAGAACACTTCGAAAAATTAAATAGATAAAACTTTACTAGTATCCTTTGCCAAATTATTTAGAAATTATTTTCTACTCAAAAGAAGCCTACTTAGTTCTGAAACAAGTTGCCGGAAGAAACATGATAACATCATAGAGAGCAAAGAGAAATACTTCAAGAGATGTATTAATTCCGCTTTTATATTTATACGTAAAGATCTTTCCAGTTATATCTGCGTAGATGGCCATGAACATAATATGCTCTAATATCGCCTTCGGGTGCGCAGAAAAACATAAAACAAACAAAAAACGAAAGTGACGCAGCGCGGAAAATTTTTATCGACGCACTCAAATTTATACGTCTGCGGAAAAACGTAAAACCCGTAGTAAAATAGGATTTTGAGGAGTAATTTTAGGCGCAAAAAGGTCGGACGCGAAGCTAAGTTGGCGGATTTTCACGTAGCGCCTGTTATATTTCGGCATAAAATGTTTATTGGCTACTTTTCGTTTACGGCATCAACGGCGCGGTAGCCTTTGGCTTGGCATTAGCGTAATGCACCTTTTACGGCGTTATTTGTACAATGTCTGTTTACGACTTGTCAATGAAATTGTGGCTACCATTAAAAGGGTATAATGCACAACATCATCATCATAGTCACAATGTCTTGTCAGCCATGTTGTGAACTCGCAAAATGTATTATGTTGTATTGCCGACATGAATATTATCAATAGTTTTGAGAATTGTAGCTCCCCATCGTTCGCGATTTACTGTCAGTTCAGTGGCGCTCTTGATACTCATATCCAGCAACTGTTTCGTCGTATCCACCCAGCGTGTAAGAGAACGGTTACGGCGCCGCCCACTCGGGGCGTGACCCTGAACTACAAGTTTCTCCGTATTATCGCTTCTGTGTATATGTCCGAAGAATGTAAGCATTCTCATCGACACAACGGAGGATAGTATCTTTGTCGCACATTGTTGCAAACAAATAATGTTATCTGTGATATGCACTATATCTACTCTATAATTTACTAACATACAGGGTAATCAATCTATTCTCCGAAGTTTGATACCACCGTCATTATAGATGATGCAAGAAAACGTTAAAATAAAAGTTATAGGTAAAGCGAATGTCTACATTTTAAAATTATTGTATAATATACAAGGTTCTTCACAAAGTCACGACATATCAATGTTGTGTTTTCTCCAATGGAACACCCTATATATTATCCCAAATTTGAATTGCCTCCTTTTTCCTATTCCGGAAATATAGGGTTTTATCAAGCTACTTTTATGTGAACATATTAGTGAATTCATCACCCTGTATCATAAAAAATCAATAACTCGAGGCCTGATTCTCAATGCTAGAATAATTTTGTGGTTGTCTAGTTTTGTCTAAAATTGTCAAGTTTCTGGTAACTTTGAATTTCTGTACAGAGTAAACCAAAACACACGAACATAATTTGTATAAGAGCACCATGGTTTCAAAACCGGCCTCCGTTTCAAGTTTTGTGACTCGTTGGACGAAAATAAAAAAAATAGAATGCCTCGAGCTTACCACAAATAATTTATTGCTGGAGAATAGGGTATCGTAGGGCCAATTTGAATACGCCATTTTATTTTATGGTCAGCCTCCCGCAAAGGCTGAAAGCCTATGGCACTGTAGAAGCGCTGCGAGAGGTTAGGTGTCGGTGCACGTTAAATTTGAAACGCTGCAGGTTGTAGCCGTCGGGAAACAAATTCCCCGGCAGCTCAGTGCACAGCGTCAAGGTTCTCCAATACTATCTTTAGATCTTAGTCGAGCTTTTGATTGTGTCCTGTCTAAGCGTTTGTTAGAAAAGTTTAGTCGATTAAGCTTAAGATATTATTAAAATAAAGTATTCTTCATAAAAAATTGATTTTATGATATGTAATAGAGACCTACCACTATTTCCTGTGATATATAGTCTATGGTTTTACTATTTCTAGAAAGTGAGCGATACTATTGTGCCTACTGTGGCTCACACCTATATGTGTAAACAAGATCCTATTTAACACTGAAATGAATATTTTGCCAAACAGAGAGAATATAAACTTGGGAAATAATACCCCATCTAATAGTCTGGTTACTAATCAGAACCCATCCACTGCAACTGATAATATAGAACAAAATTCTGGACTCCAGGTGAGATTTGCAAAGTTGCCATAGATTAAAGAATTAACTCCCAAACTAATTAGAGTATTTTCTGGTGTAAACTGTAAAATTGCTTGTAAATCACTTGTCACAATCGACAATGTATTTTCGAAACTTAAGGACAAAGTTCCGTTGCTTAGCTTAACCAATGTTATTTATAAAATCTCATGTAATGACTATAATTTAGTTTACATAGGGGAGACATCTAGAAACTTAAAAGGCCGTATCGTGTCACATAAAAGTGATGCAAGGTTGCACCCTGAGCGTTGCGCTCTAGCGTCACACGTCCAGAGTACTGGCCACTCTATGAACCCTACTTCAGTTGAAGTGCTTAATAGTGAATCCAACTTAACAAAACGTTTATTCTTAGAAATGGCCCACATCTATCAATGTGACATGAACAAGAAAACTGACATAAGAAACTTAAGTGTCATATATTCAGTTCATCGTACCGTCTACACTTCTTTAGGAAGACGATGGTTGTGTTGGGTAAAACTTCCTTGAAGTCAGTAGGTTTTAGTTGGGTGAATCCGAAGGTGTGAAATCTATTTCCAATACTCGACAGGGGCACCAATATGTCTCCGCTGTTTTGTCCTCACATAGGAGAAACAACAGTTAGTTGTTTGTTCCAGATCTATCTTCAGCAAGTGGTTCTTCAGACAGTAGGCCGTTTTTATAAAAATGAAGCATTTTCTTCAAAGGAAAAGGTAGATCTCCCAAGGTTTACTAAGATTTCAAGTCTTGGATTAGTTTCAGCTATTCTTCTTCTGCTTCTATAATTTTAGGATCAAATTTCGTATCAGCATTCAATGAACGACTTTTATTATTCCCTATAGAGTTTGTATGAACAAGAGCTTCAATAAATAAATAAGTCGATTGACGGTACCTATTCGTGAGTCTGACAACGTGGAACAATAGAGAGAGCAAATTTCCCTTCCACGTCCGATTTTGGAGGCGACACGACACGGCATAACCATCAGCGCGCGTCAATTAAAATAAATTGAAAGCAGCTCCGACCGGCGCGGCGCGGCGAATCAGAGAGGAAGATCGGCCCTTTTAAAAACTCCACCGATCAGGAAAATTCCACAATGGAAGTGTTGCAGTTGTCGCCGAACCGTTCCAAAATATTGATATGGCGATCCCCATTGTGCATCGTATTTCATACTAGACTGGATGTTGACATTGCACAGCTAAAAGCGTGTTCATCAGTGGCTGTATCGATGTGACCGAATGGATTGATTCGGGAAATTTAGGAACGCAAGATAATGCTGCATTTTCACTCAATAAAGAGATATTAGAGAATTTTTGGACGTCCGTTTCGGCATGAGGCATGCGCAGTTCTCCCGAAATAACCGAATCGACGAATAACCGATAAAGTTGTACGTTAGCTACGGAAGTTTACGGTACGATATGATTACGTGCGGTATTGCCAGGTCTAAACCACTATGCGGCAATGAGAAAAGAACGATAGAACCGTGATGATTTTGATAGCAACAATACTTATTTTGTGGTTTATCATTGTACAAAAGGATCAGGGTTTCTTCCGTCAAATTTATTTGACAGTATTATCCAATGAAAGCTACAAAGTTAGGCGTCTCCGGTAACAGCGTGTGATCATCACGGACTGAACCATGGTAGTGAAATCTGAAATGTCATGCTTCGGGGATCCTGCACAACCTATTTTTTATTTTACTTGTAATGTGATCTATTTTCTGCTTGTGGTATTTACTTGTTGCAGGTAACATTACTTAGACATTTCCGACCAAATCGATCATAATGTGAGGTTAAGTTAAAATCAAATAGGTCCAATAATTGTTAATGTCAATTGTCAAATAACGCAACGCAACGATACACGTTACAGATTTCGGTTACAAAAACTGTACACGAGGCACACGCTTATCCGTTGTTCGAAACACACTGCGTATGCTCATAATAATGTTTTGCGGATAGCGTCGTCCCAATTTTTAGTGGCTCAAAATCTCTCTAGTGGCTGTATCGATGTGACCGAATGCATTGATTCGGGAAATTTAGAAACGCTACCGAATGCTAGATTCACTCTTTATGCTATCTTTTCTAGTTATATCTAATCAATGTGATGTTACTTTGCAAAAGAACTGTGGATTGCTACTTCAAAATATTCACCAGTTATTTGAAGAAAAGACCGCCTGCATTACGTGTTGCCATCAATGGCATAACAGTGCCCACGTTTGGTACGGTTACTCTAACAGGTCTTTTCGTCCCTTGAGGGCAGAACTATACTATGACCAAATTGTCGTATTTTGCGATTTGAGCGCCTACGTATACATTAAAGATCACCGAATTTACTGCAGATGTATACCAAGTCCACACTGAGGGAGGATAATAAATTCGCAAAATTCAAACTAGTTCATCTTTTTTGTGTTGGAGATAGACTAGTACTGATTTGTCGTTTTGGAGATGGTATACATTGATAATGGACTTACACTAGTTCTGCTTTCGCGTGTTTGGAGGACATAGGTTTATTCTGATCTGCCGTATGTGAGTTAGTGTGCCACAAGTCCTAATATATACTAAGTCCACGATTTGCTATAACATGATTATCCCAATTCCAGTTATCTCATATGGCTATGTAGATTTCATCAAGCAGTTTTTCAGTTTACAATATTTCAAAAACAGAAAAAAGCTTCTCCTGTGAAATTTACATTTTGTGATGTTGTTTTTTAATGCTTTTACCGATTGTTTACCGCAGTTGGTGGCCTAGTGACCACTAGTGAAGTACTAATATGACAAGGCGGACAGACATTAATCATGTCACAATCCAATTCAGGACATTTCAACTTTTTATCTATTGAGAATAAACATATAACTTAAACATATTATAGCATAAGTCGGCAAGGATAGTTGCAGAAACAAGGACATTTGGGATGGAGATAAATCAAATTAAGACAAACTATAGGGTCATGGGACAAATGGAAAAAACTTCCAATGATCAACCGAACCTAACTTTTACGGCCAGCAACATGAAATATACTTTTGAAATCACTACGGAATTTATGTACCTAGGTGTAATCATAGAGCAAAATGGACAGCAGAAACAAGAAATACAGGCAAGGATCATCAAAGGAAACCAGAAGTTTGGAGCACTGAAAAATCTTATGAAATCCAAATATGTATCCAGAAAGACCAAAGAGAGAATTTATGCAACTGTTATAAGACCAACAGCAACATATGCTTGTGAAACGTAGAATATGAACAAAGAGGAGGAAGAAAAAATTATAAGATGGGAAAGAAAAATATTGAAAGCTATTTATGGAGAAGTAAGGACAAACGAGGGATGGGGGAGAAGAACAAACCAGGAACTGGAAGACATGTATGAGAACCCCAATATTATAGCAGTCATCAGAGCGCAGAGAATTAGGTGGCTGGGGCATGTGGAGAGGCTGAATGGGACGAGAATGGCAAAGCTAGTTCTCAACCGGAGACCAATAGGAAAAAAAAGGAAGGGTAGACCAAGGGAGAGATGGCTGAAGAAGGCAGAAGATGATTTAAAAAAAATTAATATTAAACACTGGAAAGAGAAGACGGCAGACAGAAATAAGTGACGTAGAATAGTGCGGGATATATTCAGAAATAGGTGGTGAAAGTGTCCACAGACAATTTTAAGTTATATAAATTTTAGCGGTATAAGATCAGACTGTACTCATTTCTGCCTTGATCCTTCATGGCCTGTTGTGCAAACTAATAATAATAATAATAATAACGTAAGTGGGTGCCAGAAATGATCTCTTAAAGTTTTCGGGATTCACCCTGGGAAATCTGAAAAAATATAAGACTGAACACAGAAACTGTTTGATGATTGCTTATCTTGTCTGCTAAAATAACTGGACTATGGGGTGGTATGGGATCGAATCGTCCGCCATTCTTCCAATCGTTTTAATAATTCCGTTCTTTCCGGGCGGTTGACCCACTGATTTCGTTCATGCAGTTTTTTTTGAATGCACTGAAATCATACAGTTCATTTTTCGAAGCGCATATTCTGCTTTGAATAATTTTATATGTTCAGGGTGTAGCGTGGAGGTATTCAAGCGAACATTTTATCGAAGCTAGGACATAGTATAGAGCAACATATTTTAAAACAACAGTTTCCTCTATAGAATGAAGCAGTGGCTACCATTAGTTAACATCGATTCAGTGACCAATGATTGTCTTTATGTCCATCCTGGCTATATACGTCTATTTTTACAGAACTATATACCTTCCAAAAATTAAGATTGCCCTAATACATGACATCAGGAAAACTATGAACATGAGAAAACGTCTGCAGCTTTAAGCTACAGTTGTAGCTTAACAGAGAAAAATGTTTGACAGTGGTGTTCCAATATCTTACAAAGATTATGACGTACATTGTATTTACCAGTTAAAACTAGTGATCATGCTTAGCCAAAACGCCGTAACCGCGGCGTTCTTAGGAAGCAAGCAGGAAGTGAATTTCCAGCGCTGCATTTTTCTTCAGTATTTTGTGAAGGCGCGTTCTCACGAATCAGCTTTAGTTGGCCGACTGTAGTTGACCAACAAAAGTGGTATGAAAACTGTAGTGAGAACCTTCCTTTCAATAAAGTAGATCAACTTTTTTGTTAATTAACAAAAGTTTAACCCAGTCCAAAGATCAACTGGCGAATTATCACTGATTGCTTTCAAGTTGAAACTTGTCTTGAAACGTGTGAACTGGCGTTCAACGTTTGTAAACAGCGTAGAATCATTGATTAAAGTATAAATGTGTTAATCAATGGTAGAATGCTTAATAAATTTCGCGGCACATGTACGTGTATATTTTTCCTTAGAAGATTGAAAAGTCAAATAGTTTAAAAAAATAATGAGCGCCAAATGGTCGGAAATTGTAATGAGGAAATTTTTGGATCTATATTACAAGCATGATTGTGTTTGGAATCACTGAACGGATATTAAAAAACAAAGATGCTCGAGAAAATTTTCTGAGCTCTACTGTCAAGGAAATGGATATCTCTGGCCTCACTAATATTACTCATGTAAATAATAAAATTAAGATTATCAGAAAAATGTACAAATAAGAACATGTACCGGTTTGCCGATCAACTGAAACAATCGGACAGTTTCTGTTAAAATCTGAGAACTATAAACTCATTTCAAGTCGTATTCTACTTTTTTTGATTAACTATAGTCGGTCAACTAAAGTTGACTCGTGAGAAATTTAACCCTCCAGTGGTCGCGCTGGGTCTACCAGATCCAAACGTTTTTATTTCCCCTAATTGCGCACAATTTGCAATACTACCCAAAGCGCTATTTCTAGTACCTTCCTAACTTTGGAGAAACTCGCAATGTGTGCAGTGAGTTTGAGTGTAAGAGCGAGCGTTTATAGTTTTATATTGGAATTCTTTGTACAGACCCAGCGCTACTAAATAAGTAACTATTTCATTTGATGGGATTCTACAGTTACTACTGCAATGTTACAAATATTTATGCTCAGGTCATGCTTGATAGGACAGTGGGTAAAATCGCGATAGAGTCAATAGTGATGGTTCTGATACAGAATGTGCAAATGTCTTCTTTTTACAATGGTTACTTTCATGACTGTTAATTTCTTTAGTTCCTTAGTTTTTATGTAAATATTTTTGCTTAATAAAAATGCTTACTGCTAGCAATTCCCCACAGTATGATTGTAGTTAACCCTGTAATACATTAGAAACACCTTTTGAGATTATTGGACTCTGGGTCTGTGAGACCCAGCGCGACCTTTTTTTCCGGAATCATAGCGCGACTAACCAAGGGTTAAGATGCTGCAGTTATGTTAAGCGTACTGACGAATTTTTTCAGATACTGCATCAACTGTCATGTATTCCAACCGATTTGGCTGAACATCCAGCGTTTTTATTAAGTATGTAAGGTAGATATCGACCTCAAGATTACAATGACAAATAGCCTTGTTTTTCAACGTTTTTGGAGTTACTGCGTTTTCGCCAACGGCGGCTACTATGAGACAAGAGCTAACCGGTAGGACAATCAACAACGACTTAACTTGATAGTAAACCAGAAAAACGACGGCGGTCGGTCTGACAAAATGCAACGTCTTGACCGGCAGCAGCGGAAACGTACCTAAGGGGCCAATACGTCCAATTGCCGCAAAACGCGGCGCAATGACGCCCCTGGGAGCCTGATAAAATACTGGCCGGTCTTCATTTGTCTTTGGTAACTTATGGGCCGCTCCGCCGCAACCCAAACTGTTCTCCTCAGAGCTACGCGGAACTAGTCACACCCTGGAGGGATTCCGCCGCGCCGTCCTGCAAATTTGTGACCTTGCGGAATATCGCCTGATTTATTAACGGACATATTTCACTTCTAAAGGAATATTTTTCCGCGTTACGTAAAAGGCCTTACTGCGGAACCAGTGGTGGCTGATGCATAGGAGCTGTGGAGCTGCAGAACACATCCCAGTCGGCTGAGGTTTCGTGTCCACCAGATATGTGCGAGGATGTGTTAAGAGAAATGTGTTTTTAACGAATCAGTAGAAGCGCTTGAATTACCTCGCCACGCCCAGCACAGCTCTGGTGGAAACGGCTTCTGTACGTACAAAGCAAGGCATGTTGGCGAAGAATGTGTGCCATTAATGTGTTTCGAGAGATGTGAGGTAGAAGTGCGTTGCGAGGAATGTGGGCGAGAGACGTGTGCTGTTGATGAAGGCGAGCAAAAAAAATCTGAAAAGAGCCCGCTACAAATCCTCGTAACGCTCATCTGCACACCATTTTACAGCTCCGTCACACATCCTCGCTGCGCACATTTTCCTAGGTCTCTGGTGGAAACGCAGCGTAAATGCAAAACCCAGTCTGAGAGGTAGTGCTAATTTTGGTTTGACGGAAATGACTACTGTCTTATACCGTGAAATATGAAATTTCATTCTGTGGATATTAGACTACCAGACTACCAAATTTCAGCTGCAGCACATTTCATTTCAAAATTTTCAATCATTTTTGAAATTCGCCAATGTCTATTTACATCTTAATAGCTAGTAGCCTGTGAAAGATAATCATTTCTGTCATAGTTCAGCCTTTTCGACCTTAGATATGTTACCGCTGTTGTTTCTGGTTAAAGGGGACATGATGTGAAGAATTTTTATTATCTTGTCTTGTTACTCTAGTTTGTTTGCATATTTCTGTTTTTTGTTAGTTGTTTTTGTAGAAAATTTTGAAAAATCCGATTTGGCTGAAAACTTCAAATAAACAAGAGGCTAATATCAACAATCTTATATCTTTAGAAAGACCGTCAAATTTTATATTAAGCCGTATAAAAAGGATTAGGTATTTACATTGAAAAAATCCGTGATTAAAGTTTCCTTAATTAATCTACCGATTTCACGAAGTACTATAAAAGATTTCAAATTTGACAGTACTACTTAAGCTGACACATTTCATGCTTAATCACACCGCAAAGTCATAGCCTTCTAAGCTTTACAGACGCTGCAATATTCAATTTTTTTCTAACATCTACTTATATCAGCAAGGTGATTTGCGCCTGAACAGTTCGTTTAAAGTATCATGTGTGATACATAAAGTCACACTAAAATCGACCAAAAAATACAAATATGCAATAATATGTAGGGACTTCTATTCAAAAAATGTACCTTTGATACGTAACAAATTTACGATTATAATAGTAAATAATTTTGAAGCATGGATTTTATTGCCCCCTACATGTTTTATTTGAAACATTTTTTTCTAATTTAAAGAGGGAAGCAGTTATCGTGTGCTCACGCATCGTTGATACACCCTGTATTATCTCATATTTGGATTCTACTAATGATCCCCATTTTAACCAATGTCACATATTTTTCAAGATAGACATTTATACAGAGTGAGTTTTTAGTACCGGAACGGACTATAACTCCACTACTGTAAAAGATAGCAAAAAAGGTTGCCTAATATAAATGCTGCAACTAAGGATATGCTCGTCACTCAAAAAATATTTTTGTTTATACAGAATGATCCATAACTACGTGGTGATGCAAACGTATATTTTTTTAAATGAGACTTTTCTTACAATATAAGGTATTTGACCATTTTTATCCAAATCGCTCTCAAACGAACGTACTGTATATCAAAGATTAATAAATCAAAAGCTATTTTTTTTCCATGGAAGGATAATATACTTAATAGTCTCCAGATCCTTTGAAAGCGATAGACAACAAATCAAAGATGTTTTCCTGTAACCACAGCCAACACTGTCAGCTTAAAAAACACAATCTCCTCTTTGACAATCAATTCCGTTGCATCCGTCAGCCATCCAAATTAAAAGGAATTCTTCTATCGCGAACAAAGGAAAGAGCTCATTACCAGGCGAAAATTAGGCTGGCTTGATTGAACGGCTTCGGAACTTTCCGATGGCCGCCTCAAAGAAATTCTCCGATCGTCCTTCTTCTTCGTTCCTTGCAAGATTGCCCGACGTCGCGTCCTTCTACAAATTATTTCCGTTGGAATTGAAAATGGCCGCCCGCCCGCCCGTAGCTGCAGGAAATCGACCTTTATTCTCCTGCAACTCTTTCTGCATCCTTTTGAGGCTTTCGAGTAACCTCGGTCAGGTGCTTTTCAGTTATTTCTTTAGGACAAGGTAATTCGCTCTACAACTGGCGAGTGCAGGTAATTGTGATGGTATGAAATTTGAAATCTATTCAACCTACTCTTCCACACATAAAAAGAAACTCTCAACTCAGGAATTCTGGTAAAATATACTTGCGAAAAGAATACCAGAAGCTTTTTTTTCCGCTGTGGAAAGCTGGATACACCATAGCAACTATTGCTGCTCTACAAGGCATAGATCTGGCCATCGTGGCAGTATTGCTCACATAGGGATGTGCTCCGAACCATTCTTTAAAGCTTCTAGACACTATCCAGAAGCGAGCAATTATACTAATCGATACACCTAACTTCACAAAGGACCTCCACAGCCTGGACAACGAAGAAGGGTAGCTGACCTGTCCTGTTTTACAAATTCTATCACGAAAGATGTTCAAGTGAGCTCTTCCAGATAATTAACACCAAAGGCCATCCTAACGAGGAACACTAGAGAGGCTCTGCTAGCTCATCCTTACCAGGTTGAGGTCTCTACTTCCCAAACCAAACTCTTCCAGCATTTCTTCATTTGGAGGATTTTGATGCTGTGGAATGAGCTATCGGGGAATTTGTTTCCTGACGGCTACAGCGTTTTAAATCTAATGTGCACGGACACTTATCCTTAAATAGCGCTTCTATGTATAGCGCTATAGGCTTTCAGCCTCTGCGGGTAGCTGGCCATAATAAAATCTGTTCTGCTTTAAGCAAATTTACTTGATGTAAAAGTTATGGTTAATTTGAAACAAGAAAATAATATATTTAATGTCAATACAGACTCTAAAGAAATGTACTCTGACCAAGTGTGTAATTATCTTTACAACTAAAATTTCGTTGCTCTTCGACCATGAGTCTTATAAAGTTTTAGTAAGAATATCATATTTTCCAAATGAGCTACTATTATTTTAATCAAGAATACAAACAGCTTGAGAATAATTTTGGACTACCTCTATTGAGAATACACTACTTGAGACTTGTGTTTAGTCAAGTAGACAGTTTTCGTTGCACCAAATTTGACAACTATTGTGCTTTAACAGATAAAATAAAGGACATTAGGGTGATAAGCCAACCCAGTGCATTTAACTAGTTTATAGGCAAATTTTTACGGTTGCATTGCATAGGTCTTTTCTAAAGTATATATTGAATGGTCGATGGATCTAGTCATTTTCTACTTTTTATTTCACCATATATATTGTGATTTATTTTCAATTGCACTATTCCTAGTATCCTACATGACAGACTACGATATGAATTGTCTTATCTTATAATAAATTGATTATAAGGAAACACTTACGTATTATTTTCCCATTCGCACGCACTTGATTTACTGAAAGACTTATACATGTAGGTGGCTTGAAACTACCTATATATAGCAAGAACCACCCCTTGCGGTAGATCTTGTATAGCAGATTTAGTAACATTTCACACTGTACCAATAAACCCTTCTAAAATCATCTTTTCTTTTTCTTAAGCGTCATATTCGTAGCACCGTTACATCAGGAGACGTATATGTTTCTGGAATCGGTCCCAATCCCGATCAGCCTGCCATATATATCCTCCAGTATATTTGTAAGTCAATCCTTCAAATCCGGACATCAGCTGCTTCTGCTGCTTCGAGTTCCGGATTATACATATATATTTTATTATGGGACGCCCGACGATCCACTTTGTACATGTGTGTGTGTATATACGTAACATGTGCGCCTATCAATATTTTATATATACTCTCGAAACTGATCTCTCTCTACTCTCCCGCTATACGTTTATGTATTTTCATAAGTTGTGATTCGATTCTGTATGTGACTGTTCTGGTAGTGTTTCGTAATTCTCTATGGATTCAGGAACATATCGATAACAAAGTAGATCCGTCAATACGCGCATGCAAACTATCGTGGTGTTTGAAAAAACTTTGACTTTGACAGCCGCTCCTAATAAAATAAATTAGTCTACCTCACTCTATGTTTACCTTCTATGTAGTTCAAAATCGAAGCCAGCTATATCCATTAGTAAAACGTACTGCAATGTTTCAAGAATCACCATGGCTTGCATTGAAGTAAACGGAAAACATTTTGGGCATCTACTTTAACCGCCGTCATGTTTTTTGAAGTTAATTACGTATTTTAGCTTGGACGGATGCCATGTAAATTTAGTTGTAACTCCAAAATTATGACGTTTAGGTATAGGAAGTACAATATGAAAAATACAATGTACAAATCTATAGGATGATCCATTTGGAATAAATTGTAAAATTGTATTGTATTGTATAGTTGTAAAATCCATTACAAGATTGCAGAATGTCCCTATCCCAAAATTCATGAAAATCGTGCAAACCGTTTGAGGTTTTGAATAAAATTTTTTTTTGTCATAAATGGAAAGATCATACATAAGTTTTATAACAAAACTGTTTCTGTTTTCTTTTTTCCGCAATAATTGAAAAGTCATATCAAAATAAAAATGGGTTTTTGAATCGAGTACCGAAAACACGCCGACGGCTCCCGAACCCGTGTGACGTCTAACAAAATTTGATTTAAACACATATTTATGTTGATCGTAGAAAAAAATGTGCGTAACAAGTGCAAAAAGCACATCAATAAAATTTTTGGTAAAAAAATTAAAAAAAGTTGGAAGGCCTGGGTTTCGATCCAAAGACCCTGAGATCCATTAGCGGACGCTCTAACCACTGGGCCATCCTTCGATTGAGGAGATCTTTTCAAGGAAACATATTTGATTAGGTACTTACTTACTGGAAACTGTAATCTGACTTCAACTTCAAACTCGAGCTGCAAACTTCATTCATCGACTGTGTTGCAACAAATATACACTAGTTACCAGTTTAGCAGTACGTATTTTCGCGATTGGCTGGGAATCTAGAATCTAGTATCGGAGTAGGACGTCGTTGGTCAAATTAGCATCCTTACCGCCATGGTGACGTCACACGGGTTCGGGAGCCGTCGGCGTGTTTTTAGTACTCGATTCAAAAACCCATTTTTATTTTGATATAACTTTTGAATTATTGCGAAAAAAAGAAAAGAAAACAAAAACAGTTTTGTTATAAAACTTATATATGATCTTTCCATTTATCACAAAAAAGTACTTTTTTCTTAATTCAAAACCTCCATTGAGGCATTCACTACTTTGGACTGACTCTGTATGAAGCCCCCGGTATATTCCCTAAAGTACGAACATTTAATCAGCGCCAACACGTATGTTCATTTAGATGGAGGATAATGTCAATGCGTTCGACATGGGGCGAAAGTGGTAAAAAGGAAGCGGATAGTCGGAACCAGAGCCAACTGATAACATCAAAAGTATTGCCTTTCCGATAGCAAACCCGGCCAAGTAGGCTTAAATATAAAACAAAGGAAAAAGGATTTAGCGGTCGTAAAGAAAGTCTTAAGCTTCCCCCAATTTCCGGGGCTGAGACAAAACGGAAGAATTTATAGAATTGCGGATGAGACTTTTTGGTTTCTTAGATGCAGACGAAACCAAAGAGGCGGATGGGAAGGATCACGGGAAACATGGATTTGATGAATTGTCTGCTAAATGCTGTTATCGGGTCACTTCCATTTTTCACAGTCTTGCCATTATTTTTAAAAACACAGTAGGATAATCTATACCATACTAAGGCCCAATTTTATCAACATGCATATTTAACAAAGACTTTGACAAAGCTTTTCTATTGGATGTTGTTTAGCAAAAGCTTTCTATTGGGTATTGCGGGCTAGGTTAATAAGTATCATCCAATAGTATTTTATAAATATTGGAAACAAAACGTCAAAGCTGGATGACACTTTCATTAAAAATATTTTAGAATTCATGGATCAAAACCATAGCAGAAAATCAGAACAAAGTGATTGATTTGCAAATTAATGCTAGATTTTTAATGTTTACCTTATACTTACTGTATAATTACCAAATGCAATTGCAGTCAGATTGATTATAGACTAGATGCATGTTTGTTATAGAATAGACCTTCTTATAGAAATATTCACAGAGGATGTAAAGATTGTAGGCACTGCGTAAAAGGCACCGAAGCGCAGAAAAACATTTATTTAAAGCACCTTATTCACTTTCTGACTATAGGAAAGGTTTCTAGTTTAGGAAAAATAAGGATATACGTTATACTTTTGCCAGATCGCAAGGCTTTGCTGTTAAGCAGGATGGGCAACCAGTAATGCATGCCTGCATCGTGTGTGTGTCTAGAATAGCTTTGTGAATAAAATGTGCAATAAAATGTTATTTTTACCCTTTTTCACTATAATACGAAGGTGTATTAGAGGTATTTATAATTATTATCGATTGTCAATTATTGTTTTATCAAAATAGTGCAGTAATTTGAATTTCTTGTCATCATCATCATTAAATTAACAGTACATGTTATCCAGTGATCAAATGTGTCGGTTTTGTGGAATCTGATTGGTTGAGATTAGCAGTTGCTAAACTCTTTGTTAAACAGGAAAATGCAAGTTTTTACCCATTTAGGACGGAAAATCAGAGTTAAAAAGATACTAGAGGGTTCACAATGGTCGGTTATATACAAAGCATGTCTTTTTTCACAATTTTGAAGTAAATTTCTAGAGAAATCAATAATTTTCAGAGAACTATGACAGATGCAAGTTCTTGAATGGGCTGCTCCGATTGGTCAAAACCTTTGTTAAAATGCCCGTGTTGATAAAATCGGGCCTAAATGGTACATTTCAAAACTAAAAAAATTTTTATTTTGTGATTCTTGGTACATAACAATGAACTTAATACTTTTTAGGTGCATTAGTATTAGTACAAATTAATAGTGAAGCGACAATATAAAAGCCAAAATACATTATGGAAAATCTCAAGGGGGACTTCAGACTAAGTGCTGTTTCACTCAGCCATTGTTCAAAATTGAATCTAAATGGCCTGCTCTGATTGGTCGAAGCCTTTGTTAAAATGCGTCTGTTGATAAAATCGGGCCTACTAGCTAGTGGAGACGTGGCCAGGCCCTAACAACAACTGTGTTCGGATTCTCTCCAACGTACGTGAACCGGCGCTAAGGTATCTACTACAATTATACGCGCCTCTCAACAAGGCTCGTCTCTTCGTTCTGCTTTGCAACTTTCATAAACTCCCTACGGCGCGACACACACCGCCTACTGCGAAAGTTTGCCTTGCTAGTTTTTGAGAGGTATTCGTTTGTAGTGGGACGCTAGCGAGAATGCCTTTGTTCGTCTGACACTACCACATAGGCCCGGTTCATCTAAGGAATGTGTACAGAAATACTTCTTCCCTAAACTATCTTTCGAAATCTACATGACTTGTAGACGCAAGGAAGCGTAAAATTGTAGATGGTTTTTATAACGCTGTTCCAAATTATAATATCGTAAAGCTAACATTTTTATATTTCGCAATAATAACAGCTTTTTTGAGCGACTATCCCAAAATTAAAAAATGCTACTGGTGCTTCAAGATTTCTAAAATATGTTCTCATATAATTACTCTACTTGAATCACTACTTTCAATGTTTATATGTCTGTATAATAAGCAGTGAGTTGGATGCTCTCAGTGAGTCTGATAAGAAGTCCCACTCATGTTTCGGAACGCGTAGTCGACATCAAAAGGAATTAATATTAAATTCGCATTTGTTTCAGAAAAATCAACATTTGAGGTTTGGCTGTAAAGATTATTGGAACGTGTGTGGCACATCTTACTGAATGCGAATGTATTATCTGCTTTCTAGCAAAACAGCTAACAGCTGTTTTTTAATGTTTTTGTCGATTGTTTACTTCTACTATCAGATATTGATTACGTACAAATGTGATACATCCTTCGCTAAAGTGGCCACACACTACTATTTCGTGATCTAATTGAGGACATACTTTCCAACCTTTTAAGTGCTACCGATAAATATGTTATAACATAAGTCAGTGCCAACCACCATTCCTTAAGTCTTTCGGACTCGTCCAGGGACACGGTGCATACTCATCACATACATATAAATATTACAGAACAGTAGGGAAGGTTATTGGGCATTTCCGAAATAGAGGAAATGGTAAAGGAATAGTAACCTGCGATACGAATTTCAGTTTTGTACAAAGTGTTACAGGATGTTACAACAATATCATTACCTTTCTGTGCCCATCCAAGAATGAACTGGGACAACTGTTGGTCCTCCTATCAGGTTTCGTCGTTCTTTGATATCACCAAGCTGTCTGGTGGTCTAGTCTGGTCCTCCCATGAGATCTGGGTGTCCATGATGACTCCAGCTTGCTTAAGAGGCCCTCTCTGATGTCTCCAAGTTGCTCTTGTTACAAATTCTAAGAAACTGATTAGGTGATTTATTATTTAGAGTCTCATAAAAAAAGACTGTGTTGTCGCTTGGCATAGAGTGTGTAGCACATAATTTTATATTGTCATTGAAGTATGAGTGATATCTTACCTAGATTGTATGAACTAGGTCAGGTTACATAAGTATCAGAAAAACTTGAAATTTTCAAACTCTATATTTATAATGGACTGTACAATGTTAATCCTATAATTATGTATTTTACAAAGTATTGTAACTTGTTGTCATCTATACAGTGATGCATCACCTGGAAAAGGAAGAAAAATTAGCATTAAGGTTGAATCAGGATAATATTTCGTTACAACTATTTAAATCTATTATTTATTCATAACAGTTAAAAATAAGGTTGGATTTCTCTTTCGTATGTCATCTACCTATCTGTTACTGAAGACAGTTGACGGTTGTCTGACAGAAGCTAGCTTAGCGCTAGTTTTTTAAAAACAGGCAGACATTTTTAATTTTGCCTGCTGGATCCCTTGGAAGACCAGGTGATCACACTTTCGTAGATTTGAGAGGGCAAAAGCCCAGTTTCATTTCACTATTCTGCTTGCAAAACACCACACCTGTGGGATCTGTGTTAAGTAAATAAAGGAAAACACTCCTAAAGGCCACATAACATCAACAGTAGGTGCCTAACCTTACTTTCAGAATTTCACCTTTAATCTTTCATTTACAAATAAAATACCTGAAAATATTGAGAAATTACCTGTTTTCAGTCAGCTAATGCTTGTGTTTCGTCCTTATTATTCATCTTCTCTTTATGTTCTTCATTTTCCTCTGTTCGTATATTCTGCTTCGCCTTCCACTGCAACTGCATGAGTTGCATTACATGATGCCATAGATCAAGATCATATGAGCCAATATTGCTTGATTGACACTGCCTTGTATCACATATCTTCATACTTTGTTGGAGACTGAGACAGTGCCTGGATTACACTAGATTGGCTACGATTGATGGCAACATCAATCTCACCCCACATATGAATGTTTAGATACTGAGTTTAAGAAGGACCTGGTGATCAGTAAGCACACTTCGTAATACAGGTGAGAGATTTTTTGTAGTCCTTGTAATTCTTCAGGAACTCGCCCTAAAACAGTGATTTAAGTTATATTCATAGTTAAGAAACACTTATTACAGTGTACTCACCATCTATTAAATAACAGCTGGTAGACGGGGCCCCCATCAGATCATTTCATGCATGTTAGCGCACTTGCTATCATAGATAAGGTCATGTAGATACCATAAAAAATGACAGCACAATCTCGCTATCGAGAAAAAATCCGACAAACTCGAACTCTTCAATAAACTCCACTAATTTAATATACCTTGTTTTTTTTATTTCCATTACCATCTATATGTTTTATAAACAAAGTTATCAAGAATCTCAGAATATCCAGACCATTCCACTATACCGGGTTATTGACTTGGTTCGACACGGAGCATTATGGCTAAAGTATTCGATGAAAATAATAATTTCGGGTGGATAAGGACCCATTAAGGCTACATTTAAAAGATATTTTCATATTATACAGGGTGTCCCCAAAGCACGACACGTATTCAAGTTATATTTTTTTAAATGGAACACGCTATATATTATTGCATATTGCATAGTGTGAATTTATGTATCACACGTGGGGTCTAAAGCTAACCGTTTAGGTGTAACTCACTATTTTCGGTATAAGTAGATGTCAGAAAAAAAAATTGAATATCGCAGAGATTATAAAATTTAGAAGGCTGTGACTTTGCCGTATTACTAAGCATGAAATGCGTCAGCTTAGGTTAAACGGTCAAATTTGAATTACGTTTGTGCTTGGAGAAATCGGTGGATTAGTTGATTTATGGTAAGGACTTTTTATAATCTCGTCTCTTTACCCTAATTCATCTGTATCTTTTTTTTAAAGTTACTTATAGGTAGGAAAATTGAAAATCACCAATTTCACTGAAAATCTGAAATAAAATGAAAACTACCAGAGATTGATATTCATAACCTTATATAATTAGAAAGTCTATCAGATTCTACCTTTAATCGTATAAAAAAGTTAGGCATTCCCATTTGAAAAACTGAAGTTATCTCTAATCAAAGTTTCCTTAATTAATCGACCGATTTCTCCAAGCACAAACGCAATTCAAATTTGACCATCTAACCTAAGCTGACGCATTTCATGCTTAGTAACACGGCAAAGTCACAGCCTTCTAAATGTTACAATTTCTGCGATATTCAATTTTTTTCTGATATCTACTTATACCGAAAATGGTGATTTACACGTAAACGTTTAGCTTTAGGTCCCATATGTGATATATAAAGTCAGACTAGGATTCACCAAGAAATCTGAATATGCAATAATATATACGGCGTTCCATTGAAAAAAATACAACTTTGATACGTTTCGTATTTTGGGGGCCCGCTGTAACGTATGCGAATATTTTTACAATGTAGCCTTAATGGGTCCTTGTCCATCCTAAATTATTATTATCTTTTTCATCAAATACTTTAGCCATAATGCTCCGTGTCGAATAACGTGAAAAACCCGTAGATGTAAATCCGTTCTTAACCTCATTGTTGTAAAATATTAACTCACGGAATTACGACATTTGAATCCTAATTCGCACACCACGAACCCCTGCTGCAAATTGTTGTTTCAAATCGGGTAATCCTGCTGTTACAAATTTGGCACCCTACGTGTCGTCAACTTACACTCTAGAGAGAGAGAGCCTATCTGATGTCTCCAAAATGGCTTTAGATGACCTCTCTGATGCCTCCAAGTGGCTTTAGAGGACTACTCTAAAGCCTCCAGTTGCCTTAGAGACCCTCCCTGATGTCTCCAAGCTGCTTCCGACGTCTTCTGCCTTCGTTTCAAGCATTTTGAAGAGTCGTCCGGTCCACTCAACCACCTCGCGCACTGTCATCAGACCAAGCTTGTCAGTAGCGACAAGAAGGAAAGACAGATGAAGTCCGCCGTTCCCTCAGGTCAAGATCCGGCTCCCCTTGGCCCTTTTCCAACCCCGAAAAGGGCCATGGTTCTACTCGACAAACGTAGCCTTCTGACCGTTCATAGCTTGTTGCGTCACAGCTATCCTGGGATAGATATCCAAGCCAAGCGGAAGCTGAAGGCGTCAGGCTGACTTGGACTTGGCCCGGGCCATGCCAGTCGACTATCGCAAGGATGACAGAAGCTCAGTGCAATGCCCCGGTCCATCCGAACGATACTCGAGTGGCCTATCGAGGATAAAAGGGCTAGTCAACCTCTTTCGAAACCATGCGCATACGCTCTCTATGAGTTATAAGTCGTGTAAGGTTTAGCTGCAATGCTTATGTGTTCTTGGTGGACAAACAAGGCCGGTTCTGGAACCAAAAGCTCGGGCAGACAAAACTCAGACCCCATATGTCGTCTAGCACCAGTGTCGGGAATATGGGGGTCTGAGTTTTGTCTGCCCGAACTTTTGGTTCCAGAACCGGCCTTGTTTATCTACTGTTATTGTAGATAAGAAATAGGCTGTAGTAGAGAATATGTTCAAACATAATGCCTAGATGAAACCAGAATCTTGACTAACTCGCAACAGACAAGGCGCTTGAAGATCAGTGTTCGATAGAAAAGCAGTAATGAGAGAGAAGATTTAGATTTAGTGGCCAGGAGAAACGATAGTCGAATCAAAACAGGATCAAAAGCCCAAATAAGTGCCGATAATCAAACACAAATTAAAAACTAACACTAGTGAAACTTAGGAGACCGTAAGTAAGCTGAGAAATAATGCCTCTGATAAAACTCTGAATACACAATTGACCACAGGAGTTTAAAAGGAAGTTGGATGAAAAAGACAATACTGAAATGGATTTAACGGCTAGAAAGATCTATGTATATTCATTTGTAGAATCTGGAGCAAAAATAAGCATCAAATATAGGTAAGTAAGCTGAAAAGTAATGCCTTTGATAAAACTCTGAATACACAGTTGGATACAAGAGGTTAAAAGAAAGTTGGATGAAAAAGACGATACTGAAATGGATTTAACGGCTAGAAAGATCTATGTATATTCACTTGTAGAACCTGGAGCAAAAATAAGGATCAAATACAAAGTAAAGGTAAACACAAATATAAGGCCAAGAATATTTTAAAGATGATATGCCTCAAATGGACACCAAATTGGTGTCGAATCGATAATTCCGTAAGTTAGAATCAGTGTCTAGTTTTTAGGTAACTAGAATTATACTGAAACCCAGTTCTGTTGGGAAATTTTTCGACATTTGAGGAAAATAATCCATAAATCTGTGAAACCAGATTGAAAACCCACTTCCTACCACTCGGTTTAAAAAATGAAGCACCAGGAACTGAAAAAATAATTTCGACCTGTAATCTATCGTAATTTCAAAATAAGCAATTCTTATCTTACACAACTTATAATCTCATCAGTCACAAACCATCTCTCATCCATATTCGGCTGAAAATAATAAACTCTTCTCGAAAGCCCTCTGCCAAAGTATCCTTGATTATACTGAACTTTTTATCAGGTGGGGTAATTTGATAGAAAGTTTATAAGCTTTTAGGGACAAGGTATTTCCCCCGAGCCCAGAATTTAAAGTTAAGTTCATATCTCCAATTAAAAGGACATTTTAGTGCGAGTTGATGAGATTCAAAAGCTTGTACCTTGTTTTTCTGTTCCACTTTTTTGCATATTAAGCCATACAAATCATTCGCAGAAGATATTTTGCTATTAGGTGGACTTTTCTTTTCACGGCTATCATGAATCTTTAAGTGATTGATGTATCTTTTGGCTTCCGGTTTCGAGAAAAGTAAACCCATCACCGCTAACCCTAAAAATCACTCACCCTTCAGTTTACTGGGGACCTGGAACCCTGGAACAAACAGAAAATATATTAAGTAACGTCCATTACTAAATTATTGCGTTATTGAGAAATAAAATACTTTTGTCCAAAATACTACCGTAGACTCTTACATGTGAGGTGAAATTTCAGTTTCCAAATTTTACTACCATTCAACTGAATCTTTTAATCAACGCCGATCTCAATCAAGTAATGATAATTGTTATCACGGAGAATCTTAGCAGTTTCTTCAATTATTATTACTTTTCTGATATCTGCTTATAACAAAAAATTATGTTTACGCTTCGTTTTAAAGCCCATGTATGATACATATTGTCACACAAAAATCGATCAAGGAATCTGAATATATAATAACATAATGGGTATTTCATTTAAAAAAACAAAACTGTGATATGTCACGCTTTTATTAGACACCTTGTATAAAGTCATTATTTTTGAAATATAGTCCAACTTATAGTTATTTTCCTGAAAAGAGATATCGTTTGGTCACAAGAGGCGTTGGGTTTGACTCACTACACACTCTGTATCAATACAAATACCTATACAGGGTGTTTCATAAGTTGGGACTTTTTTTCATACAGCGGATAGTATACTCGCCAAAATGAGTGTCTTTTTCCCAGTAACATATAAACAAAATGTTTAGAAAAAACAAGATACTGACCATTTAAGAAATCCTCAATTCTAAGTCCGTCTATGAGCAATGGCTTACCATGTCATAATATCACAACGAACAAGGCAGCTCTAGCTAAAACAGGCAGTTCATCATACGTCGCGTTGTTGTGGCATAGTGTACGAGAGTGCTTGACTTGCTACATCTGACGATCGGACTTTAAAAACAACAACAATGGCACACGCCTATAACAATAATGAACTAGTGGACATGATTTTAATGTACGGTGAGTGTTGTCAAAATGCAGCTGCGGCTTCGCGAGTATATGCCGATCGTTTCCCAAAACGTACTCACCCTGCACCTCGTCGATTTGTCTCGCTCGTGCAAAGAACCAGAGACACAGGATGTCTGAATCCACATCGTGGTGGACACTCTGGAATACTTAGACCTCGTATGGTCCAAATTGAAGAAGACATCGTAAATCGTACGTTCACTTGTAAGACGCCTGCGATAGGACTGCACTTACAACTTCGTAGCAACCAAATAGTGAGTACTTGCTTGAAATTTTCTTTTACTATTTTGCTACTGGTTCACCGTGCATTAGCTTTGCCGTCTCAAGGGCCGTTGTTTCTAAAGAGGAAAGCCCCAACATTTAGAACACCCTGTATATGTTATGCTACCTTTCCTCTATATGATGTAAACTCGGCCAGTGACCAACGGCCGGCGGATGCCAGGCACATAAAAATTTAATTTGTGTGCAGAAAAAGGACAAAATAAACTAGGGGAAGACCAAGCTTGGAATATATGGGAGAGGCTAACTTCGGACCGCAACGCATCACGCGTCTTCTTGTTTATTAAATAAAACCGACTGGCGATAGCATGCCCTCTCTACTGAGAGGGCAAGAGGAAGCTAAAACAGAGTGGACGCTCCCAGGAATTCCTTTGAAGTACTAAGTATTTGAGGAGCAGACTTTCAAAATGCATTTTGTCCAAATTTTCCACATTTGAGATAGCGGTGGCGCTGTATTCCTATGACCAAATACTTACTCTTTATGAACAATAAGTACATAACTGTTTTAAGTCCGTAGACAAAATGCACTTTGATTGGGATTACTTTTTTCGTTCAGAATGGAACTAGATGTGTTTGAATGTGCTGAGAATGATCAAAATGATTTCATTAAAAAAATAATAATCGTGCACACATACTATTATACTACTATTATATTTTGTTGTTTTATTCTAATATGTTGCAAATACTTTCCAAACTTTGTTTTTGTTGCTTAACAGTGAAACTCAAATCACATTTTGTCCAACAGTCCAGTAGTGACAAACTAACTGCATTATGTCTACTAGAGACAAAGTGCATTATGTCCAACGGTTTTTTAATTTTTCCAAGTTGTTTTTCAACTTTCTTGTACCAAATTTTGCGATTGAGTTCCATAGACCCCACACCATTACATTATCCCAAATGTATATGATTTGGCTTCTCTGTACTGGTTTTTTTCTTCTCCTAAGAATTTGTAATAATGAACAAAATACAATTTGAATATCTGCTCCTCATTTCATCCCATAGCTTGGGTCACTCTAAAAAACGTTTATGTAGTGTTTACCAAATAGAAAAGTAAAAGTTCCCAGAAAGTCAAGCCGATTGACAGTTTTTCTGACACACTTTCTTCTTTTAAGGGGTTCAGTCATAGTAATTTATAATTTTGTTGTTATCATTGACTAACAGAGCCCTCTAAGATTTATAATAGCTGCGATATTCAATTGTTTTCTGACATCTACCTATACCCAAAATTGTGATTTGCACCTAAGCGGTCCGCTTAAAGTCCCATGTATGATACATAATGTCACACTAAAATGAACCCGGGAATCTAAATATGCAATAATATACAGGGTATTCCATTTAAAAAAACATAACTTTGATATGTCACGCTTTTAGTAGACACCCTGTATAAAAGTCATTATTTTTAAAATGTAGTCCAACTCGACCTACATACACCCGCAAAGTCGATTTTTCGAAAAGTGGTATCGTTTGGTCACAGGAGTCCGAGGCGTTGAGCTTGACTCACCCTGTATATTACTGGTAACTGTGTTTTTGTCGATAATAACACCAAGAATTTGGAAAACGAACAATAAATGACAAAATAATTGAATTTCGAAGTTTTCTAAATTAAGTATTTAATATATATTCATTTATATTTAATAATCAGTAGTTTTGGAGACAAAGTGTGCACTGCGTATCATTTCACGTATTTTTCCAGTCGCACTGTACTGTTAAGACAAAGGAGATATCAACCTGTCGCCCGTAACAAATGCTTTATAGATCCAGGTCCTTCACCTACTACTGCTGCTGCCTCTCAATAATACGTTTCCGAAATTGAAAATACCTGCAGCAGCCGATATATCCGTTCAATATTACGACCGACATCGAGGTGGATGTTATACGGGTGGCCGCTATACAATGTTCGCCTTAGGGCGAACGTATTAGGCGAGCCTCACTTTTATGGCTCCCTGGGCGGATGGACCGACAAACCATCGATGATCCTACATACATGTATGTGCTATAGGATGGCTCCTTTCATAAAAACTTCATATACAGGGTGTCCTTGAATTTCCTTGACTCGTGATATCCTCATAACAAAAAAGTTCGAGTGGTATTGTAGAAGGTACCTAGCTTTCAAAACATTCTTTGTGTACTTCAACCCTTAAAACTCACCCCAACTTTCTTTTTCCAAATAGTACCCTCTAGCTTTTCCTACAGAAATAAAGCCCTTATTTCATTTAAAACCTTATAGTACCTTTGATTTTATATAAAAAACATTTTTTTTTCATAAATTCATAAGCATAAGATTAATAAAATAAGGATTTGTCTGAGGCATAATGTTTTCGTAACAAAACAGAATAAAAAAGAAAACTAAGTGTGCCTTTAAGGGTATACTGAACGATCTGTCATACCATGCTTTTGAAGCATTTTTTTTACTTCAACCCTTAAAACATCACGCTTTATCAACGAGCCATCAATAAGAAATTATATTACCATGATCTTGAAAGTAGGTAAAAAGGAACGGGGTGTGTTAATAAACAATTAAAAAAACGATACAATTCTAGTAGGGGCACAAAGTAAAGGTACAAACTCCATCTTTCCGATAAAAATTGTTAGGGGTGGATTTTAGCACTTGGAGTACAAACCTTTAAAAACCCGCTTAGTTTTCTTGTTTATCCTTTTTTGTTACGAAGTTATTATGCCTCAGACAAATCCTTGTGTTATTAATCTTATGGTTATAAATTTACGAAAAAAGAAAATAGCTTTGTGAATATGATTATATGTAATCAAGATTTTGAATGAAATGAGGACTTTATTTATGTAGAAAAAAGCTATAGGATGCTATTTGAAAAAAATGTTGGGTTGCGTTTAAGTAAAAAAACGTTTTAAACGCATGGTACGATAGCCCTATGATAACCCTTTAAAACCCACTTAGTTTTCTTTTTTATCCTTATTTGTCATGAAAATATTAGGCCTCAGACAAATCTTTATTTTGTTAATCTTATGTTTATGAATTTATGAAAATATAAGTTTTTGCAAAAAAATCAAAGGTACAAAAATTTAAATGAAATAAATACTTTTTTGTATAAAAAGCTATTTGGAAAAAAAGTTGGGAGTATGTTTTAAGAGTTCAAGTTCCAAAAAAATGTTTTGAAAGCTAGGTATGATAGACCCTTTGGTATCTTAAATACAGTACCACTCAATGTTCGCTTGAACATTTTTTTGTTACGAGAATATAAAGTATCAAGGAAATTCAGGACACCCTGTATAACAATATTAATTATTTGACCAACTCTATTTTTGAATTGTAACCGAACACGCTAATGCATTGTTTACAGAAATTCTAAATTAATCTATTTTAAATGATTCAGTACTGAGATTATTACCTGCCTGACGGTTAAAATGCATAATGTATATTATATCAGCCAAATGATGTAGTTCACCGTATTTTGAGATTCGGCATGACCTATGCATAAATAAATATTTTCATGTAATATTTTATATTTAAACTGAAATCTATTTCGTACATTTGATACGTAAATACATATTTATTCATGATAACGGTGCTATATACAGATTCGTGTATGATTTGACGTATATTAAAATTAAAAAAATTAAACTATTTTTACGCTATTGCATTTTTTACTGTGTTAAACCGTCGATTGAAATTAACCAATTAGCAAAAAAATAAGTAATTACTTCAAACTTCGTTTTTAGGCATTTTGGGGGTTCCTGATCATTTTCTACTTTTTTGGATGGGGTGAAATTTACTGGCGGCGTAATATACTTTTTTAAGTCCATCAGCCTTCAGAAAATTTCCTTACAAATACAAGTTTAAGTTGATAATAAAAAAACGAAATATAAAAATAGTCCAAACTTCGTTTTTAGGCGATCTGGGGCGTTCCTTTTAGTTTTCCACAATTTTATTATTGAGAGGAGGAAAAATTGAGGCTATTTAGGGGTGGGTAGTTCTGTGAAGTGAAAAATTTGTTGTACCTATCCATAGTAGGCTCTTAGTTGACCTGTAAAGGTACGACATAATAATATACTTTTCAGCATTATCCGAACGAAGCAAAAAATATATTTTTTAGAATTGTATTGTAGATAATATTGTAACGTGTTTAGCTAAACAGCAAACTGATCGATGAAGTATATGGTTTTTGAAAACTGTGGCAGTGAAAATTAAAAAAGAAACAGTACAATATAAAAGCCGTTCGAACTCTGTTTTTGGGTACGTGATTGGGATATCATTGAAAATGTGGTTCATAAACTGACGGAAGAAGAGATATAACAAGATATACATAAGTATTTACCGATATAGATAGATATTCATTTTCATAGTGGGCAAACCCTAAGCTGGTACAAAAGCCATATTGCACAAAATGCTGTTAGGTTTTATGTCGATAAATTAATAAATGATTGAACAAGGCGGATTCAAACTATTCAAATTCCAAAATCATCACAGAATGAAATAAAGCTGTCGGGGTGCAAAATGACATCAAACTGTCATCAGTTGGCTGACAGAACAGTTACTTCAATTGCACTGAAATTTGGTGTATGTTCCACTTACCAGTTCAGATTTATTGCACTTTTGGGCACCAGACGAGTTTTCAATGTGCACTGTAGTGCAATAGTGGTTAAAATCAGTGCAGTAAGTCGAAAACGCTATTAGATACCGTAACAGCTGTGAGACCAGGGGAGGTTATGTATGGCATGACACTAGTGACAGGCTGTTAAAGAATCACGAGTAAAATTGTGAATGTGTGTAATATAGTCACATCCTATCTACATCCGGCATGACTTTTGATTGGTGGATTTCTTAGGCTGGAGGTTTAAGAGATTTAAATAAGCTCCTTTCAAAGGGATGATTTTTAAACTCTATCTTTACTTCACGTGGGCAGGAAAAAATTGAGCAAACAGTGCCATCATTACAAATTAGATACAAGAAATCCATTTTAGCATTAAACAGGCAATTTTAGCAAGTCGGAAAATACCCCATTCTAGTTGCTTTATGCTCGCCGGATTTTGAAAGTTCGATGCCTACCGTCCGCACATATATGTGCGCTGGTCCTTTAAATTTATTAGAAACTATTTTTCCTCCGATCCGTACCGTCCGTCCGATGCCGATTTATGTGCGCGTACCTTAAGGAAACCCTTCCGTTGCAACTCACACCCTTAAGCCGTGCAGATAAGAAACAAAGAAATGGAACGGAAACGGTGCAAAGAAGGAGGAAGAAGAAGAGCGAATTCAGTGCAGGGCGGAAAGATACGGTCGTCGAACAGCGCAGCGGATTGCGAGCAAAAGCAGCTAGCATTCGTTCTATTCGGTTCGGTTCGTTCTCTAGGCCAACAGCTCAAAAATTATTAGCGCTATAAATCCCCTTCCAGAAGTTTCCTTTAATGCGGATTACGAGTTTCTTATTAATAGCATCGACGGAACTGGGACGGAGAGAAACGCTTTCCACCCGCATAGACGTTCCACGACGGTCTTATACAGGGTGTCAAAATTGCTCGTTTTTACACAAAGTATTTCCTATGAATAATACTACTTTTATTTAAAACTTGTGACGATAGTTTCGACGCACGGTCTCTTTATCAAAAAATGTAGTCAAGTTGATTGACTCAGTACTTCCCACACATTCCGATGATACCACTTTTATTATTTTCCCATAGCATGAAGGTATAGTCTAGATGCCGCTGAAATCAAATCATCGCTCGCCCGACCGCAAAAAAAGTGTTTTATTCTACTAGGTGCTTCTTTCATAGCTCAATGGACAATATTTATCATGAATACAACAAATTTTTGAGTTTTACAAACTCCCCCCTCGAACCACCCCAATTTCACCCCAAATCAAAAAAAAATTTGAAATGATCAGCAACCCCTAAAACGTCTAAAACAAAGTTTGAGGTGTTTTTTATATTTTTGTTTTTTTATTATTGCCGCGCCGCCACTGAAATGATTTCTAAAAACGTGCTTTCCATACTCGTCGCGGTAATAAATCTGTGTCAAAATGTCATTAAAGTCAATTCAGAAGTTTGCACGTAACACAATACAAAACGATCCAAAGTAATACTCGGATGTATTTTGTATGCATCAGGAAGTTCAAGTCCCTTGGTTTCTGTAATCGGCAAAGCAATGTTCGGATGGACCTAAAAAAGTGTATTATGCCGCTAGGTCTTCCTCTCTCAGGTCAGTAGACAGCCCATTATGAGTACAACAAATTTTTCAGATTCACAACCCCCCACCCCTCCAACCACCCTAATTTCACCCCCACCCCAAAAAAATGTCGAAAATGATCAGGAACCCCTAAAACGTCTAAAAACGAAGTTTGAGTTGATTTCATATTTTTAGTTTTTTTAATATTGCTGCGCCGCCACTGAGACGATTTCTAAAAATCAGACGCGTTTTCCATCCTCGCCAAAGTAGTAATACTGTGTCGAAATTTTATTAACATCAATTCAGTAATTTCAACATTATAAAATACAGAACGATCTAAAGCAATACTCGTATGTATACATCGGAAAATTCTAAGTCCCTTGTTTCCTGTAATACATAAGGCAATATTCGGATGGACCTAAAAAGTGTATTATACCGCTAGATCTTTCTCTCTCAGGTCAGTAGACAGCCTATTATGAGTTCAACAAATTTTTCAGCTTTACAACCCCCCCACCCCCCAACCACCCCAATTTCACCCCCACCGAAGAAAAAGTAGAAAATGATCAGGAACCTCTATAACACATAAGAACGAAGTTTGAGGTATATTTGAAATTTTTCGTTTTATTGCTAGTTACTACGACCTACACCATATCACTATCCAAATTTCATCAAAATTTATGCAGCGGTTACTGAGATTAGGAGGCTAGAAAAAAGCCAACAGGCAGACCGACTGACAGACCGACAGACCGACACACCTATTGGTGTGGGAAGTAACAATGATTCCAAACTTACGGTACTTGGCTATTTATACAAGATATAGATAAAAACTTGTCAAGCAATACGTCAAAGTATTGGTTTTACTTCCCACACCGATAGGTGAGGGGAGTATTGTGATCGCGAAAATTTTCGATTTTGAGATAATACACTTTTTGGGCGTTTCATGATGTCTACATAACGAAAATCCACGTCACTCATTTCCGTCGGTCTGTCTGTCTGTCGGTCTGTCGGTCTGTCGGTCTGTCTGTACGCGTTTTTGTGTCCTCGTAATCTCAGTAACCGCTGCATGGATTGTGATGAAATTTGGGCAGCGATATGCTGGGGGGTCGTAGTAGGTAATGTTCTTATAATTTTGAAAATCGGTGCAGGGGCGGCGGAGTAATTAGCAAAAAACAAAAAAAATTAAATATTCCTCAAACTTCGTTTTTAGGCGTTTTAGAGGTTCCTGATCATTTTTTACTTTTTTTTGGGTGGGGGTGAAATTGGGGTGGTTGGGGGGTGGGGGGTTGTAAAATTGAAAAATTTGTTGCTTTCATAATAGACTGCCCACTGACCCATGAAGGAAGACCTAGCAACATAAATAACTTTTTTAGGTCCATCCGAACATTGCCTTGCCTATTACAGAAACCAAAGGACTTAGAATTTTTTCTGGTGTAAACATACGAGAGTATTGCTTTAGATCCTTCTATATTGTGTTACAAGGAAACTGTTGAATTGATGTTAATGAAATTTTGACACAGTATTACTACCGTGCCGAGGATGGAAAACGCGTATGGTTTTTATAAGTCGTGCCAGTGGCGGCGCACAAATAATAAAAAAAGTAAAAATATAAAAACAGCTCAAACTTCGTTTTTAAGCGTTTTAGAGGTTCCTGATCATTTTCTGCGTTTTTTTTGGGTGGGGTGAAATTGGGGTGGTTAGGGGGTGGGGGGTTGAAAAACTGAGAAATTTCTTGTATTCATAATAGGGTGTAGGGTAGGGGCTCTGAAGGAAGACCTAGCGACATAAATCAACTTTTTAGGTCCATCCGAACATTGCCTAGCGTATTACGGAAACTAAGGGACTTAGAATTTTCTGTATACATACATACGAGTATTTATTGCTTTAGATCTTTTTGTATTTTGTAACGTGGACACTATTACATTGATTCTAATTAAATTTTGACACAGTATTATTACCGTGGTGAGGATGGAAAACGCGTGTGTTTGTTAAATATCGTGTCAGTGGCAGCGTATATAGCAATAATCAAAAAACTAAAAGTATGAAAACAACTCAAACTTCGTTTTTAGATGTTTTAGGCTGTCCATTGACCTCTGAAGGAAATACTTAGCGGCATAAGACAATTTTAGGGGAGGGAAGGCTGCCGATGATTTGGTTGCAAGGAGATCTCAGACTAAAGCTTCATGCTATGGGAAAATAATAAACTGATATCACAGTAATGTGTGGGAAGTACTGAGTCAATCAACTTGACTCCATTTTTTTCTCTTACAATTTGTTGCTTTACTAACTTCTCAATTTATATTCAACATAAAAATGACCATCCCCTAGTTGGGGTGGTACCGACTTCCACACATTTGCATAGAATAAACTTTACTTTGTGAATTACTCCCCATTTACTGTTAAACAAAGACCATCACCTCGTGCAGTGGACTATCTACACGTCGTATTTCAAAACTTTGAATAGACAAAGATCTGTTCACGATTTGCCGGCCTTCCAAAGTTGTGATCCGACGCCGACGCGTCAGTCAACACCGCATTGCTTTGTATATAGACAACCGATCACGAGTCCGCAGCCGGATATCTTAGTCAAACTCCGTAAACTTGCCCGCTTCTAATCACATTAGGAGCCGCGAAACTCTAAAGGCGGCATTACACGTTAAGATATGTACCTGCTCGGGTCATATGTGCAGGCAAACATGAATGGGTACCAGGATATTATATCATCAGTATATGTATAACTAGACTAGTGCTATAACTAGTTTCAAGGGTACAATTTTATATGACATAGTGCGTCTTCAAGCCGTAAAGTTTAGAAGAGTGTGCAATGTGTATGCTACTTATTCATAATATACAATAAATATTCTCCTCCTGTATTGCGTCCTTGTCTATCGCATCAAGTAGCCCAAGTCATACATACTTGCCCGCCCCAATTTCTTAGTAAAATGTTCATTTTCTACCTCAAAGAAAAAAATTAAGTAATGCCAAAAAATTACACATTAATAGTGTATTTCCGTCTGTCTATCTGTCTGTCTGTTGGCGTTTTTCTAACCTCAATCACCGCTGCATGGATTGTGATGAAATTTGGGTAGCGATATGTTATAATTTAGAAAATCGCTGCATGGGTGGTGGAGGTATTAAAAAACCTAAAATATCAAATATTCTTCAAACTTCATTTTTAGCGCTCATTTTCTACTTCTCTTTTATGGGTGGGCGTAAAATTGGGATATTCTTGAATTAAGGGGACTTGAATCTGTAAAATTTGTTATATTCATTACAGGATTTTAATAAAATTTTGATCCAGTATTATTACCGTTGCGGTGATGGTAAAGGCGTATGGTTTTTGAAAATCGTGTCAATGGCGGTGCAACAAACTCGGTTTTTAGGAGATTTGGCAGTTCTAAATTGTTTTCCACCTTTTTAGGAGAGATGATATTGAGCTAGCTGCTGCATGGATTGTGGCGCAATTTGGGCAACGGTATGCTGTGTGGTCTTAGTAGATGCTGCTATAATTTTGAAAATCGGTCCATGGGTGGCGGAGTAATTAGCAAAAAACCAAGAAATGAAATATTCCTCAAACTTCGTTTTTGGACGTTTTAAGATTTCCTGACTATTTTCTACCTTTTACTTCCCACACCGATAGGTGAGGGGAGTATTGTGATCGCGAAAATTTTCGATTTTGAGATAATATGCTTTTTGGCCGTTTTATGATGTCTACATAACGAAAATCCACGTTACTCATTTCCGTCGGTCTGTCTGTCTGTCTGTCGGTCTGTCTGTCTGTCTGTCGCTTTTTTCTAGCCTCGTAATCTCAGCAACCGCTGCATGGATTGTGATGAAATTTGGGCAGCGATATGCTGTGGGGTCGTAGTAGGTAATGTTCCTATAATTTTGAAAATCGGTGCATGGGCGGCGGAGTAATTAGCAAAAAACAAAAAAAATTAAATATTGCTTAAACTTCGTTTTTAGGCGTTTTAGGGGTTCCTGATCATTTTTCACTTTTTTTTGGGTGGGGGTGAAATTGGGGTGGTTGGGGGGTGGGGGGTTGTAAAATTGAAAAATTTGTTGCTTTCATAATAGACTGTCCACTGACCTAAGAAGGAAGACCTAGCAACATAAATAACTTTTTTAGGTCCATCCGAACATTGCCTTGCCTATTACAGAAACCAAAGGAATTTTTTCTGGTGTAAACGTACGAGAGTATTGCTTTAAATCCTTCTATATTGTGTTACAAGGAAACTGTTGTAATTGATATTAGTGAAATTTTGACACAGTATTACTACCGTGGCGAGGATGGAAAACGCGTATGGTTTTTATAAATCGTGCCAGTGGCGGCGCAGAAATAATAAAAAAAGTAAAAATATAAAAACAGCTCAAACTTCGTTTTTAAGCGTTTTAGAGGGTCCTGAACATTTTCTGCGTTTTTTTTTTGGGTGGGGTGAAATGGGGAGGTTAGTGGGTGGGGGGTTGAAAAACTGAAAAATTTCTTGTATTCATAATAGGCTGTCCACTAGGCTGTGAAGGAAGACCTAGCGACATAAATCAACTTCTTAGGTCCATCCCAACATTGTCCTAGTCTATTACGGAAACTAAGGGACGTAGAATTTTCAGTATATACATACGAGTATTGCTTTAGACCATTTTGTATTTTGTAACTTGGACGCTGCTAAATTGATTCTAATGAAATTTTGACACAGTATTACTGCCGTGGCAAGGATGGAAAACGCGTATGGTTTTTATAAATCGTGCCAGTGGCGGCGCAGAAATAATAAAAAAACTAAAAATATAAAGACAGCTCAAACTTCGTTTTTAAGCGTTTTAGAGGTGCCTGATCATTTTCTGCGTTTTTTTTTTGGGTGGGGGTAAAATTGGGGTGGTTGGTGGGTCGGGGGTTGAAAAACTGACAAATTTCTTGTCTTCATAATAGTCTGTCCACTAACCTGTGAAGGAAGACCTAGCGACATAAATCAACTTTTTAGGTCCATCCGGACATTACCTAGCCTATTACGGAAACTAAGGGACTTAGAATTTTCTGTATACATACGAGTATTTATTGCTTTAGATCTTTTTGTGTTTTGTAACGTGGACACAATAAAATGAATTCTAATCAAATTTTGACACAGTATTATTACCGTGGTGAGGATGGAAAACGCGTATGTTTGTTAGAAATCGTGTCAGTGGCAGCGTATATAGCAATAATCAAAAAACTAAATATGAAAACAACTCAAACTTGGTTTTTATATGTTTTAGGCTATGGGAAAATAATAAACTGATATCACAGTAATGTGTGGAAAGTACTGAGTCAATCAACTTGACTCCATTTTTTTTGGGTGGGGGTGAAATTGGCGTGGTTGGGGTGGGCGTTGTTAAACGAAAAAAATTGTAGTATCCACAATAGGCTGTCCATTGACCTGTGAAAGAAAGCCCTAGTGGCATAATACCATTTTTTAGGTTCATTCGAATACGCATACGAATATTGCTTTAGATCACTCTGTATTGAGTAACGTAGAGATCGTATGATTAATTTTAATGAAACTTCGCCACAGTATTAGTACCGTGCCAAGGATGGAAAAAGCGCGTATGTTTTAAAAATCGTGTCAGTGGCGGCGCAGCAACAATAGAAAAACGAAAAATATAAAAGTAGCTCAAACTTCGTTTTTAGGCGTTTTGGGGATTCCTGATCGTTTCGTTTCATCCAGTTGAAGCTCGCAGGATAAAAACTGTGTCGTTCTAGTTCCTAAGTAGGGAGATGCAAGAAATTAAGTATTTACTAGAGTTTTTGTGTTGGATGTTTTTTGAATCCTGGACTATAGCTTCATGCAATGGGTGAATAATAAAATTATATCACAGTTATATTGTGTAGGAAGTATTGAGACAATCCATTTTTTAGGCGACCCTGCGGGTGGAAGGTTAGGAACATATTTTAATTGATAAAGTTTGGTTCGATCAGTAGAACGGGATCGTGTACTATCAGGCCCAGGTGTATTGCCGCCTTAAGTGAGGATGGCATGGCGTAGAGATAGATAGGTAGGTAGGTGTAGGTGCATATCGATTGCCGGTGGCGGTGGATTGCGGCAGACCAGACCGACGGCGACGGACGGGACGGCGGCAGCGGCAGGACCGGAAATCAGATGAGAGATGGTCCTGACAAGTGCATTCCGGGGAAATTAACAGACGACGACGCACGACGTCGAGACGTGCCGCTGCTGCTGCGATCTTCCAGATGTCAGACGACGCGACGGTCCCTCTCATACCACCCACCTGCCGCTACTTACTTTATTCAAAACTGAAACTGGCACTTTTTAATTTGGCAATACCGCGTGCGAATAACCATCTAGGTGTTAAAAATGGGCAGGATCAGTGTGAGGCGTGTCAATAGGGATTTTTCAATAGTTTTCCGGTCTTTTCTCCCTCACTGTTTTGAGTATCGCAATCAAATTTTGCGGTTGTGTAAAAGATTCATGATTACGTGATTTTGCTTCAAAAAAATTGAAAAATAATGAGCAGTAATCCACCCAGCGAAATTTTTTTTTTGAAAAAATTGAGCTATGTAAAAAGTATCACATCCTTGCCACAAATATAGTGCAGCTGATTATAAGTGATAAATTACAACCTTCTAGCATATATATATTTCCAGTAACGGCGGACCTAATATCGGAGAAATACTACACAATAAAGATTCAAAATTCCAAAAAAAAAATCAAAAATAACTGAGCAAACACATCATATTGGTATGTCCGAATACATAAGAACATTATAAAATAATTATTAAGCACAATATAGAGTGTTTCTAAAAGGTGACCAACCACCCTAAATACTCTTCTTCCCTAATGAGCAGGTCGCTCTCTATCACGCTTTTTATTTGCTTCATTTATACCGGGGTATACCCACTATAGGGCACCAATACTTACCGTTTCTGAAATCTTGTTTTATTGAGATCTCCGGTTTGAATACTATACAGGGTGTCCATTTAGTGCGTAATTCTTCGATATCTCGCAGGGTATACTTGATAGAAAAAAAATTTAAAATACAAAAGTTATTTGGTTACTTAAGACGCATATTTTAAAAATATTTTGAAGTATACAGGGTGTTGCGGGAAAGTAGGATAGTGATGAACTTGATTTTTTATATGGAACTATAACTTTTTCTTATATTCTTCTGGTTTCCATCGTTGATCTCTATTTAACACTAAAATATTTTTGGGATCGGTTGTGACGTTGCCAAGTTATAATTTATTTTCTATTAATTTCCGGATTTGCAAGGTCGCAAGTAATACGTCCAAATTGATATAGTCATTTCTCAATAATATTATACAGCGAGTTACTTGAATAATCAATGGATATTATTTTGGGTGTTACCAGCAATTTGTATCTACAGGGTGTTTTTGGCAGAATTTTAAATTACGGCAACTGGAAGGTCATTTTACTTTGTTTTTTTAAATGTAACACCCTGTATTTTTTATTTTAAATCGAAATATCTACCAATATCTTATCTCGCCATGTAATATTTTTTTCGCGTTTGCGACGTTGCCAAGTTATAAGTTATTTTTCCAAATTTTTAAACAAATATCCCCGATTTTAATTTATTTTAAATAGAACCCTCTACATATTTTTATTGCAATGAATTACGCATGTCGAATCTCACAGATCTCACAATTTCAAAATTTTGTTTCTGTTAATCACTGAGATACGGCAACACCGCTTTTTCAGTAAACTGTGCCGGAACGCTTAAATATTTCCAAAAGTGCCACAGCTAGAGCAGTGAAATTCAATACTTGGCGGTTTTTGAACATACAGAACTCAAAAATGGTAACATCAGTGTTGTCAGATTTACCACTTTTACGTTAGACTTCATAAATAGAGCATTCAAAATTATGACGTAAAGCGTAAAATTGGTAAATCTGCCAACGCCGATGTTAGCATTTTTGAATTCTGTATGTTCAAAAACCCCCACGTATTGAATTTCAACGCCCCAGTTGTGGCAGTTTTGGAAATATTTAAGCGTTCCGGTACTGTTTACTGAAAAACGGTGCTGCCGTATCTCAGTAATTAACAGAAACAAAATTTTGAAATTGTGAGATCTTACTAAATTCGACATGCGCAATTCATTGCGATAAAAATAAGTAGAGGATTCTATTTACAATAAATTAAAATCGGGGATATTGGTTAAAAAATTTGGAAAAATAATTTATAACTTGGCAACGTAGCAAACGCGAAAAACAATATTATATAACGAGATAGGGTATTAGTAGATATTTCGATTTAAAATAAAACATACAGGGTGTTACATTTAAAAAACAAAGTAAAATGACCTTCAATTTGCTGGTAACACCCAAAATAATATCCACTTAATATTCAAGTAACTCGCTGTATAATATTATTGAGAAAAGTTAAAGGAATATATCAATTTGGACGTATTACTTGCGACATTGCAAATCCAGAAATTAATAGAAAATAAATTATAACTTGGCAACGTCGCAACCGATCCCAAAAATATTTTAGGGTTAAATAGAGATCAATGATGGAAACTAGAAGAGTTTAAAAAAAGTGATAGTTCCATATAAAAAAATCAAGTTGATCACTATCCTACTTTACCACAACACCCTGTATATTTCAAAATATTTTTAAAATATGCGCCTTAAGTAACCAAATAACTTTTGTATTTGACATTATCTTCTATCAGGTATACCTTGCGAGATATCGAAGAATTATACACTAAATGGACAGGCTGTATAGTCAGATGTATTTTGATGCGACTTTTTGAGGATGTTGCCCTCCAACTAACTAGGTTAAAAGACACAGCATACGATTTAAAATATCCATAATAATGAGAGTGCCTATACCATATACCTAAGTTGTATCGCTATCCTTGAAATGTCCCTGGGCCTCTGAAACTACTTTCTAACAGAAATTCGCGATCGAAAAGACTAAAAACGGTTAATCCTAGTCATGGCTTCTCACTCGACTGTATTTTTTTTTCAATAATTGATGCTTTATATTCTCGAGGAAATCTATAAAAAACAGATGTCGCAATTTTCATATAAAAAAGGATTGTCTCTTCGACCCCCCCTCCCCCCCCCCCCCTCCCCTCCCCCCCCCCAACATCCCAAACCCTGAGCCCAATCAACAGGATTGGTATTATCTCCCTGTGAAATCATTATTTACAAATAAACACCGAAAAAAGCCAGAAGATTGATTATGAATAATATAGACGTAATGCACAATCCATTTAGGTATAATATCCAGAGACTACTAAATAAGTAAAAACTGATTGCTCTTAAAAAAGATCGATATGTTGCTAGAGTTCTAGAGATTGCAAGACGCCAAGGCTCCAGTGTTGCCAGATGATATTTTTTTATTTCCCTAGATTTTTGACTACAAATTCCCTAGATTTCCCCTAGATAAATATATTTAATATATTTTGGGGTATACATGAATTATTAGTGATTCAGTGTATTTTTAGTTTTTTTTATACCAAAAAACGTACATCTACATTAAATGCATATATTATATACAAAGAAATAAAATTTATAATAAAAAGGCCACTACCATTATGAAACACTAGCCAAATAATTTAACTTTTGTAGTGGTACAATCCTCTAAGTACCTGATGTCCACTACAGGCTGTAGCTCTTGAATGAATCACTTTAGACCGCAAGTGTGCTAGTTTGTTGGAATTGTTGCATCGGGATGAACACAGAAAGACTAATATACAGGTTTACGAACCCAAAATTATAATCCTCTACTACTGCCCAGTTCCAATATTGCTTGTCCTGATATATCAGTATTTCCCTATTTTCCATATTAAAAAGATGAAAATTCCCTTTTCCCTTTTGTGTCGTAAAATTCCCTAAATCTAGGGAAATTTCCCTAGGTCTGGCAACCCTGCAAGGCTCTTCTCCGAGCCCGACCAATGGAATTGGCCTATGAAATATATGATTAATAGATTACCCTCACATCAGGACCTCAGGGCATAAATATGACGACTGAGACAATAAGAGGTTAATACAAAGTACATATGTTCTATTACTATCAATAAAAGCATAGTATATCGAAGTGTAATTGCATAAAATCAGTGGGATCTACTTTTTCCTACGCCAACAAGTTGTACTTACTCTCAAAATACGCCGATGAACGCTACTCAACCAAAAATAAAAAATGTAGACGTTAGGACCTATTTACAAGTCAATTCATGTGAAAAAGCATTCCAAAAAGCCAAAATGATTAACTTCTATATGTTATACAATCCAAAAACACGGATAAAATAAAAAATCAGTGGGATCTACTTTTTCCTACGCCGGCACCGTTGTACATACTCTCAAAATACGCCGCGGAACCCTACCTCACCAAAAATAAAAAAAGTAAACGTTAAGACCTATTTACAAATCAACTCATATGGAAAAGCCTTCCGAAAAACCGAGATGATTAACATCTATATGTTTTATAATTCAAAAACACCGATAAAATAAATAATTAGTAAGGACTACTTTTCCTACGCCGGTACCGATCAACACCCGCAAAATACGCCTCGGAACCTTCAAATTTAAAAATGCAAATGTGAAATACCTAAGAATCACAGCATATCCTACAAATCAATTCATGTGAATAAGCCAAGATAACATTCATAAACTTAATAATTCAGAAAATCAGGCACTTACCTTATGCGCCGCTTCCCCAGACCTTGAAATCCTTGCCAGGCTCCCATCCAGAGTTCGCACACTAAAGTTCCGTTTTCCACAAAATAAACGCTCAATTTTACTTTACGAACGCACTCGAACGATCCACGGACAGTTATTCTATCACGCACTACCGATATACGTCGATAAAACCATCAAAACCGAATTCAAAATTGAAAAAACACCGCGACCCGTAAACATCCGCGTTAAAAATGAACCATTATAATGTAAACAATACAGTGTATTGCAAAAACAATTGAAGGATTGCGCGCAAGGTGGGAGAGCGCGCCATCCTGATTTCTTTTCCTGAAAAAACGACACACGGACGAGATCGCACGTATAAGCTGCTTTTTAAACGGTGCGACGAATATTAAATATAATTTCACTTTCATCAGTTGTAACTTAAAAACTGTATTCTAGAACGAAAAGCTGTTTGTAGGGATGGAAAGTTCACACTTTTGTCTTAATTTTAGTGTACATTTCACGCCAAACGTATCTACGGTTATTTTATAAAAATTAAAAGTATAAAAACATACAGAGAGAAATGCTAATATTTCCATACATTAAAAAGCAGTTATAGTCCGGAGACAATAGTAAATCAACTTTAGTCGCGTCAATTTAATTTGTAAACTTTGTTGGTAAGTATTTAAGTGGTAAGGGTGTAGTTTTTTTAATTTACTGATGACTGATGCAGTGGCGCACGAGAGGGGGGTATGTATGTATGGTTGTTTGGGTGGAATCTTGCTATTTAATTTTGAAGCAGATATCTTCCAGCGATTAAACTGAAATTTTGTGTACACGTTTAGATTGGATGACAATACACGATAAACTGTGTGACATCATTCTAAATCCAATATGGCGGGCCATCCAAGATGGCGGAATAGTAATTTTTAATTCGTTTTTGCCATATGGGTAACAAATGAAAGGGCTTTTTGAGAGTAACTCCAAAAATAATGTGACGTCATTTTAAATCCAATATGGCCGACTATCCAAGATGGCGGAATAGCAATTTTTTTATGCACTTCTGCAATATGGATATCAAATGAAAGGGCTTTTTGAGAGTAACTCCAAAAATAATGTGACGTCATTTTAAATCCAATATGGCCGACTATCCAAGATGGCGGAATAGCAATTTTTATGCAGTTCTGCAATATGGGTGTCAAATGAAAGAGCTTTTTGAGAGTAACTCCAAAAATAATGTGACGTCGTTTTAAACCCAATATGGCCGACTATCCAAGACGGCGGAATAACAATTTTTTATGCACTTCTGCAATATGGGTATCAAATTAAAGGGCTTTTTGAGAGTAAACCCAAAAATAATGTGAGGTCATTTTAAATCGAATATGGTCGACTATCCAAGATGGCGGAATAGCAATTTTTTATGCACTTTTGCAATATGGGTATACAATGAAAGGGCTTGTTGAGAGTAACTCGAAAAATGATGAGTCATTTTAGATACAATATGGCGAACCATCCAAAATGGCGGAATAGTTATTTTTTTCACTTCTGCAACATGGGTATCAAACGAGAAGACTTGTTCAGAGCAACTAAAGAAATAATGAGACGTCAATCTAAATCTAATATGGCGGACCATCCAACATGAAGGAATAATGATTTTTTATGCAGTCCTACACCTTGGGTATCAAATGAAAGAGCTTGCAGTCTAAAATCTTTGGGCGATAGTGGACACCACACAAAATAAAACAGACAAAGCATCACAAATCGGTCTAAATTACATTCTGCTTGGATGTACCATAAATCACAAGATATTAACAAAAGTATTGTCGCTATGTTCCAAGTCAAAACCTCATAACTGTTATTGCCTTGAATTTAGAAAGGACCGTACCTACAATACGGTAGGCGTCTTGAGGATTACAGACTTTTGGATTTTTATGCTCAAACGGTAATATTATTGCTGCAACCTTCCGTTATGTTTGAAAGTGTTTAAATTCGTTCTTTTGGCGGATCCCCATTATCAGTTCTAACCGCAGGTTAATCTTGAATTACGTTTGACGAACCTCCTATCCTCCTAAACTCCCACGTAATGAAAGTCAGGCGAATAACCCATAAAGATTGATAACGCAGATACTGTCCGTCGGTAGACATCGTTGGATGGTGTCATTCGCTAAGGCAGCGGTTCTCAAAGTGTAGGGCGCGACACCCAAGGAAGGGGGCGCAATGTAGGCTCAAGGGAGGCCCAAATCTTGTATGGGGGTTTTGGGGGCTATATACCTTGCTGTTTGCCTAATATCCAATCCAGAGCCCTAGTATAAGGAAAATATCCAAAGCCCTTGTTCAGGGGGTTGCTCGAAGGACCACTGAAAGAAGCAGACCACTGACAGTAACTTCCCTTTATGGGATAGGCTTCTTTCATAACGTACATACAATCCAATGGTTAAAGATTGTTTCCAAATGCTATAAAGTGTGGTGCCTGAGTTATTTTGTAATAAAATAACTTTTAGCTTCGTAAATTCTATCTGACTTTTCTCCTGTCTTTCTAGTTTGTCAACTTGCCAATTCAAAAACACTTCTCCTTTCTTTATACAATATATGTGTATACCTAGTGTTCAAAATCCAACAGCTTCATTGAAAAATTAATTACTCTCTTACAAACCAATAAAGCACACTTTTGATTGCCGCATGAGAGTACGCATAGAATATGCAAAACTGATAAAAATGCCAAAGTGACGTAGGTAATCTCCATGTAAGGGGGGGGGTGATTGAGCAGGGGGGCTCGAAGCAAAGTTTGAGAACCGCTGCTTTAAGGTATCAGCTCCAAACATAACTGCAATTATTCATTTATTGTTACTCAGCTGTGAAATTGAGTCCTTCGGACATTAAATGCGATAGCGCAAATGCTAATCAATAAAAATTCATCATATCACAGATCAATTAAATCGCAACTCGCTGTAACGCTGTAACCAATAAAAGCTAAATATAAAACATCTGTTTATAGACATATAAAATAATACATTTTAAGTATATTCAAGACTAAATCACAACGTAAGTAGAGGGTGTTGATTACAAACCCGGTCACAGTTTTGTGCTTGCCTAAAATCTCGAAACTCTTTATCTGGCTTTCAATTAAGATGCAACCTCTTGTTTTGGATAATTTGGGGGGTGTCGATTACAAATCCGGTCGCAGTTCTAAACTTCAGTCTCATTTGACGAAAATCAAAAATATCAGATCCTCAGATTTGCCTAAAAAATCGAAAATCCTTATTTGGCTTTCTACTAAGATGGTACCTCATATTTTGGATAATTCGGGGGTGCTGATTACAAATCCGGTCCCAGTTTTTAGTTTCAGTCTCGTTTGACGAAAATTAAACGTTTCAGACTTTCAGGGTTCGCCTAAAATACCGAAAATCTTTATTTGGCTCTCAATTAAGATGAAACCTCGTGTTTTGGATAATTTGGGGGTGCTCATGACAAATCCGGTCTCGGTTCTAAGCTTCAGTCTCATTTGACGAAAATCAAAAATTTCAGGTCCTCAGATCATTTGCCCAAAAATCGAAAATCTTTATTTGCCTTACTATTAAGATGATGCTTTGGATATCTTGAGGGTGCTGATTACAAATCCGGTCGCAGTTTTGAGTTTCAGTATTGTATAGTGAAAATAAAAAGTGTCACACATTTCAGATCTTCTCAGGTTTGCCTAAAGAATCGAAAACCTTTTTTTGGCTTTATATTAAGACTAAATCTCGTGTTCTAAGCCACAGCCTCATTTGACGAAAATATAAAATTTCGGATCTTCAGAGGTTTGTTTGACAAAAAACAAAAATTTCTAACTTCAGATCTTCGTGTTTAATCAAGTCTTCAAGAAATGTCATTTACCTGATATGTGTGCTTGTAAATACTTTTCATGAATAAAATCATGTACAATTAATATTGTATAATATGCATAAACCTTTCCCCTACGTAAGCTGTTCCTTAGCATATATTTATTGAATGACACCGTCCACTTACGAACCGGCCTTGTTTGTATACATATACCTATGTATCTACTGACTGACTGACTGACCTAATAATGTCAATATTGGTTGGGCGAAGAGGAACGCCACTTGATGTATTGACCTTAATGGCCTGTAGCTAATATCATTAGGACACATTGCTTGTATTGGTATACCAAGTAAGGACAAAATTTATGCCATTTCAATTGTAAAGTCATTAATGTTCTAATGGACTTTTTGCCACAATACGTTATTTCAGTAGCGTAATCAAGCGTATGTCTATTTTGATGTAGGTAATACTAATTTAGTTGATATATATTTGTTGCTAGCGTTGGAGTGATTTTTTTAAAAGTCCTAGTTTGTATTTGTAGTTTCTATGCTACCCAAAACTGGATGAAACTTCCTAAAGTAGAATCATTTTATTACTTGGTATTTGTTCACAAAATATTTTTGTCTTTCAAAGTGGTATTACCTATAATGCAGCCACATTTTATAATAATATCGATTTTTTTTCTGTAAGAATCTGTTGATAAATTGTTTCAGACAATGTTTCTTTATGGTCGGCCTCTTGTAAAGGCTGAAAGCCTATGGCGCTGTAAAAGCAGGTGTAGAAGCGCTGCGAGAGGATAAGTGTGCACGTTAGATTTAAAACGCTGCAGGTTGTAGCTGCCGGGAAACAAATTCCCTGGTAGCTCATTCCACAGTGTCGAAGTTCTCCAAAAAAAAAGAATGCTGGACTCGACTATGGTGTGATCCTCTATTTTCACAGTTGGTAAGCCAACGTGAGACTTCCTCGTCAGTATTGTTGCCTCAGTTTTCTGTACGCCAAAGTGGCTAAACTATGCTTTATTTACTAATCCCCACTCGACAATAATCGTTTTGATATCTAGGTTGATCTGTGAGGCATGTTGCTGTCGCCGACGTACTGTCTCCTGGGATGATAGTGGCTAGCATGGTTCCATGCAGTATTATGCAATGATGAAACTCACCAGCTTATAGTCAATTGCTGTTGCATATTTCCTAGCACATTTTATTGTAGCAGTGTATACTATTTCTGTTTAGATTCGGTTACTAAAAACAGACTACAAAAACTGCAAAACATGTGTTGTAGATTTGTATTTTCTTTGAAAAAATACGATCATATCTCTTTGAAGAGAAATCAACTTGGTTGGTTATGCATAGAAAATACATGCAAATATTACTTAGCAACATTTACACATAAAATTGTTTCTTCCCGCTCCCCCCCTTATCTTTATGAAAAATTTGTATTTAGACGTAGTAATTTAGACATCAATTTTAGACACAAATATCGCTTGGAGATACCCATGTACAAAACTGTACTACATATATCGCAGATCATACACCTACAATGCCATCAAGATTTACAATGATTTAGATGATACGTTACCAGTAAACAGATTTCGAAAAATGGTAAAACACGCATATTTGTGATGATGCCGTGCAATAATACTCATGAATTTATGACACGTTTAACTTTTTACACTGTATATCCGTTTTTAGACTAGTTTCTTCTTCTCAGATTTTTATTATGGGTAGGTTGAGTAGAGTAGCTCTGTAGCTAGACTATTATTTATAAAAATCCTTATTACAATGATGTCTCTGCTTCTTGAATTGAAATCAATAATATTTATTTCTTTTTTTTATATCGATTGTGAGTTAAACTTGTCTCGATGTTTCCCATTTCAAGTTCACATCAGATTCCTAATTTTTAATCTTCGTCGTCCCAGCAGCAGCTTTCGAGCAGAACAGCGGATTTTATTGAACGTCAACCGGTTCGATCGCACGGAACGACTGAACGCCTTTCAAACGAATTGCGAATAAAATCTTGTTTTCATGAGAAAGCCTTGCAAAGGCTTCGAGACGGACGACCGGTCGTCCTTTTTAATTCGTTTCCTTCCACCGCCGACGTTCAAGATCCCGATTTTTCCGTTTGTATTAATTCCTTTTGAAGGGTTGCTCATTATAAACGGATTTTCTAATGCGGCCATCTGCAGTTCAGGTGCTTCCGATTTAATTCCGAGAGATCCTTCATTCAATGAACAGCGAAAAAATTAATCTCTATTGTGGGGCCTTTTAGGAGATTGCTCTATTTGTATTTTTCTTGTTATACCAGTTGTTCTTCTTAAATAGTCTTAATTAGCTACTCTTTAGGACTTCCAAAACAGCACTAGGTATTTAAAAGCATTTCAACAATGCACAGAAGAAAATACTGTTGCTTTTTCAATTAACTGTTAGTATTTGGATGTTTTTCCATCACTTTAAATATATTTACAGTTGTTTCAAATCCATGTCATTGAAAGAATTCAATCCCTATATTCAAAGTAATCACAGGTAAGCTAATAAATTCATAAATAATTTATATTCATTATAACGATATGTATAATCCTTCTAATACCAGTATGACATATAATGCAATCAAAAGATCCTTTCGTTTTCGAAATTTACCCTATGTTTCATTTAAGCAAAGCATACAATCTATTCAATGTACAAAAATTATTAACTGCAACAGCAGTTCATGATAATTCATCTGATAGAAAATAAATTTTGTTTCAATGGCCCTTGTCGTTCGCTGAACTATAATCAGTATTCGGCGGGACTGATGTCCTAATTCAAGGAACGTAAAAGTAAAGAACAGGGGGATTATCTCAGTGTTAGTATCGCCGCGAACTCACCTTCACGGACGAGGTTGTTCCGTTGTGTTGTTTCGGTATTAACCGTGTTGTGTCATCTCGTGGTTTTGCGTATTGCATCAGCAATTGTGTGATTTAAATGTGTCCAGTTATATATTAAATGGAGGACCTATTGAGAAATTGGGACTTAGAAGAGCTAACATCCACATTTGAATGTAGGTATTTAGATTAGTCAGACAGTTCTATTTCAGGTAATAATGCAACAACTGGTGCAGGCTTATGTCTAATTCTTATATCATGCTCCTTATAACTTCACACAAAATTACACCATTAAACATCCAAACGAATCAATCAGCTGTCCTCGCAATAAGATCTGTTGGTCCAAGGAAAAGAAAGTAGTTTAGAATCAATTACCAAACACAGATTCGATTCAACGACAGGCTGCGATTGAATCATTCATTAGAATCCAATGACATCTTGCAGTTGAAACGACAATATGATATAATTCGCTACCAACTATACACTTCCCATTGGAGAAAACGTCGCTGTATTTGAGGAATGCTGAGTGTAACGTCCCATTGAATCCAAGCGTAAGTCTTTGACAAAACGACAGATTTTTCTATATGTAGTATAACGCTCTAGTTAGATCTCACTTAGAATATGCATCAGTCATTTGGTGATGCGTTTTTTTGTGGTCTTCGCAGTAAAAAACCTTTGTTTTGATCGCAAATATTCATTTAGAAAATGTATAATAATTAATATACAGAGACAAAGAATCGCAATACCGCAGAGATGTATAGCTCATACAATAAGAAGAGTTTGGATAAGTAAAGGAAGTACAGTTTAACGTACAGAAGACTCAAGCAATAGCATTGACAAAGGAGTCTAACCTTGGGTCACCAAATGTGGCAATGGAGGGTCACCCACTAGTCGAGTCACCTTCAGTCAAGCTTTTGGAGATCAACATCAACAATAGCATAAGCTGTATACATCAGAGCAACTACTGCTGCTCTACAAGGCATAGATCCGACCGTCGTTGAGGTATTGCTCCCATGGGGATGTGGCCCGAAGCATTCTCTAAAGCTTTTGAACACTATCAAGAAGAGGGTAATTAGATTAATCGGCACACCTAACTTCACAAAGGACCTCCACAGCCTGGAACATCGAAAAAGGGTGGGTGACCTGTCCCTGTTTTACAGCTTCTGTCACGGAAGATGTTCGAGCGAGCTCTCCCATTAGAGAGGCTCTGCGAGCTCATCCTTACCAGGTCGTGATCCCTAGTCCCCGAACTAGTCTCCTCCAGCATTTCTTCTTTCAGAGAATTTCGGCCCTGTGGAATGAGCTGCCAGGGTATTTGTTTCCCGACGGATAGCTACAACCTGCACTGTTTCAAATCTAACGTCCACCGGCACTTATCCTCTCGCAGCGCTTCTACAGCGCCATAGCCTACTGTATTGTGTAAGACTTTCGCGGCCATGATCCGATAAACTGTTGGTTCTTGGGCTGTTCGGCCGGTGTCGACACGCTCCGTCGCCTTGGCGTCATCGCGCTTCGTTGCTTGACGTTTCGTCAACAGGAGTGGTCGGCATCCTCAGAAGCTGATGTCACCTCTTTAGCGTGTTCCGAGAGACTGAGGCCGCATCACAAGGTTGGCACCGCCGATGCCTGTGGAACTCCTGCACGTCCCAGATTGTACAGAGAGTCCCTAGAGATTTATAAACATTAAAACAACATCAACAACAAAGAAGAAGCATATAAGCTAAACAGAATATGGATGCCTGCCTTAAGAGACGCAAAGATTCTGAGATGTGCAGGAGTTCCACATGCATCTAACTATAGACCGTGAATTGAAATCCCGGCTATACTCCTGAATATAGGTTTTCAATTCGACATTTATACCTCTTTGAGAAGCTGAGGTTTTGGAAAAATCTTTTCAATGGTTTGCATGCGCAGTGTCTTAGCAATATTTTGAGCTGAATATGATTATTTTAAATTGAAAAAAATTATCTTTCTCAATATCTGTTTTTTCCAAACTATCGTACTTTTTCACTCATTTATGATGGTATAGCGTAAACGTTTTGAGCTAAAATAAATGAACATGTTTCTGATTTTTGACGTAGCTTTTTCATTATTTAGACAAAAGTGGCAGGATAATTATTAGAATTTCTTTAAAATCGAAAAATCTCAAAAACAATTGATTCCTGTCTATACATATTGTCACCTCCGTGTCGCCTCCTTTTTCTTCACCAAAGAATCAAACTGGACGTAACTTTCACCGTTTTACTTCACAATTCAATACAATATCTCTTAACCTTATCTCAACTAGAACTGAACTCAACTGAACTGAACTGCCACGCTACCCGTGGCGTCTTATATACACTTCATCGAACCATCTAGAGAATTCGATGACATTTCTAGAATCCATCAGTCATTCCCGAAAACTCTAGACGATTCGATGACGTTTACACTTCAAAGATCTAACGTAACATTTTGATTTTACATCATGCATGACAACTAATACAAATACACAAATACCATAATATACAGTATGTTACAATATGTTAAGCTAAATTTGTTACATTTTGGCTGTATTATCATGCCCAGAGAGAAATACGTCGAATTACATTAAACCCTGTATGGTGATATATCCTCGCATATAGCAAGCTACTGTATGAAAGCACATATTTTCCATCTAAGATTTTATTTTGATATCTGGCGATGCAAAAACCGTCGTTTTTAAATCTGATCAGCTTGGCGTCCTCAAACAGACATTTGAATATCTCAGAGTCCGCCCTGCGGGTGAGAAAGACGAAGGGCTTCCCATCGGGGAGTCGCGTCGGGTTATCACGTTCCCTGTTAGCGTGGGACGTGCCGCGCCCAATTGATACGACGCCAGGCGTTGCCGCGTTTTGATATTCTCTTTCTGTTCCTCCGTGTTATTATTATGTCCGGGGAAGGCCAGATGGGACTTCCGGGAGATTTCCCGGAGTATTAACTTTTTATTCGATGCTGTTACCGGAAATGCCGTCTCTCTCCGGTCGGATCCTAGGAAGAAGCTTACGTAAGCATGCTCAAGTCGATGCTCATGCATGAATGTAACGGACATGACTTGCAAATAACCTTCACGGTCCTGTACGGATTTAGACGGACATGTTTTGCTTCTTACGACAGGTCTAGGCGTTCTATTTAGCGTATGGTTATAGAAGGACACATGAAGGAAAAGTAAGACGGTTGAGACAAACAACACAAAATAGAAAAATTGCGATCTAAATAGTACCTAACTAGGTTATAACTTACGGGTTGTTTCTTGATTATTCCTTCCTCTGGTTAAATTGTGAAATAAAACACAAACTTGCCTTTCCTAAAACGTTTCGTCTAGCTACCTAGACTTCATCAGCAATAATTATACTTGTAACACAAAATCTTTTTTTAAATCCAACCTCCCAAATGTTCATAGGTTGTTTTTGGCCTAGTTTTTTCGAGAGTCCGAGAAGTCGTTTCTTCATAGCAATATTGCAGCGAGGCAATTAGTTATTTGCAATAATTTTTTCTTTTTCCTCATTTGGAAATATTATGATTTACTGGATTACTTGGGAAAAGGAGATGACAGCTGCCACCTGAACAGTTGATCCTACATCTCGGAATTTCAAATCTCCATTTCTCAAGTAATCCAGTAAATCATAATATTTAAAAATAAGCGAAAAAGTAGCCTCGCAACAACATTTTTAACGAAATCGCCCGTGTGGGGGCGGGTTAGAATATCGCCCATCGTATATCCTGCGTGTCGTAAAAGGCGACTAAAAGGAACCGAACTACTGTCGGTATAAGCAGTAACCTCTTCTCAACCAACAGGTCCGGGTGGACGAGTTGAAAAGAGTCGGGACACCTTCTTGTCCTTGGGGTGAGAAATTGCCCCTAAAGGCGGATGAGCCAGTAGGTACCATCTGGTCAACGGCATGAGGATGCAGAAAGCAAATGGGAAACTACCGTATTAAAGACCTTAAAGATATCCCAAGAGAAACTCGTAAAATGTGTAAATGCATTTTACGAGTTCACAACATGTCTGTTAAGACATTGTGACTATGATGATGATGAAGAAATGACTTCTCGGGCTTTTACCTAAAAGGAAAAAACTAGGCGAAAAGTAACCTATGGACATTTGATTTGGGAGGGTGGATTTAAAAAAATTGTTACAAATATAATTGCCGATGAAGTCTAGGTACCCAGACAAAACATCTTAGAAACAGAAAATTTGTGTTTTAATTCACAATTCAACCAGAGGAAGGAACAACCAAAAAACAACCCGTAAGTAATAATCTCAGTTCCTAAGAAAACCAAGAAGATCGCCCAAACTCCTGCCCATTTAACTGTAGTGTTAAAACCATCAGACTCAAGTTGTAGAGCTGTTCTAATTGGTGCCATTGGTGGTTTTCTAGACCGTAATCTGCGCAAGGAGAGATCAGGTATATCTTGGTGGGTTGGCTGTGAGGAATTTATTTTGATTTTGTTATGATCTTTGAGACGGGCATTTTCTAGGCGGATGGGTGGTGGAGCTAATAAAATTTATTTTTTCCTTTTTTTGAGACCTCTCATATCTTTATGCTGACAAACCCACTACAAAAACTAAATGGGCTGCTTTATACTTTTTTAAACCAACCTTTTTTGTTCAGAATACCTATATGTTACCGAACAAACCCGATTATGGGGTAAACTAGTTTTATGAAGCTAAACTAGTATAGTCAGAATAGACTAGCCTAAATTAAATTCCATGTTTTAGAAACATCTGATTTTTTGTAGTCTGAACTAGTTTGACTGTAGGGTAAGAGCTGCAATTGGCCTATATGAAACTGAAATTTATTACAATCGCAGTGACTTTGATCATATACATATAAAACCATTTTGTTGCATAGAATGTATTTCTTCTTGTAGAAACATCTGTTTGACATACACTTCCAGAAACTAGTGCACTTGAAGAATTTTTGGCCTGTTCTGACTGAATGTTCGATCACTGCAGCTGTTGTCAAAGAAATCTCGTTATTCAAGCCCACTGTTTCTTCTAGTTCAGACATATTAAACAGTAGCTTGAAACAGTTTGGGCTAGGAAAAATTCGTTTTTCTCAATTTATTGATCTTAGCACATACTAATCTAGCCCTTCATATGGGTTTTCGGATAAACTAGTTTAGCCTAGGAAAAACTAGCATATCCTGATATTGGGATTAGACGGTACCATCTGTATTGATACGTCTGGATGTAGTATGTACACTTGATTGATCTGGATGTTTAAAAAAAGACAACGTACCGTAAACCTACAGAGTACAGAACATTAGAACCAGCCAGTTTGTTGAGACCGCAGAGCTGCCTAGTGCCCCACAGCCAATCCGAAACTCGACGCTTTCCAGTGGCGTGCGTATTGAAATTTCAAAAGGTCTTAAACTGTTTTTCTGGAACGAAACAATTTTGATTTTTAGCTTTTGACATGTCTCCTAAATATACCATGCTTAAAACTGTACCTAAGAATAAAACAAGAAATGAAGTTAGCTAAGCCTATTAAACAATACTGATATAATGTTTATGCTATGAAAAAAATAGTTTTGGAGCCATAAAAATGAAACAGTTTGTCCTAAAATTATCAAGATTGCAGCGTTTAAAGCCTCAGTGATATGCTATGTTTACCCTGTTTAATATTTTTCTATTCTTGTTCCAGGTAAAGAAAATAGCCGTACCATACAGTACCAATCTGAGTTTAGGTATGTATTTGAATACGTTAAATGAACTGCTGTGTGTTGTGCCATATCGTGACATGGAGATTTGTAAAAATAATTCAGATCTCAACTTCATGAAACGCAGAAGTAGATAGACTTTTGATTCTTACCGAATCTATTTCTCCATAACTTTTAAATTTTCTATACAGTGCTTTTCTATAATTTCCCCCCACCTTTATTTTTTTCAACTTCAAAAAGTTGAAACTTGGGATAATCAAATTGATGCATGAATACTATAGTTTAGAGTCAAATTGGCAGATAGAACTTCCAAAATGGCGGCCCCGCGCCATCTTGAAAAAAAATCTTGTGACACATCTTTCTGAAGCTCCTGACGAATCCATCATAAACCTAGAATCAATATCTACATCTGCCACATAATGGCGGCAAAATGTACAACGAACCTTCTAGCCTTATAAAAAGACCATTCTCTCCGCGTCAAACAGTTATTATAACATCAAAACTAAAGTTAAAACCACCATATTTATATCTAAGAGTTTTTAAATTCCTAGCACTGTAAAAATAGCTTCGGATGATGCCATCAGTGATGGACGTTCAGAAAAAAAAAATTGTTCGCAACCTCTTTTTCACCCCGCTATATTTGCGTTTAGGTTTTTAGGTTCATAACAATGGTTAAAAACAATACATAATATTGAGATCCCTTGCTTTTCATTTTTGCTAAATTGTTGAGAAAAGTGTCAATATTGCACAACTTCTAAAGCTGTTCCTCTGTAAATTTGGTCAACAGTTCCTGCTTTATGCTCTGTTGTGCATGACTATACTTTCAACAAAAGAAACTACTCAATTCCAAATTATGTCGCCCTCAACTGCCCCTCCCCTATGTTACGCCACTGGTTCGCAGAAATTTTCAATTTACGCGCCGGCCACAAATCCATACCCCCCACCGCCGACAATCGATGCGCATCGACTGTGGCTCCATCTAGCGGCCGGCGCGGAACGAAACCGAGAGCGATCGATAAGGCAAGCGTGTGCACGTGGTGCCATCTTGCAACGCCACTTTTACGAACGCTAGATTTCTTCAGAGCAAATCGAAACGTTAACTATGCTTCGGAAGGTTCGGAGTAGATGGCGCTCAGTGGACCAGTTCGAAAGTAGCCGAATGAGAAGTGGAAGAGTACACAAAAGAGTGCTTGTCGTTTTTTGTACTCTCAAATGCTCTCAGATATCTGCATATTTTAGGACTTTTTTATATCGTAGTGCTGTTACTTGCTTAAACAAAAATACGGCGTTCGTTTAGAAAAGAATTAGGCTGCGTTTCAATGAGAGATGTGCGATGATGTGTTACGAGGAATGTGTTTTTACACAGCTCTGCTGGAAACGGTTTAGCGGAGCGAGGTTTTTGTACGTACAAAGCAAGGCATGTTGGCGAGGGATGTTATGTGCTAGAAATGTGTTTGGAGAGATGTGTGCGAGAAATGTGGGCGAGGTATCAGGGTTGCCAGTTCGATTTTCAACTCTTCAGTAAATATGCGTGATGAAAATAGGCTAGCTACCATTTTCAACGCGCTGTAAAATCGGGAAATCCCTGGAAATTTTATCATGTAATTTTTCTGTAATAGGAAAATTCGTGTATTTCAAGCTAGCAGCTATTATTCCGCTATAGGTCTTTCATTCACAGGCCAATGCATAAATTTTTGAGTTTTACAACCCCCAACCACACCAATTTCATCCTCAACCAAAAAAAGTAGAAAATGACCAGGAACTCTTTAAACGCCTAAAAACGAAGTTTGGGCAAAATTTTAAAAATTTTTGGTTGCTGCTAATTACTCCCCCGCCAATGCGCCGATTTTCAAAATTATAGCAGCATTACCTACTAGCACCCCACAGCATATCGGTACCCAAATTTCATCACAATCCATGCAGCGGTTATTGAGATTACGAGGTTATGAAACGCGAACAGACAGGCAGACCGACGGACATGAGTGACACGGATTTTCGTTATGTAAACATCATGAAACGTCCAAAAAGCATATTAGCTCGAAATCGAAAATGTTGGCGTTTGTACAACATGAGTAGGAGGAAGAAAAGTAAAGCGGAAGAAACAGAGAGTCAAATGCTTACGCAAAATACCAGCAAAGTAAACTCTATTAATGAAGAAAATGAAGTTACCACTCTAAACAAAGAGATGTATTATTTAAAAGAAGTACTGGAATTGAAAAACAATAATTTTGGGCAAAGAAAAATATATGTATAAATCAACTTTTAAATGAAAACAGGCACTTACATGAACGCTATGAACTAATTGTCAGAAATATCGCTGACAGAGGCAGCTTAGTTACATCTTTAGCTAAAGTACATGAGAGAATAGAAAAAATTGAGAATTTCCCTAAGCATGAAGACTCAAATATTATGATTAATAGCTCAAACACATCAAACCAAAAAAGTGAAACCATAACTACAGATGCAACGTACAGTAATGTATTAACGAAGACGCTGAATAATGATTAAGCTGTACTGCTCATAAAATATCAGACATCAAGTACACAAAATTATAAATGTATAATAATAATAAATAAATGTATGTAAGTTGGGACTTTCCTCTTTAGAAGCAACGGCCCTTGAAACGGCAAAGCTAATGCACGGTGAACCAGCAGCAAAACAGTAAAAAGAAATGTCAAGCAAGTACTCACTATTTGGTTGCTACGAAGTTGTAAGTGCGGTCCTGTCGCAGGACTCTTACAGGTAAAAATACGATGTATGATGTCTTCTTCAATTCGGGCCATATCAGGTTGTCTAGGTCTTGCAACGTGTCCACTACGATGTGGATTCAGACGTCCTGTGTCTCTAGCTCTTTGCACGAGCGAGACAAATCGACGAGGTACAGGGTGAGTACGGTTAGGGAAACGATCGCCATACACTCGCGAAGCCGCAGCGGTATTTTGACCACACTCACCGTACATTAAAATCATGTCCACCAGTTCATTATTCTTATAAGCGTGCGCCATTGTTGTTGTTTTTAAAGTCAGATCGTCACATGTAGCAAGTCAAGCGTTCTCGTACACTATGCCACAGCAACGCGACGTATGACGAACTGCCTGTTTTAGTGTTTTCTCACCGGCATCGGCACCGCTAGCGTTGCCTTGTTTGTTGTGATATTATGACATGGTGGGCAATTGCCCAGGGACGGACTTAGAATTGAGGATTTCTTTAATGGTCGGTATCCTGTTTTCTCTAAATATTTCGTTTATATGATTCTGGGAGTACTATCCGCTGTATGAAAAAAAGTCCCAACTTATGAAACACCCTGTATATTCGGTAGAGGAAAAGACGCCATACACGTCCGCGTTGCCCCCAGAGCCCTCAAATCGTCGCTGATGTCCCCCGCCGAACGGAGGAAAAAGAAGGAGCGCGCATTGGAGTTTCCAGTTGCAGTGGAAAATATAATTTCAGCGGGCATTCGTGGCAATTTAAAGAGTCGACTGATGTCGTCGTGCGCGTTTCTTCATTGTTCGGAAAAATTGAAACCTGATTTAGACAACGACGGACAACGAGCTAGAACGAAGGACGCCTCTCGACGACAATAGAACTTGTAGGCGGCGCGGCGAAACAGAGTTGGCTCTGGAGAAACAGTCGAAGCGAACCAGTGGCGCACGCGTCTTTTTTGTCTCGTATCCCCAAAACAAGTTCATGTGTTTCGGACAGGTAATTACCGTTTATTACCGTTCTTACTCCTAGGAATCAGAAAATTCTCACTTTCAAAGTAACTACGATCTAGGGCATTTATAGTTTGTAACGCCATTGTTGACTGCCCGAAAATAAATGAGGCGTCAACCCGTCACAACTCATCCGGCTAGCGTCAGATGTTTAACATGAGGAAAAGGTTGTGGGTAAGGTCATGACGTATTTTCACATTCAGGCTTCGATAAGGTTTCCCATGTCTGAGGTATAAAGGCATCAGTAAAGTTTCACAACCCTAATCAGAAATCAATGAATAAATTAATCGACACGATTTAATAGTCTTAGGAATGCAATAACTTTACTTTTACCGGACTTGAGTGTAACCGCTGTACTGCAAGAAGTGGTGGGGGAAAGCAAATACGATGATAAGGTAAGAATAATGAACTAAAGGTGAGAAAAACAAAGTTCGATCTGATGCAAAAGGCATATCAGTGGTAGACACAGATATTACCGACCCACCCTAAATTCACCTACTTAACTATTAAGGGATACAAAATTCACAAAATGGTGGTATTGCTGAACTGGCGCTCATAACTTCATAAAAAAACAGTCCTTGAAAGCTAGTGAATATTAATGTTATTAATATTATTATGATGTTATTACTACCACTATGAAAACCTTGGCTGCTAGGTGTGTACAAGGTGTGGACGTGCACACGCTAGGGGAACCTATTGAGGTCCCTCTTAACCCACAACATCAATGAAAAGGCCACGGACACGAGGCTCCAATCATCAGGACTCGATACCTGGGATGCGCCCCGGACAGACATATCCATAGATGTTCCCTTAAAAACACTAAGATACTTCTAAGACACACATAAGATACTTCCTAAGATACTGATGCTTCTAAGACACTTCTCAGGATACTAAGATACTCCCAAGGAAGACACTGCCTGAAAAAACAGACAGGGCTAATGTAAATCACACTGTATTATTATTATCCTTAAATAAACGGCGTATAATCCGGAAGAAAAAACTCTAAACAAGTACTTGTATTTTACTGCAAGAAACGACTAAATGGAATGAAAATAAGCTTCTTAGATGTTTGCACCACTACCTGCGGTAAAACTGAATTCAGAAATTAACATATTGACGGTAAACTAACAGCTAATAGTGTAATAGGAAAAGAATAGAGTGAACAAAAAATGATATTGTCAAATCTCAGCTATCGGGCCAAAAATGAACAATTAGGGAATGTGCAACGATAGAAAATATTCTAAGATTGTTTACTCACCATGTGAAAAATATCCCACCCTAATTTACTACCCCATCGTGCCACCTGCGCGGTGAATTTCTGGTCACTTGCGACTGCCGAAAACTGATAACAGCTTTAAGAAACCAGTATCATGTCGCCGTATCAGAGATGGTTGCAGAACTAGCCATGGGCGTACCATCCATAAGTGACGAGGGGCGCCAACATAGGATATATTACTAGTAAGGGATCAAAGGTCCGTTACCAATTCTGAAGTGAAGCCTGATGCTTCAACATTAAATTTTAGAATGAATTTATGCTGCTAATTTCATTGTTTTGTATACGCAGCTCAAATCATCTTCCCAATTTTCAAGTTATTTACTGTCCCCTCACTTCCTTGCAGTCCTGACTCCCAAGATTTCAATAATCCTCACTGTTAATGTACGATCTAGGGCATTTGTAGTTCTAAAGTGAAGTATGATATAATAATATAATATATTCTAATCATTTTAGTCGCAACATTTTGTTCTGGACTCTTTCTAAAAAACTAGTTTCGAGAAGAATCAGCACCATGAAAATTTTGTGTCTCAGATTTGAAATGTTTCAAGTTATCTTTATCTGGGGCTTTCTAGCGATTTCTGCAAGACTGATATTTGGCAACATTTTTAACGTTAATTTCATGGACTTTCTGTTCTACCACCGCGAAGAAAAGTGACCTAGGTTAGGTTAGGTTAGGGGGGTCAAACGTATAGACCGGGTTAGGTAGCCCCAACACTGCAGCCATTGGCTTATTGTATTGTCCTGTGCGCTTGTTAATCCGTGAAGAGTTTTGTGACCTTGATAAGATCCAAGAGTCTCTTCACGATATCTCGATTGGGGAGTGATTTGGGGTTGTTTGGCCCTATCAGTCTGAATCTCCACCAGCGTAGAGCCTCACATTCAAAGATTATGTGAGAGGCTGTTTCGTCGTCCTCGTCACATAGTCTGCATATTGGGTTTTCTTTGAAGATCCCTAATGTGTGTAGATGTTTTCTTAGGCTGCAGTGTCCGGTTAGGAGGCCGGTTATTAGCCTAGTTTCTTTCCTATTTAGTTTTAGGATCTCTTCAGCTAGTTTTGGTGTGGGTTGTTTCACCATCAGCTTGCTGTATCTGAGCTTTGGATGTGACTGCCAGTATTTTAGGTGCTGTGAATGCACCCACTGGTTTATCGTAGTTTTTACCAAAGACCTTGAAATGCCTATCGCCGGTTCGGGGCCGGTAAAGCTGGATGCCGATCCGTTTCGTGCTAAGGTGTCTGCTTTTTCGTTCCCTTTAATTCCCTTGTGACCTGGCACCCATTTCAGGGTTACCTTGTTCGTGGCACTAAGTTTTTTGAGGTTTTCTAAGCATTCCCAGACGAGTTTGGATTTGATTTGGCAGCCGTTAAGAGCTTTAATCGACGCTTGGCTATCCGAGCAGATAAGAATGTTTTTACTTTTGTATTCCCTTCTTATGTTTTCTCTCAGACAAAAGTCGAAATCATGATTAATTTGATTTTTGTCATTAGGCAATTTCTTGTTCTTCTTTGTTCTCATATGAATAGTTTTTCCAAGACTTTTTCCTGTAACAGGAACTTTGTTCTGTTAGGAAATAAACACTTTACTTTACAATGCCCCTTAGCTGTCCCTCTTTTCTCCCGCCCGTGGTGACGACACTTTCTTTTCTTTCGGCGTGGTGTCGTGTGTCGCAAAAGCCTGAGCGCTCTCTCGGAGATTACCGACGTTTACGAGGGTGTAAAGCGGAGGGGTGGGAAAGAAAGAGACTCCAAGAAAGGGTACAGCGACTCTCTAATAAGATTGTATCTGTAACTCATTACTGGCGGAGCAGCAGCCTCCTCAGGAAACTTGTCTGTCGCTCGCGAGCGCCAAATTCAATTTTAATGTCTGCAAACGAGTTTAGCAGACGTATATACACACTCCAGCCGGGGAGATAGATGAAGAATGTTTGCGGATGATGTCGTTGCCGAGGTTTAAGCGACACCTAACTGTCATGAGCACAGCTTTACACACTCACGAAAGAAGAGAACCCGGTGTTTTTGTTAATTGAAAAGTGATCCAATTGTGTTTTAAGTCGAGAAACCTGTGTTTGGTTATAGAAAGGATACTATCAGGCAACCAAAAAAGTTCGTGCGGTTTTGAAGGATAAGAAACAGTTACACAAAAAATGGGTTGAACTCAGATTTATTCAGAAAAATAATCACCCTCAGCTAGTGTTATTACCCTTTCCTATCTAGACACGGACTCCCTAATCCTGAGGTTCACCCGCAAAAATCTTAAAAATCTTTATTTGATCTTCCATGACGATGAAACCCTGTGTCCTAGATGATGTGAGGTCCCTATTTACAAATTCGGCTGCTGTTTTGAGCTTCAAGCTCGATTAACGAAAATGTAAAATTTTGGACTCCCAGATCCTGAGGTTCATCCGCAAAAAATCTAAAATCTTTATTTGATCTTCGATGAGGACGAAACTTCGTCTCCTAGATGACTTGAGGATATTTTTTACAAATTCGGCAGCTGTTTTGAGTTTCCAGCTCGATTAACGAAAATGGAAAATTTCGGACTTCCAAATCCTGACGTTGACCCGCAAAAAATCCAAAATTTTTATTTGATCTTCTATAAGGACGAAACTTCGTGTCCTAGATGACTCGAGGATATTCTTCACAAATCCGGCTACTGTTTTGAGTTTCCAGCTCGATTAACGAAAATGGAAAATTTCGGACTCCCGAATCCTGAGGTTCACCTGCAAAAAATAAAAAATCTGTATTTGATCTTCCATGAGGACGAAACCTCGTGTCCTAGATGATTTGAGGACACTATTTACAAATCCAGCTGCTGTTTTGAGTTTCCAGCTCGATTAACGACAATGGAAAATTTCGGACTTCCAGATCCTGAGGTTCACCCGCAAAAAATCTAAAACCTTTATTTGATCTTCTATGAGGACGAAACTTCGTGTACTAGATGATTCAAGGATATTATTCACAAATCCGGCTGCTGTTTTGAGTTTCCAGCTCGATTAACGAAAATGGAAAATTTCGGACCCTCAGATTCTGAGGTTCACCCGCAAAAAATCTAAAATCTTCATTTGATCTTCTATGAGGACGAAACTTCGTGTACTAGATGACTTGAGGATATTATTCACAAATCCGGCTGCTGTTTTGATTTTCCAGCTCGATTAACGACAATGGAAAATTTCGGACTTCCAGATCCTGAGGTTCACCCGCAAAAAATCTAAAACCTTTATTTGATCTTCTATGAGGACGAAACTTCGTGTACTAGATGATTCAAGGATATTATTCACAAATCCGGCTGCTGTTTTGAGTTTCCAGCTCGATTAACGAAAATGGAAAATTTCGGACCCTCAGATTCTGAGGTTCACCCGCAAAAAATCTAAAATCTTCATTTGATCTTCTATGAGGACGAAACTTCGTGTCCTAGATGATTCAAGGATATTATTCACAAATCCGGCTGCTGTTTTGAGTTTCCAGCTCGATTAACGAAAATGGAAAATTTCGGACCCTCAGATTCTGAGGTTCACCCGCAAAAAATCTAAAATCTTCATTTGATCTTCTATAAGGACGAAACTTCGTGTCCTAGATGATTCAAGGATATTATTCACAAATCCGGATACTGTTTTGAGTTTCCAGCTCGATTAACGAAAATGGAAAATTTCGGACTCCCGAATCCTGAGGTTCACCCGCAAAAAATAAAAAACCTGTATTTGATCTTCCATGAGGACGAAACCTCGTGTCCTAGATGATTTGAGGACACTATTTACAAATCCAGCTGCTGTTTTGAGTTTCCAGCTCGATTAACGACAATGGAAAATTTCGGACTTCCAGATCCTTAGGTTCACCCGCAAAAAATCTAAAACCTTTATTTGATCTTCTATGAGGACGAAACTTCGTGTACTAGATGACTTGAGGATATTATTCACAAATCCGGCTGCTGTTTTGAGTTTCCAGCTCGATTAACGAAAATGGAAAATTTCGGACTTCCAGATCCTGAGGTTCACCCGCAAAAAAATCTAAAATCGTTATTTGATCTTCTATGAGGACGAAACTTCGTGTACTAGATGACTTGAGGATATTATTCACAAATCCGGCTGCTGTTTTGAGTTTCCAGCTCGATTAACGACAATGGAAAATTTCGGACTTCCAGATCCTGAGGTTCACCCGCAAAAAAATCTAAAATCGTTATTTGATCTTCTATGAGGACGAAACTTCGTGTACTAGATGACTTGAGGATATTATTCACAAATCCGGCTGCTGTTTTGAGTTTCCAGCTCGATTAACGAAAATGGAAAATTTCGGACTTCCAGATCCTGAGGTTCACCCGCAAAAAATCTAAAACCTTTATTTGATCTTCTATGAGGACGAAACTTCGTGTACTAGATGACTTGAGGATATTATTCACAAATCCGGCTGCTGTTTTGAGTTTCCAGCTCGATTAACGAAAATGGAAAATTTCGGACTTCCAGATCCTGAGGTTCACCCGCAAAAAAATCTAAAATCGTTATTTGATCTTCTATGAGGACGAAACTTCGTGTCCTAGATGACTTGAGGATATTATTCACAAATCCGGCTGCTGTTTTGAGTTTCCAGCTCGATTAACGACAATGGAAAATTTCGGACTTCCAGATCCTGAGGTTCACCCGCAAAAAAATCTAAAATCGTCATTTGATCTTCTATGAGGACGAAACTTCGTGTACTAGATGACTTGAGGATATTATTCACAAATCCGGCTGCTGTTTTGAGTTTCCAGCTCGATTAACGACAATGGAAAATTTCGGACTTCCAGATCCTTAGGTTCACCCGCAAAAAATCTAAAACCTTTATTTGATCTTCTATGAGGACGAAACTTCGTGTCCTAGATGATTCAAGGATATTATTCACAAATCCGGCTGCTGTTTTGAGTTTCCAGCTCGATTAACGAAAATGGAAAATTTCGGACTTCCAGATCCTGAGGTTCACCCGCAAAAAATCTAAAACCTTTATTTGATCTTCTATGAGGACGAAACTTCGTGTACTAGATGACTTGAGGATATTATTCACAAATCCGGCTGCTGTTTTGAGTTTCCAGCTCGATTAACGAAAATGGAAAATTTCGGACTTCCAGATCCTGAGGTTCACCCGCAAAAAATCTAAAACCTTTATTTGATCTTCTATGAGGACGAAACTTCGTGTACTAGATGACTTGAGGATATTATTCACAAATCCGGCTGCTGTTTTGAGTTTCCAGCTCGATTAACGACAATGGAAAATTTCGGACTTCCAGATCCTTAGGTTCACCCGCAAAAAATCTAAAACCTTTATTTGATCTTCTATGAGGACGAAACTTCGTGTCCTAGATGATTCAAGGATATTATTCACAAATCCGGCTGCTGTTTTGAGTTTCCAGCTCGATTAACGAAAATGGAAAATTTCGGACTTCCAGATCCTGAGGTTCACCCGCAAAAAATCTAAAACCTTTATTTGATCTTCTATGAGGACGAAACTTCGTGTACTAGATGACTTGAGGATATTATTCACAAATCCGGCTGCTGTTTTGAGTTTCCAGCTCGATTAACGACAATGGAAAATTTCGGACTTCCAGATCCTGAGGTTCACCCGCAAAAAAATCTAAAATCGTTATTTGATCTTCTATGAGGACGAAACTTCGTGTACTAGATGACTTGAGGATATTATTCACAAATCCGGCTGCTGTTTTGAGTTTCCAGCTCGATTAACGACAATGGAAAATTTCGGACTTCCAGATCCTTAGGTTCACCCGCAAAAAATCTAAAACCTTTATTTGATCTTCTATGAGGACGAAACTTCGTGTCCTAGATGATTCAAGGATATTATTCACAAATCCGGCTGCTGTTTTGAGTTTCCAGCTCGATTAACGAAAATGGAAAATTTCGGACTTCCAGATCCTGAGGTTCACCCGCAAAAAATCTAAAACCTTTATTTGATCTTCTATGAGGACGAAACTTCGTGTACTAGATGACTTGAGGATATTATTCACAAATCCGGCTGCTGTTTTGAGTTTCCAGCTCGATTAACGAAAATGGAAAATTTCGGACTTCCAGATCCTGAGGTTCACCCGCAAAAAAATCTAAAATCGTTATTTGATCTTCTATGAGGACGAAACTTCGTGTACTAGATGACTTGAGGATATTATTCACAAATCCGGCTGCTGTTTTGAGTTTCCAGCTCGATTAACGACAATGGAAAATTTCGGACTTCCAGATCCTGAGGTTCACCCGCAAAAAAATCTAAAATCGTTATTTGATCTTCTATGAGGACGAAACTTCGTGTACTAGATGACTTGAGGATATTATTCACAAATCCGGCTGCTGTTTTGAGTTTCCAGCTCGATTAACGACAATGGAAAATTTCGGACTTCCAGATCCTTAGGTTCACCCGCAAAAAAATCTAAAATCGTTATTTGATCTTCTATGAGGACGAAACTTCGTGTCCTAGATGATTCAAGGATATTATTCACAAATCCGGCTGCTGTTTTGAGTTTCCAGCTCGATTAACGACAATGGAAAATTTCGGACTTCCAGATCCTGAGGTTCACCCGCAAAAAAATCTAAAATCGTTATTTGATCTTCTATGAGGACGAAACTTTGTGTCCTAGATGACTTGAGGATATTATTCACAAATCCGGCTGCTGTTTTGAGTTTCCAGCTCGATTAACGACAATGGAAAATTTCGGACTTCCAGATCCTTAGGTTCACCCGCAAAAAATCTAAAACCTTTATTTGATCTTCTATGAGGACGAAACTTCGTGTCCTAGATGATTCAAGGATATTATTCACAAATCCGGCTGCTGTTTTGAGTTTCCAGCTCGATTAACGAAAATGGAAAATTTCGGACTTCCAGATCCTGAGGTTCACCCGCAAAAAATCTAAAACCTTTATTTGATCTTCTATGAGGACGAAACTTCGTGTACTAGATGACTTGAGGATATTATTCACAAATCCGGCTGCTGTTTTGAGTTTCCAGCTCGATTAACGAAAATGGAAAATTTCGGACTTCCAGATCCTGAGGTTCACCCGCAAAAAAATCTAAAATCGTTATTTGATCTTCTATGAGGACGAAACTTCGTGTACTAGATGACTTGAGGATATTATTCACAAATCCGGCTGCTGTTTTGAGTTTCCAGCTCGATTAACGACAATGGAAAATTTCGGACTTCCAGATCCTTAGGTTCACCCGCAAAAAATCTAAAACCTTTATTTGATCTTCTATGAGGACGAAACTTCGTGTCCTAGATGATTCAAGGATATTATTCACAAATCCGGCTGCTGTTTTGAGTTTCCAGCTCGATTAACGAAAATGGAAAATTTCGGACTTCCAGATCCTTAGGTTCACCCGCAAAAAAATCTAAAATCGTTATTTGATCTTCTATGAGGACGAAACTTCGTGTACTAGATGACTTGAGGATATTATTCACAAATCCGGCTGCTGTTTTGAGTTTCCAGCTCGATTAACGACAATGGAAAATTTCGGACTTCCAGATCCTTAGGTTCACCCGCAAAAAATCTAAAACCTTTATTTGATCTTCTATGAGGACGAAACTTCGTGTCCTAGATGATTCAAGGATATTATTCACAAATCCGGCTGCTGTTTTGAGTTTCCAGCTCGATTAACGAAAATGGAAAATTTCGGACTTCCAGATCCTGAGGTTCACCCGCAAAAAAATCTAAAATCGTTATTTGATCTTCTATGAGGACGAAACTTCGTGTACTAGATGACTTGAGGATATTATTCACAAATCCGGCTGCTGTTTTGAGTTTCCAGCTCGATTAACGAAAATGGAAAATTTCGGACTTCCAGATCCTGAGGTTCACCCGCAAAAAAATCTAAAATCGTTATTTGATCTTCTATGAGGACGAAACTTCGTGTACTAGATGACTTGAGGATATTATTCACAAATCCGGCTGCTGTTTTGAGTTTCCAGCTCGATTAACGACAATGGAAAATTTCGGACTTCCAGATCCTTAGGTTCACCCGCAAAAAATCTAAAACCTTTATTTGATCTTCTATGAGGACGAAACTTCGTGTCCTAGATGATTCAAGGATATTATTCACAAATCCGGCTGCTGTTTTGAGTTTCCAGCTCGATTAACGAAAATGGAAAATTTCGGACTTCCAGATCCTGAGGTTCACCCGCAAAAAATCTAAAACCTTTATTTGATCTTCTATGAGGACGAAACTTCGTGTACTAGATGACTTGAGGATATTATTCACAAATCCGGCTGCTGTTTTGAGTTTCCAGCTCGATTAACGAAAATGGAAAATTTCGGACTTCCAGATCCTGAGGTTCACCCGCAAAAAAATCTAAAATCGTTATTTGATCTTCTATGAGGACGAAACTTCGTGTACTAGATGACTTGAGGATATTATTCACAAATCCGGCTGCTGTTTTGAGTTTCCAGCTCGATTAACGAAAATGGAAAATTTCGGACTTCCAGATCCTGAGGTTCACCCGCAAAAAAAACTAAAATCGTTATTTGATCTTCTATGAGGACGAAACTTCGTGTACTAGATGACTTGAGGATATTATTCACAAATCCGGCTGCTGTTTTGAGTTTCCAGCTCGATTAACGACAATGGAAAATTTCGGACTTCCAGATCCTTAGGTTCACCCGCAAAAAATCTAAAACCTTTATTTGATCTTCTATGAGGACGAAACTTCGTGTCCTAGATGATTCAAGGATATTATTCACAAATCCGGCTGCTGTTTTGAGTTTCCAGCTCGATTAACGAAAATGGAAAATTTCGGACTTCCAGATCCTGAGGTTCACCCGCAAAAAATCTAAAACCTTTATTTGATCTTCTATGAGGACGAAACTTCGTGTACTAGATGACTTGAGGATATTATTCACAAATCCGGCTGCTGTTTTGAGTTTCCAGCTCGATTAACGAAAATGGAAAATTTCGGACTTCCAGATCCTGAGGTTCACCCGCAAAAAATCTAAAACCTTTATTTGATCTTCTATGAGGACGAAACTTCGTGTACTAGATGACTTGAGGATATTATTCACAAATCCGGCTGCTGTTTTGAGTTTCCAGCTCGATTAACGACAATGGAAAATTTCGGACTTCCAGATCCTGAGGTTCACCCGCAAAAAAATCTAAAATCGTTATTTGATCTTCTATGAGGACGAAACTTCGTGTACTAGATGACTTGAGGATATTATTCACAAATCCGGCTGCTGTTTTGAGTTTCCAGCTCGATTAACGAAAATGGAAAATTTCGGACTTCCAGATCCTGAGGTTCACCCGCAAAAAATCTAAAACCTTTATTTGATCTTCTATGAGGACGAAACTTCGTGTACTAGATGACTTGAGGATATTATTCACAAATCCGGCTGCTGTTTTGAGTTTCCAGCTCGATTAACGACAATGGAAAATTTCGGACTTCCAGATCCTTAGGTTCACCCGCAAAAAATCTAAAACCTTTATTTGATCTTCTATGAGGACGAAACTTCGTGTTCTAGATGATTCAAGGATATTATTCACAAATCCGGCTGCTGTTTTGAGTTTCCAGCTCGATTAACGAAAATGGAAAATTTCGGACTTCCAGATCCTGAGGTTCACCCGCAAAAAATCTAAAACCTTTATTTGATCTTCTATGAGGACGAAACTTCGTGTACTAGATGACTTGAGGATATTATTCACAAATCCGGCTGCTGTTTTGAGTTTCCAGCTCGATTAACGACAATGGAAAATTTCGGACTTCCAGATCCTGAGGTTCACCCGCAAAAAAATCTAAAATCGTTATTTGATCTTCTATGAGGACGAAACTTCGTGTACTAGATGACTTGAGGATATTATTCACAAATCCGGCTGCTGTTTTGAGTTTCCAGCTCGATTAACGACAATGGAAAATTTCGGACTTCCAGATCCTGAGGTTCACCCGCAAAAAAATCTAAAATCGTTATTTGATCTTCTATGAGGACGAAACTTTGTGTCCTAGATGACTTGAGGATATTATTCACAAATCCGGCTGCTGTTTTGAGTTTCCAGCTCGATTAACGACAATGGAAAATTTCGGACTTCCAGATCCTGAGGTTCACCCGCAAAAAAATCTAAAATCGTTATTTGATCTTCTATGAGGACGAAACTTCGTGTACTAGATGACTTGAGGATATTATTCACAAATCCGGCTGCTGTTTTGAGTTTCCAGCTCGATTAACGACAATGGAAAATTTCGGACTTCCAGATCCTGAGGTTCACCCGCAAAAAAATCTAAAATCGTTATTTGATCTTCTATGAGGACGAAACTTCGTGTACTAGATGACTTGAGGATATTATTCACAAATCCGGCTGCTGTTTTGAGTTTCCAGCTCGATTAACGACAATGGAAAATTTCGGACTTCCAGATCCTGAGGTTCACCCGCAAAAAAATCTAAAATCGTTATTTGATCTTCTATGAGGACGAAACTTTGTGTCCTAGATGACTTGAGGATATTATTCACAAATCCGGCTGCTGTTTTGAGTTTCCAGCTCGATTAACGAAAATGGAAAATTTCGGACTTCCAGATCCTGAGGTTCACCCGCAAAAAAATCTAAAATCGTTATTTGATCTTCTATGAGGACGAAACTTTGTGTCCTAGATGACTTGAGGATATTATTCACAAATCCGGCTGCTGTTTTGAGTTTCCAGCTCGATTAACGACAATGGAAAATTTCGGACTTCCAGATCCTGAGGTTCACCCGCAAAAAAATCTAAAATCGTTATTTGATCTTCTATGAGGACGAAACTTCGTGTACTAGATGACTTGAGGATATTATTCACAAATCCGGCTGCTGTTTTGAGTTTCCAGCTCGATTAACGAAAATGGAAAATTTCGGACTTCCAGATCCTGAGGTTCACCCGCAAAAAATCTAAAACCTTTATTTGATCTTCTATGAGGACGAAACTTCGTGTACTAGATGACTTGAGGATATTATTCACAAATCCGGCTGCTGTTTTGAGTTTCCAGCTCGATTAACGACAATGGAAAATTTCGGACTTCCAGATCCTGAGGTTCACCCGCAAAAAAATCTAAAATCGTTATTTGATCTTCCATGAGGACGAAACTTCGTGTACTAGATGACTTGAGGATATTATTCACAAATCCGGCTGCTGTTTTGAGTTTCCAGCTCGATTAACGACAATGGAAAATTTCGGACTTCCAGATCCTGAGGTTCACCCGCAAAAAAATCTAAAATCGTTATTTGATCTTCTATGAGGACGAAACTTTGTGTCCTAGATGACTTGAGGATATTATTCACAAATCCGGCTGCTGTTTTGAGTTTCCAGCTCGATTAACGAAAATGGAAAATTTCGGACTTCCAGATCCTGAGGTTCACCCGCAAAAAAATCTAAAATCGTTATTTGATCTTCTATGAGGACGAAACTTCGTGTCCTAGATGATTCAAGGATATTATTCACAAATCCGGCTGCTGTTTTGAGTTTCCAGCTCGATTAACGAAAATGGAAAATTTCGGACTTCCAGATCCTGAGGTTCACCCGCAAAAAATCTAAAACCTTTATTTGATCTTCTATGAGGACGAAACTTCGTGTACTAGATGACTTGAGGATATTATTCACAAATCCGGCTGCTGTTTTGAGTTTCCAGCTCGATTAACGAAAATGGAAAATTTCGGACTTCCAGATCCTGAGGTTCACCCGCAAAAAAATCTAAAATCGTTATTTGATCTTCTATGAGGACGAAACTTCGTGTACTAGATGACTTGAGGATATTATTCACAAATCCGGCTGCTGTTTTGAGTTTCCAGCTCGATTAACGACAATGGAAAATTTCGGACTTCCAGATCCTTAGGTTCACCCGCAAAAAATCTAAAACCTTTATTTGATCTTCTATGAGGACGAAACTTCGTGTCCTAGATGATTCAAGGATATTATTCACAAATCCGGCTGCTGTTTTGAGTTTCCAGCTCGATTAACGAAAATGGAAAATTTCGGACTTCCAGATCCTGAGGTTCACCCGCAAAAAATCTAAAACCTTTATTTGATCTTCTATGAGGACGAAACTTCGTGTCCTAGATGATTCAAGGATATTATTCACAAATCCGGCTGCTGTTTTGAGTTTCCAGCTCGATTAACGAAAATGGAAAATTTCGGACTCCCGAATCCTGAGGTTCACCCGCAAAAAAATCTAAAATCTTTATTTGATCTTCTATGACGACGAAACCTTGTGTCCTAGATGACTTGAGGATACTATTTACAAATCCGGCTGCTGTTTTGAGTTTCAAGCTCGATTAACGAAAATAGAAAATTTCGGACTCCCAGATCCTGAGGTTCACCCGCAAAAAATCTAAAATCTTTATTTGATTTTCTATGAGGACGAAACTTCGTGTCCTAGATGAGTTGAGGATATTATTCACAAATCGGGCTGCTGTTTTGAGTTTGCAGCTCGATTAAAGAAAATGGAAAATTTCGGACTCCCAGATCCTGAGGTTCACCCGCAAAAAATCTAAAATCTTTTTTTTGATCTTCTATGAGAACGAGACTTCATGTCATAGATGACTTGAGGATATTATTCACAAATCCGGCTGCTGTTTTGAGTTTCCAGCTCGATTAACGAAAATGGAAAATTTGGGCCTCCCGAATCCTGAGGTTCACCCGCAAAGAATCTAAAATCTTTATTTGATCTTCCATAAGGACGAAACTTCGTGTCCTAGATGACTTGAGGATATTATTCACAAATCCAGCTGCTGTTTTGAGTTTCCAGCTCAATTAACGAAAGTGGAAAATTGCGGATTCCCAGATCCTGAGGTTCACCCGCAAAAAATCTAAAATTTGTATTTGATCTTCTATGAGGACGAAACTTTGTGTCCTAGATGACTTGAGGATATTATTCACAAATCCGGCTGCTGTTTTGAGTTTCCAGCTCGATTAACGAAAATGGAAAATTTGGGCCTCCCGAATCCTGAGGTTCACCCGCAAAGAAACTAAAATCTTTATTTGATCTTCCATAGGGACGAAACTTCGTGTCCTAGATGACTTGCGGATATTATTCACAAATCCAGCTGCTGTTTTGAGTTTCCAGCTCAATTAACGAAAGTGGAAAATTGCGGATTCCCAGATCCTGAGGTTCACCCGCAAAAAATCTAAAATTTGTATTTGATCTTCTATGAGGACGAAACTTTGTGTCCTAGATGACTTGAGGATATTATCCACAAATCCGGCTGCTGTTTTGAGTTTCCAGCTCGATTAACGAAAATGGAAAATTTGGGCCTCCCGAATCCTGAGATTCACCCGCAAAGAATCTAAAATCTTTATTTGATCTTCCATAAGGACGAAACTTAGTGTCCTAGATGATTTGAGTATATTATTCACAAATCCAGCTGCTGTTTTGAGTTTACAGCTCAATTAACGAAAGTGGAAAATTGCGGATTCCCACATCCTGAGGTTCACCCGCAAAAAATCTAAAATTTGTATTTGATCTTCTATGAGGACGAAACTTTGTGTCCTAGATGACTTGAGGATATTATTCACAAATCCGGCTGCTGTTTTGAGTTTCCAGTTCAATTAACGAAAATGGAAAATTCCGGACTCCCAGATCCTGAGGTTCACCCGCAAAGAATCTAAAATCTTTATTTGATCTTCCATAAGGACGAAACTTCGTGTCCTAGATGACTTGAGGATATTATTCACAAATCCAGTTGCTGTTTTGAGTTTCCAGCTCAATTAACGATAGTGGAAAATTGCGGATTCCCACATCCTGAGGTTCACCCGCAAAAAATCTAAAATTTGTATTTGATCTTCTATGAGGACGAAACTTTGTGTCCTAGATGACTTGAGGATAGTATTCACAAATCCGGCTGCTGTTTTGAGTTTCCAGCTCAATTAACGAAAATGGAAAATTCCGGACTCCCAGATCCTGAGGTTCACCCGCAAAGAATCTAAAATCTTTATTTGATCTTCCATAAGGACGAAACTTCGTGTCCTAGATGACTTGAGGATATTATTCACAAATCCAGTTGCTGTTTTGAGTTTCCAGCTCAATTGACGATAGTGGAAAATTGCGGATTCCCACATCCTGAGGTTCACCCGCAAAAAATCTAAAATTTGTATTTGATCTTCTATGAGGACGAAACTTTGTGTCCTAGATGACTTGAGGATATTATTCACAAATCCGGCTGCTGTTTTGAGTTTCCAGCTTAATTAACGAAAATGGAAAATTTCGGACTCCCAGATCCTGAGGTTCACCCGCAAAAAATCTAAAATTTTTATTTGATCCTCTATGAGGACAAAACTTCGTGTCCTAGATGACTTGAGGATATTATTTACAAATCCGGCTGCTGTTTTGAGTTTCAAGCTCGATTAACGAAAATGGAAAATTTCGGACTCCCGAATCCTTAGGTTCAGCCGCAAAAAATCTAAAATTTTTATTTGACCTTCTAAGACGACGAAACCTCGTGTCCTAGATGACTTGAGGATATTATTTACAGATCCAGCTGCTGTTTTGAATTTCCAGATCGATTAACGAAAATGGAAAATTTCGTCTCCCAGATCCTGAGGTTCACCCGCAAAAAATCTAAAATTTTTATGTGATGTTCTGTGACGACGAAACCTCGTGTCCTAGATGACTTGTTTCCGGAGGTTTAGAACAAAAAAAATGTATCTTCAATTCTCGTTTTACTGGTAATATAGTGAAGAACACTGAGGAGCGCTACTTCTGCAACGACAGAGGGTCAGCACTCTCGCTAATATTCGAAACCGTCGTCGTAGAACGTTTTAAACGGATTTCCGGGAACGATAAGGAAGAAATTTAATTTTAGTTCCAAGATTTAAATCTACATCTCTAAGCAATTAGTCGGGTTGCACAAATCCAGATTTTCTGTGACAAATTTAACTGGTGTTTATCCTTGGTAATTTAATTACCTCAGAGATTCGCAATTTGCTTCAATTTGCCTTCCGCTAATCCAATTTCGTTACTTAATTCATACTTTAATGAAAGACATCCTCGCAATTTTTTTTACTTATCTTTTGAACTAAATATGAAGATGCTGGTGTCTTAGATTAGTCGATAATATGGAACTGGAGTTTGGCCATGGCTATATTGGAGACTGCTAAAAATGTTTGAATGTTTGCAAACTCTTTCAATTTTATTTTGTAAGTAAGCATTATTAGATCTGGATCTATATTGCACAGTAGAGGCAAAGAAATCCCAGCTGGATGATCAAGGTACTGACGAGCAATAATTGAATGAAAATCTAAAAAGTTTCAAAATAAAAAATATGAATTATAGCTTTTTGAATATCGATAAGAATTTAAAAATTTTGTGTATTTTGAAACTTGATACATCCACAAAGACGATATTCGAATTGGACCGTAAAGTAAGGTGACCATTCGTCCCGGATTTTGTGGGATTGTCCCGTTTTCAGACGAGCCACATAACCCACAGTGACATATAAATTTTGACATGTGACGTCACAATAATGCGTCGGTGGAGGTGTGTTTCTATCTTTAGTTGTGACGTCACACAAGCAGTGTCCGGGCTAGATCTTTCTAAGCGCCGCGCCGTCCCGCATTGCCGTCAGAAAAAAAATGGTCACTATACCGTAAAGTAAAGAATAAAAGCAAGGTTTTATTTTTAAACCGGTAGAGAGCCGTTTATGAACACCAAGACAATTGAAGTTTCCTATTACGATGTAGGAAGCGAAAAGGAAACGTGTTCAAAGTATTCAAGCAAACTACCTTTTTGGACCGTAATTATTATTTTTGAGTACACCAGAGATATCCATTTCCTTGGCAGTAGAGCTCAGAGAATCTTCTCGAGCATCTTTCTTTTTTAATTCTCCGTTCGGTGATTCCAAAGGCAATCTTGCTTATAATATAGTTCCAATAATTTCCTCCTCCTTTCCGACCATTTGTACATGTACTTGTACATGTGCCGCGGGTTCTTCACTGTTTACAAACGTTGAACGCCAATTCACACGTTTCAAGACAAGTTTGCACTTGAAAGCGATCGGTGATGATTTGTCAGTTGGGTCAAACTTCTGTTGATCAACAAAAAAGTTGATCAACTATATTGGAGGAAAGGAAGGGTCATTTCTTGTTGATCAACTACAGTTGATCGTGAGAACACGCCTTAATGCAAACCCCAATGGACAAGCAACTGATAACTGTACTGAGTGTCAAAAATGATATCATAATCGGCAATGGGAATGCACGTTCAGAATTTCATCCGCATGAACAAAATGGTGGCAGCTCGCGCGTAATGCGCCGCGATTTGAATTGTTTTCATTTGGAACTGCAACTCCTGCAACTATTCCGTTGTTGGTTGGTGCGCAATGCAGTCCTGTTATTTGCTTTTATAGTCCTGTAGGGTTTCTAAATGGACTGTAGAGTTGAAAATTGCCGCGATTTATATTATCACCGCTGCTGCACCGATTGCGTTTTCAGACAACACCATACCTGGTGACGTAGCATGCAGTGAGATCGACACCTGATATGGGGCTGGTAGCTAAAGTTATTAACTATGACTATGAGTATACAACTAAAAAGAAATCCAATGGGCTTATACCACATTTTTGGTTTATTGGCTTAAACGAACCCTGACACCACGTAGATGCCATAGATAATTTTACAAATTTTTTCTATCGTCTTTATAACCGAAAAAAATTGCTCTAAATATTGAATCTTTTGAATCCATAGACTTCTCGCCCAGGTCGTGACGTCACCTGTAGGGAACCAATAAGAACTCACTGGTACAAAACAATAGCATCCGCTCATAGTCATCGGACCACGAAAGGACGCTTCTCATTGCTTCCCTACAGGTGACGTCATCATCGGCTATTTCAAATTACAGTACAATATTCTTTTTAGTGTTATTATCATTTGGATCAAGTTTTCTGCTGACTTTTTACAGTAAACGGTCCTATGTATCATCAAAAATAATTCCGCAGTAAATAAATTGATCAAATTGAAATCACGGTATAGGCCCATTCAAGAATTCTGATAATCTTGTAAAGATATGCTTGCGACAAGAATCTCATTCTAAGAAAATTTGCTTGATAGGGAACTTATGGTTAATTTGAAAAAAAGTATGTGTTTTATTCCAATACACATTTCAAAGAAATATCCTCTGACTGAGAAGTTAATTTTCTTCACAACTAAAATACTTCGACCAAGTATTTCATGGGTTTTAAAGTTTTAGTAAGTTTAGTAAGGATGTCATATTTTCCAAATGAAGATCGCCACAGACCTCATAGTCATTTGTTGTGAATTGGAAATATAAGCAATTGCGGACCAGTTGGCGTAACATATTATTCCTCTAGTTCAAAAGTCCTGGTACATAATATAATGTATACAGGGTGTTCCTAAGTACCATGTATAAACGAATGAACTTAACTGAAATTTCAAATAAACATAGGTCAGCAAATACTTTGTTACCGATCTACTTTGAAGTTTCATATTTTTTTCATTTTTTAACACTCGCAATTTTTATTAATAACTCTCTCAATTTTTGAGGTACTTAGCTAAAATTTAGAATATAAGGAACGCAATATGAGTAACATCATCATCAAACCATTTTTCCATTTTGTTTAGAAACTTTTTTTATTAAACAATCCAGTTATCGAAATAAAGCCATAGCCTACTAGACCATATTTCAAATATATTATTTTCATCTACCTAATAACAGAGAATCCTCTTTTATTTTTTTTCTCGATAAATGTCGGAAATATGAAAAAATTACAAGAGGACAACTAGTTTCTGAGCAAGATAAAACATTTTTTTTAATTTACCTGCAGTTCACCGCAATAAACCTGCAGAATGCTTTGTATAAGCACCTGTATGGTGCCCTTAGATGCTTCCTCCAAGAAGATCAACATCTTAATTTTTCGCCAAGAATATGACATGCTTCACTCATTGTTTTGCTTTCAAGATTATCATATGCTTAATTTAAGATTTCGGTATTCTTTCTTTAAAGACTTTCCCAGCTTTGAGTTGAAAATATTTACATAACTCTACATGATGAAAAATATCACATTCCATAATTTATTTTTATGCGTGTACCCCTATAATTTTAATTTGGCCAATATTATTATGGAAACGAGTGCTACTTTGGAGATTTGTTGGCATCTATTGACAACTTATTACTAACAAACCAATGTTTAATTCAAATCGAAACAATTCGTCTTAACTTTTGCTCTCCTATATATATGCTGTTACTACTATCACTGGCTCTATAGAGTCAAAAACTTCCCCAACTCAATAAATTGTTTTTCTGAAACGTGGTAAGAGATGAGATAGTTGCATTTTCTTTGATGAAAAAAGCAAAGAAAATAGAGTATACTTTATTAAATGGAGAGGCGGACAGACGCAGACGGCTGTGGCAAACAAGGCCATTTTTCAAAAAGCAAATAAGCCATAGTGGGGATGTCTCCGCACGCAGACACGTACGTAGTGGTGTGGCCATAAAACAAACCGGAACCCCCCCTCCCCATACTTCGATGCGGTTGCTCCTAAACGAATATAAATGGGGATGCGTCGAACGAAAAATCTCGCTAATCTCGACCCCCCCTCATCGTAGATTATCTTTCTAATATCACGGGTTGGAGCGTCTGCCGTTAGTACAGGAGGACGGACAGCCATTCCTATGCAGGGGTTTCAATGTATGGATGAAAAAAAGAGATAATTTTTGGTGATGAGAACCATCAATGCACAAGCCTAAAAGCGGGCACTTCTCAGGGGCGGTTTTATGACTGGATTTCGGGGGGGGGGAGGGCATGGTGAAGAGGCAATAGAGCAATGATAAAGATTTTGAGCCATCTTTCGAGCGACGAAACGTGGCTATGTCGTCATATTTACATATACGTCAATTCTTCGTAATGGAATTTTGTGCTTGTTTGGCTAGCCATTATGGGTAGTGAGGTGTTTAGTTAGCCATTGAACGAAATATCAGAACATAAATTTATTTTGTCGGGGGGGGGGGGGGAGGGGGCATGGTCCCCATCTTGTATTTTCAGTTTCAAGCACTTTTGAACCTAGTAGAATCTGCCAGCAGTGTTGGTCTAGTGAAATTTTCACCAGATCTAGTGATTTTTCTGTAATTTATAGCGTTTTCGACTTACTGCCCTATTACCACACTCATAGGAACTGAGTGTCAAAATTATGTTCGTACATTTGACTGCAAAGCTAGTGTGGTTTTTTTTATTTTCGACTTATGCGCTTAATTGCATTAGAGTGCAAATTATCGCCACAAACTCTCTGAGCTCGTGGCGATTTCAGTGCATTTCTGACATCTACAAAATATTAATTATAACCTATTTTACTTGTCTAAGGAAATCATTTTTTGAATCAAGAACTGGGTTGTGGGACAGTATACATAGTAGTATGGATGCTAGGATAGGTTACGGAAGCTACGGGAAGTGTAGTTCAAAGAACTGCGAACATCGTCATCTTTGGATGATGAGGAAATTGAAGCATATCTAGTTAAATTGCAAATAATTGCTGCGTGTGTCCCAAAAATACGAATGTTTGTTGAAGATGTTGTTTATACACTGACGGAAGAAGAGATACAACAAGATATACATAAGTATTTACCGATATAGATAGATATTTATTTTTAGTGCAAAAGCCATATTGCACAAAATGCTGTTAGTTTTTATGTCGATAAATAGAATAAATGATTGAATACGGCGGATTCAAATCATTCAAATTCCAAAACCACCACTGAATGAAATTGAGCTCTCGGGATGCAAAATGACATCAAACTGTCATCAGTTGGCTGACAGAACAGTTACTTGAATTGCACTGAAATTTGGTGTACGTTCGACTTACCAGTTCAGATTTATTGCACTTCTGGGCACTAGACGAGTTTTCAATGTGCACTGTAGTGCAATCGTGGTTAAAATCAGTGCAGTAAGTCGAAAACGGTGTTAGTGAAAACTTTTATTAAAATGTCATATTCTAGTGTGATTTTTTTTAAAGTGACATTTAGCGTCACACATTACTAAAAAACCGCAAACGCTCTCAGATTGAGCAGGAAGGAACTCTACGAAAGCTGGCCAATCGACGTTCAGTGTATACACCTGCAAAAGCTGAGACAGACCCATGATGCAGGAAGTGTGGTATGGCACAGGAAACAGATAAGCATGTTAGAGGTATCTTTGACGGTCCTGTCTTGAGTGAAAGCAGGAATTCCTATCTCAATGTAGGCCAGAAAGGAAGATCAATGCATGTCACAGTTCGCAAAGAACATAGAATGGGATTCTGTCTGATCCCTTTGACTAGGGGTGCACAATAAGTGGCAACTGAACCTTAATCACCTTACCACTAAAAAAAAATCTTAAGGGTCTAGCGCGCAAACTTGATAGTCCAGGTAAATAGGTATATTCCGGTCTTAGAAAGGAAGCGTGGCCACCTGTTCCCTTTCTCCAGCATGTATGTGTAGAAAGAGGGGAGGTGAGTCCAAAGTTCCATAGTTGAGGTCCAAAGGTCACCATAAGCATTTAGAAGCTCCTGACATTACCTCTAAACTTACAGTAATGATTCAAAAAGCAAATTGGAGAAAAAAACTTGCGCTATGTCATTTCGGTGGCCCTATTTTGATATCGTGTTTGGTTGTTAAATTATAGACATTTGAAGAATGTATGATTTTGCATTGCGAGTTCTTTTGCACAATAAAAAACTGTTTTGAAAGAAATGCTCTGATGTGTCATCCACTAAGGTCTTGACTGAAATATTATATATGTAGTTTGAAAAATAAGTGAGTTGTGCGTTTACATGCGAATCCGTGTTTTACATGGCTAATACATATGTATAAATGTCAATTCGGCTTCCTGAGAAAGATCCCGCATTGGTATTTTCCGTCATTTTCCCCGACTATTCCCTTACATTATAGCTGTCAATCCGCTGATGTGGGGCGGGGGGCGTTCGTGCGATAGTCCGATAAGATTCTTAAATCTCACTCTGGCCACTTTCTGGTCCGTTGATCCAGTCTTCTAGGGGGACGTCACCCTACAAACTGTCTCCGGTTAGTGTCTCTCTTCCTTATTCCGCGGCTAATGGATCGAGTTTTTAACTCGACCTGACATGCAGGGCCCGAGTCCCTCCAGATGGCGTTGCGATGTCTCAACAGACGTTGCGACGCTTCTGGGGGGGGGGTGGAGCAGGTTTGAACTCTCAACTAGTATAAGTTTTTGCTTGGTTTAGACATTTTCACAGGCATTATCACCACAGCTCTTCCAGCTGTAGTTTATGAAGCGTGAAGTCCACAGAGTTAACATCTCTAGAGGGAGCCTAATTTGAATATTGGCCAGCCAACATCTATAGCACTATTGCCACTCTTCTTCGTCCGCTTCCAGTTTCTTCAAAATCTGGCAGTTTCCGCAGTTTGAACACATGTTCCTCAAAGTATTTAACTGGGTATTTAACTATACATTCCAATATACTTGCAATGTAACTGATTTACGTGAAAATAATTTGTATTGATTTAATCAAATCTCAAAAATGGTAAATTTCATAGCGGAATGTCGCAATAACTTCTAATATGTCATAAATCTAGCAACCTACAATCGGCGTGCCCTTAAACTGTCACGTGGCTGTCATCGTAGTTGCGGTTATTGCATGTGTCGAGATTTTTGTGATTTTAGTGTATATTTGACTGACTTTGTGACTATTTGTGGTGTGAATTAAATTATTTATGAACAATATTGTCATAATTGCATGATGAGACAACCAAAAAAGTGCATAGTTTGCTGTAATAGCGACGAATCGGTGAACACTTCTTATCATAGGTGAGTATAGGTTTTGTATTAGTTTTCAGTAGCGTAATATATTGGGATAAGTGGGAACAAAAGTAACTTCACTCCAGTTTGAGGAATAATAATGGTTGTTTAATGTATGTTTTGTGCACGCATTACACTCATGTCTATCAACATGAATTTTCCAAATTCCATTTTTTAAACTATTTGAGGACGTGAAACGTAAAAATGTATGCCACATTTATTTACAGAAAATCTATCTATGAGAATTTTATAGAACTGGATATTACCTAATGCAATTATTATATTTTATTGCTGAAGTAAAAACACGATGCAGCCATTCCAACAGGCTACCTTTCAGAACACTGTCAGATACGTTTTGAAAAACACTTCATGGTATAATAAATTATCAACTGTTACAATGAAATTATGATAAAAGTAACTCTCTAAGTATAGCTAAATACTAATACAACTTATTGGTATCAGTTTGTAACATCACAGTAATAATTGAAGCTATTAATGAACATCCAATTTTAATATAAAGTCGCACACCACTGGTAATGCCCTCAGGCTGTCAGCGACCTGTGCATTTTGTTGTTTACACTCCCTCTATAGATGTTAACTCTGTGATGAAGTCCAACTCGTCACTTTCAAACTGTCAGGTGTAATTTATACTTGTCAGTTTGAATATACAATTGACGAGTTGGAAAATTAACTTAACCGTTTTGAACTACCACTTGACGCTTTAGAAACTGCAGCTGGAGAAGGTGTAGAAAATGCTTCACTTCACGACTGGATGGAACATCCTCAAGGAACTACGAACACTGAGACTACTTACCCGAAGCACCTAATCTGTTGTTGCCGTCTCTTTTAATCTGGACTAAACTAAGAGGCTGACACTATGTTAGAATTATCTACGAACCTCACAATTCTATTGAGCTGGAGCATTAGCTTTTCAAATATTTCAAAAAATACAAATAGTCCTTGCGGTAGGGGTTTTTTGACAGCTAAAGGTTGTAGAAAAATGAAATTTGGTGGGATGGTAGACCTTGATTCCCTGAATGTTCAGTTGAGTTTGTGACCTCAGGAGGTTGCCCCTTGAGGAGTGGGAAGAGTGAAAGCTCTGCTTGGTATTCGGTAGTAGGTAGCGATGTCGACCTAAATATCGTATCTTTTTAAGCCCTAATGTGCCATTTAAAAAAATTACGATAATAGTGACATGAGAAATGTTATTCTCTTTGGAGATAAAGTATTACAGAACTTTTTGAAGTGTCCTTCGACTTAATACGCGATAACATTCTGATTTTAGTAACAATCATAAACCACCCCCTAATGTTGGGGCACTGTAGAATGGAAACTATTAGTCGCGCACGAAAAATGTGAACACCAAAATTATGCAGAATTTTGTACTTTCCTAAATCATTTGAAGTCTTTTTCGATATCACTTACTAAATGACGCTATTTTTAGAAAATTCTTCCGAAGTAGAGTTTTCATCCCCCTCGAGCGGCACACCCCCCCCCCCCCAGCTGGCAAATTTAGGTAGCTAGTTTGATTTGAGTTGACCTGGTACAGTGACTTATTGAAACATATGCAGAGTGGAGACGCACCTTCAAAACAAACATTTTTAACAACACTCGTAAGTACACCATCGCTGCCAGTAGACTTCTTATTTGGGAGATAAACTACAATAGCTTTAACCTCTGCCTCGGCAGCCTCTGTAAAGAACACTGATTGAAATCGCTGATTCTTGGGTGCTGCACTCATACTCGTAGACCTCATTCAATTCATTCTCCGCAATTGTAGAGAAATATCTTATCCTCTTCTACTATCTTATTGTCTCCATCAAGAAGTCAAATAGTTAAAGACCGTTTTTCACGTCCCAACTTATGATTCACTGTTTCCCATATTATCTCTAGCTTATTTGCAGGTCTTCAATTTTCTTACTTAAATAATCTTGCTTGGACGCAGTTTATCTGTTTCGTGTTTTCTGTCAGTTTTCTTATGCTCTGTATATCGCTGTCTCACTGTTTCGTCCTGTTTGTCAGCTTTATAATACATCATATGTCCCTTTTTTATGATCCCAAGTCTCACTAACATATGCCTCTTTAGGTCACATGACTATCGTTACGCCAGTGAGGTGAAAAGCAAAAGCACATCCGTATCATTCTTCCTTGAGAGACATTCCATTTCATTTTCTCCCTTCCGCACTCACAGTTGAAATATGTCTCCGCTGATCTTGCCACATTTGCTCACGCAAGCTCTAATTGTACTTTATGAGGCCGTATCCCAAACTGCAGGGCGCAGGGTTTCCCTTTACCCATTCTAATGTATTTTTATCGTCTTTGATAAAACGGTAACACAAAAGAAAAAATCGATACCTACTCAGTACCCAATCTCAAGTATACTATTACTTGTATCAACTGCATTATCAGTTATTGATAGTGTACTGCCGCCGTTGTATGCTGTTACGCGGACTATAACAAATATACCCCCACTGCCCTTAGGGGCATACACTCCGATGAGCCTTGTATTAAATTAAAGGGGACATTCGACGATATTAAAATCCCATCGAGTGTGGGGCGAATGAAGGAATCGGGGTTGGTAGTCGTTTTCCTGTATTATCTATAGAGCATATGTTCCTGAAGTATTATTATCTAATCGATAGGGCATAGGCATACAGCATTTTGACTAGACTGAACAAAAAAATTCAACATTTATTTTTAAAGTGACATAATTTCTCTGTTACCGTTCCTAAAACTCTATCATATCTAAGATAAATTTAGCTTATAAACCGTGTCCAAGGACGAATCCCGAAAAAAGAAACTGCACTTAGAAATTAACGTTTGAAGTTTGGTTGTAAAGATAACTGAAACGTGTGTAGCCCACTTTCACATCCGGGAATTCCTTGCAAAAACTGAGAAGGTCGGATTACGCTAACGGGTATTTTATTTTTGTCGATTGTTTACAGCAAATATCATATGATGTATTGCTTGTAGGATACGAAGATGATAAAGAGGCCCACAGATTAACCAACTCGCGATTTAATTGAGGGAATTTTAACTATTTTGCTATTAAGAATAAACATATAATTTAATCATATTATACCGAGAAGTGACTTAAACCGGATAAGACTATAATTACCCGAACAAAGACAATCCTACTAGATGTAACCTTCTTGCACAAACAAGCTACTGAAGTAGCTTCTGTGTATATCTGTTTATTTAAGACATTTAGATTGTTGTCAATACTGTAAAATTGCAACTTTTTTGATAAATAAACTATATTATTATTATTTATTATTATATCATAAGTCGGTGCCAAAAATCATCCCTTAAAGTTTTCGGGGTTCGTCTTGGGACACGGTATATATCCATATTCTGACAGAAATTTACAAAAAAAAATTGTAATTTTCAAAAACAAATAACGTAAAAGTGGTGCGATATACCACCATAGTATGGTATTATAAGACACGCTAGATTATGTAACATTCAAATTCAATTTCCGACAAAAATGTCAAAGATGACAGGTCGAACCGTGTCCTATAACATACAATCTCAGTCGTGTGATACATAGCACGACACGTAATGCCACATTCAATTATAATTTTTATATTTCTAGCCTGAAAAACCGACAGGAAAGAGGATTTCCTCCCCTCATTTTGTTTTCAGAACGTGTGCTCTGTTATTAATTTATTCAACACTAAATATTATGTGTAACTACTTTAAATCAAAGAAAGAGGGTGATTAAACTGTTGGCAATATAAAGTATGTCAATCAAACCAATTCATACAATCTGATTCATTTCACACGTACCTATACCCATCCCTACACTTGCCAAGAAAACTTTCCTGGCTTTCGTGGAATCATTATTTTTCTTGTGTCATAATCGTTTTTACAGTTGGATAAGGGGTGTTTTTTGTCATGAAGGGAAATAACATATATATCTGGATGATTAAATGCCTGCAAGATTTACGAAACTTCCTTGTTGTGGCGGCGTTGAACGTTGAGAAATGGGATGGGGGGAGGGGGGCACCATGCTGACATCAGCTCTTCGAAAAATATTGTAATTGAGACAAACAATGCTTACCGTAGAATCTTCTAGGTATTTTTGGAATACCTAGATGAAGTGTTCTTCATAAGAACGAGCAGTAATATTAATTTAAGCATGAAATAATTCGACTAAAATACTGTTATAAAAAATAATTCCAGACACAAGAGTCGTCAACAACAAAATCCAAGATACTTGTTTATACTCCAAATTTTCCTGATGTAGGTATGTAGAATTGTAGATGCCATAAAAGGTCGTCCTAAAACAAGAATATTACGTTCGTTGAATATTTTTAGGTTTCACGTAACGTTGATATCAATGAATAATATATTATCAGGTACTAATTTCGCCATTAGGAAAAGTAGGTAATCTATTATGCGACCTGATTCATATTCATCACAGTGATAATAATTACAAGAACATTGTTAAAGACCAGGTGTAGTTGAACTCCCACACAGTATTTGATATCCACTCTATAGTCTCAGGGATATGCAAAATGTCCCAGGCAGAGCCATATTCCTGGACGACCGGACATGGGCCTATAAATACCCCGATAAGACTTTATTAGCCCATCATGGGTAGGCCTACAGGGAAATCCTCAGGTTAGGCCAAAATATTGTCATTTAGTCTGTCGTAGGCTAGCCCATACTCCCGTAGGTAAATTATTAGGTTTTCCTGAAAGATAGCAGTACAGACTGCTATGGGTTAGCTTGTAAAACACTAAGGTTACTCGAGAAAAATGGGGTTATTTCACTAGAACTGTTTTCTTATACTCCTCTGGTTTGCATACCGTGTTATTCACCTTGCGGGTTGCCTGGGCACAGATTAACTAATGTGGCACACTATGTACTATGATTATCACCATCTAAAGATCCAATAGAGCTACCACCAGAGTATTTAAGACAATTCGTTCTAACCTCATTCTTCATGAAGTGCATCACAATAGGTCGTGATATAAAGTTTGCTATTAAACTACCTTTTTCCTTTTTAGTGTTGACTTGGAGTGCGAGGGGGTTTTTCTATAAACTTTAGGAACTATAATGGCTTGGACAACTTTGCACTCACCTTGCAAAGAACAAACAGGTTGCCGAATTATTATCTTATTTGCATTTTGTGGTTTGTATTTGGGGAGCCCTTGGCGTGTCGAATGGTACAGATCTCAGGTACAGATGGTAAAGATATGATCAACCGCGAAAAACGATCCAGGAACCAGGGACTACTGCAATCTGGTAGGTTCTTGCAAGTGTCCTTCCACCCTTCACTCCTTTCCTCTTTTTAACGTCAACACTGTCAAATGTCAAATTTTGTATACAGAAGGTTATGATCTTGAAGGGTTATCCATTGGACGGCCTTATAGAGTATACAAGCTGAGAATTTCCAAAACCGTCATCCCTAGGATATTCTAGTGATAAACGACCCAGCGGGATGTCCAAAGGGTGGGCATGCTTGCCTGCTACAGAATATTCCAAACAGGTTATCGTAGGGTTAACCTGTAGATGTCATTCTGGTCTTATCCCAAATTTGGGCGATACGGCCTTCTTTAGGATGTTCTAGGGATGTTGAGCGCTGTGTGGTTATATCATAACCTCACTTCTAACTCTAATTTGCTTATAATAACTTTTAAAACTTGATGCTATCTGATATTGCGTGTGTCAAATACTATCGATAGTTTCGAATCTGTACGTCCAAGATGGCTTTGAACTGGATCTGCAGCTATAAGCCAACGGCGAGACAGGATAGCACAGCACAGCACAGACCGGAAGCAACGGAAGTGTCGGTAGACTCCTTTCCATATATAACCATCCGCAATTTCCGGGTGTCCCGGAGTCTCAGCAGCCGGATCCCGGATCGCCTCCTCGCGATACCGGCGCGGCGACTGCGAAAGGACCTGCGGCAAAGAAAACTGCTAGATAAGGCAAAAAGCGCCTGTACGGCATTTCCCCCGATGTCTTCGCTGAAAGGGGGACGCGAAGAAAACTGTACGTATAAAATACAGCTAGAGGACCCCGTTTCCAGTTTGCATTTTTATCCGGTTGCCAAGGATACTGTGTATTGGCCATAACGGCTCCTGCTTGAATCTCAGCAGTCGATGGGAAGCTCTAAACAGTTAGAGGATACGAATAGATAGGATGTAAAACAGAATAGGATTGTTACTGTAACTTAAATATCTCCTCAATATATACAGGGTGAGTCGGGAGGAACACACCAAACTCTAGGAGTGCATTATACAGGGTGTCTCAAAAAATAGTGTAAAGCGGAAGTCCAGAGATAGAGCACACCTAGAAGTATCTGAATCACCCCCATATATGTTATGCAATTTTTTGTAGTTTCCGAGTTATGAATTTTTTTCTAAATTTTAGATAATTCTCTACCTCGACAACTTAAAACTGTTCCAAAAGAAAAATTAAACGACTTTTCCAAATTTTCTTTTTTGCTAATTAATCTTTAAGGGTGTACTGTTCATACATAAAATAATCGGCTTCGTAACTTTGATGAAAGTCATAAAAATGTTAGTGTAAAGTGAAAAATTTACGATCTGATAATTATGACTTAGATCTTCGACTCGCTATTAAAAATCTAAAGAGGTGATTTCATGATTTCTATGCAGATCTAAAAACTTCTTCGGACTCTCAGCTATCATAATCATTAAAAAAGGAGTACTTAATGGGGCTACTTTGTCTTCAATCGACCTTCGACGACTAGAGGTGGAGATATCTTGAAATTAGCGATGGGATTTTAAATGAAACAATAACTAAGTTTAGGGTGCTAATAGCCGAATGATTGTCAGTGCCGCAATAAAAAAACATTCAGTGCGACCAGAATATCGATAGATGACCACCTGTGTCACTTTGCTAAGATTTTTTTTATATGTACGACTTCTTTTTTGTAAGTGTGAAATTGTAAAATGAAACGAAATTACTAAGTTTATTAAGTTTCACAAGAAATTTTCAAAATGTTTACCTTCTTGTTTGATGCATAATCTACATCTTCTGAAAAAATTGTTTTTTAAATTAACAAAAGCTCCTCGATTGTTTTTTTTTTGTGTCTTCAGCCTCTGTTAATTCGTTGCGCAATTCGCTGATGTTTCGATACTCTTTAGCATAAACTAGTTTTTTGTAGTAGTCCCAAACAAAAAACTCTATCGGATTTAAGTCGGATGACCGTGGCGGCCATTCAGTGGGTCCACCACGACCTATCCATTTGTTGCATAGTCTCTTGCAGAAAACAGCATAGTTAAATTCAGTTGTCGTGCACTCAAGGTCCCTAGGAATAGCCAAGAAGTCAGAAAACAGAAACAACACCAATCCAAACAAAAGCGTATCGTTTTTTAAAGTCGCAAAGACAGACAGACGACTGAATAAAGACAACGAAAACAACCTATGCAATGACACATTTTAAAAAGACATCACAACAATATCATAGCTATCTCTTTCTAACATCGCCATCGTTTACTGCGTTAGCGTTAGCCCTTTTTGTTGGTGCTCAGGTAAAAACCGGTTTTGAACAATGCGCTCCTTGCTGTTTTTAGCAAGAAATAGGATCTTTTTTAATAAATGTTAAATTTATGCAACCCTTTTAACGTTTATTATTGCTGTACTGACAATCAATCTGCTATTAACGCGTTAACATACGTTATTGATGAATTGAAAAACACATCGCTAATTTCAAGAAATCTTCGCCTCTTGTCTTTGAAGGTCAATTAGAGTAAAAGTAGCCCCATTAAGTACTAATTTTTTTCAATGATTGTGATAGCTGAGAGTCTAAAGAAGTTTTTAGACTGACATAGAAATCATGAAATCACCTCTTTGGATTTTTAATTGCGAGTCGAAGATTTGAGTCATAATTATCAGATCGTAAATTTTTCACTTTACACTAAAATTTTTATGACTTTCATCAAAGTTACGAAGCCGATCATTTTATGTATGAACAGTAAGCTCTTGGAGATTAATTGCCATAAAAGATAATTTGGAAAAGTCTTTTAATTTTTCTTTTGGAACAGTTTTAAGTTGTCGGTGTCTGAAATTTAGAAGAAAATTCATAACTCGGAAACTACAAACAATTGCATAACATATATGGGGGTGACTCAGATACTTCTAGGTGTGCTCTATCTCTGGACTTCCGCTTGACACTATTTTTTGGGACACCCTGTACCTACGCATGAACATAACGTAAAAAACTCATTTGTTCCTATTCGATTCTCATTTGTTTTCAACTAATAGCGTAACTAAAAATGTTTATCTATCTTTGCGCTTGTATCTGAATTTAGACATAATCAAAGTATGCCATGTTTCAGGCTCAAAGGGATTTCATAACTCTGATATTTTGAAGAAGTGTACAGAGTGAACGATGATTATGTGTGACTAATTAAGAATACCCTTCACAAAGAAGAAAGAAACGAATCAATTTTGGGAGAACAACAAGCGATGTTCGCAGACGAAGTAGCACATGCTCAGATGTCAGTGGCGGTATTTTTTAACTTTTGTTAGATGAACGTTATGCTTAATATGTAAAATTTGTTTATCTGTTATAAGCTATAACTTGATCAGAATCGTATAAGAACATACGATTTTTTTTACATTATTTTTACGTGTACAGGGTTGGGATAAAGTATGGAACCAAGCAAATAACTTTGGAACGGAAAGAGTGATATTGCTGAAAATTTGCAGGCAAGTGTAGTGACGTCTAGTGCATCCGAAGACATTATGTTAGCTATTAATGTACTTCCGGTTTAACCGGAAGTACCGTTAACTTTTTTAATTTAAATGGGACATCCTGTATATTATTGCAGATTTTAATTCATCTTTTTTTCCGAATACGTCCATAGTGGGTTTAGCATTAGTTTCTGTAAAAACGGGAAAGATAAAGCTTCTTTATCATTTCAGATGTTTAAAATGCCGGTCATTCAAAGTCGGTTTTGGCGATCGCGTGAGAACCCACAAAGAAGTGTGTCAACTTTTAATGATTTACGTCCCGACAGGGGTCCTATAACACGTTCGACGGTGACCAAAAAAAAAAGATACAAAAAAAATTACCTCAAACGGGAAGACCGCAGACCGCCACGGACGAATTTGTGAGACAAATTTTTTAAGAAACAAATACTAAACCCACCATGGACGTATTCGGAAAAAAGATGAATTAAAATCTGCAAAAATATACAAGGTGTCTCATTTAAATTAAAAAAGTTGACGGTACATCCGGTTAAACCGGAAGTACATTAATAGCTAACATAATGTCTTCAGATGCATTAGACGTCACTACACTTGCCTGCAAATTTTCAGCAATATCACTCTTTCCGTTCCAAAGTCATTTGCTTGGTTCCATACTTTATCCCAACCCTGTATCATGAACTCCTAGAGTTTGGTACGTGCCTCCTAACTCACCCTATATATTTATATAAAGAATTCAACATTTTCTGATGTATACATACATACGAATATTGCTTTGGATAGTTCTGTATTGTGTATCGTGGAAACTATTGGATTGATTTTAATGAAACTTTTACACAGTATTGTTACCGTGGCAAGGATGGAAAACATTTATGATTTTTAGAAATCGTGTCAGTAAAACTGAAAATTTTCTTGTATTCATAATAGACTGCCCACTGACTTGTGAAAGAAACGCCTAGCGGGATAACACACTTTTTTGGTTGGGCGATGATTTGGTTGCAAGGAATCTCAGACTATAGCTTCATGTTATGGGAAAATAATAAACTGGTATCACCATAATGTGTTGGACGTACTGATTCAATGATCTTGACTCCATTTTTTTGCTGTGTTATCTTGTACCAACATGATTCATCCTCTGACGCTAAGTATATAACTTCGCAACAAAATTCCGTTCAGAATATATGATGCAGTAGAATCCATTCCACCAGTAAAATGCTTTTCGCGTAAACCTTTTATATTAAACCATGAAATTACGACAAAACCCGACCTAAAATTAGAATCGGTAATTGATTAACCTGACCCAGTCTGGCTTTTCGCAATTTGCCAGGCCAGGTCAAACGGGCCATTGTCAGATATCACATTCAATGGGGCCCAATCGTCGATTTCCGACTTATTGTTATGAAATGTGTTCCAGATTAAATGGTTTCACCTCGCGTTTCGAACCCATCTATACGTCAGCCGACTCTTTTTATACAGAACGGATTGAACAGAGCGCCAAAGCCGTTTTTAATTTTATCTCTCTACTACGGATGCTACAGATCCGCACAGCTAATACCGCAAATGCCTTTTTGAACCTTTCCGAGCTGTATTATTATAGTTTGATATCGCCGTATGAAAGCAGCTTTGCGATTCTAGAATTACGGAATATTTTTTACTATTTTATCATCATCATCGTAGTCAAAATGTCTTAACAAACATGTTGTGAACTCGTAAAATGCGTTAAGTCGGAGCTAGAGTATTACCGACACGAATATTATCAATAGTTTTGAGAACTGTAGCTCGCCATCGTACGCGATTTACTGTCAGTTCAGTGGCGCTCTTGATACTCATATCCAGCAACTGTTTCGTCGTATCCACCCAGGGTGTAGGGGAACAGCCACAGCGTCGCTCACTCGGGGCACGGCCCTGAACAACAAGTTTGTCCACATTATCGCTTCGGTGAATATGCCCGAAGAATGTAAGCGTTCTTGTCGACACAATGGAGGATAGTCTCTTCGGATTACCGAGTTCATCCAGTAAGGAAACATTAGTTCGATGGTAGTATAAAGAACTCTCAGCATTCTCCTCCACGTTCACATTTCAAAAGCATCTATGCGAGCTCAATTTGCCTTTTTAATAGTCCAAGTTTCCGAGGCACACAAAAATATAGAGAACACGAGGGACTGAACCAGCGACATTTTGGTAGCTTTAGTGATGTTATGGTCACGCCACATTTTAGTTAGCTTTGTCATGGCCACACGCGCCTGTTGAATGCGCCGTCGAATCTTATTTTCACAGCTACCCGAATTGTCGATCAAAGAACCGAGGTACACAAAACTTCGAACTACTTCACAACGGCCTATTGATTCTATTTTCTTGATGGTTATCACGCTCTCTATCTACGATCATAACCTTGGTCTTGTTGCAGTTAATACCAAGACCGTATGCTGCACTGTGTTGTTCTAAGATGTTTAATAGAGCTACTAGTTCTTCCTGAGAAGCGACAATGAGAGTTGTATCGTCAGCAAATCTTAAGTTGGATATTTTGCTTCCGCCAATAGTTATACCGCCATTCCAGTTGTCTAATACCTGTCTCATGACGAATTTAGAGTAAATATTGTTGTACTGTTGTATACTTATACTAATTAATGATTGAAATCACGGTGCTTTAAGTTAACCATCGAAAAATGAAGGTGCAGTAAATATGTCTGATAAAATTTTGCGTTGTATAAAAAATATTTTTATACAAGGTGTTCAAAAGGGATGGCGCCAAACTCAAGGAGTTTATAGAAGAGTATTCGGAAAACCAAAAATCCCAAAAACGAATAATTATGTTGTTCTCTGAAAGGCATACGACTAAAATCGTGTCTCAAAGTCTGTCAGTAACCTCCGGTCGATGAACAGTATTGAGTTTATTTTGGACATGCACGAAAAAGAGTTAAAAAACGATAAACATTTTTTTGTCTCTTGAAACAAAATTACGGATTCATAAATTTTTATTGAGGTTTCTTTTGCGAAAAAGTGTTGCCTTTAATCTGTGAAATGGTCGAGTTTACATTTGAAAGATATAACGTGCCATTAGTAGGGTATTTGAGTTCAATTGTGAAGTAGAAGTGGTCATAGAGACAGTATGTTACTTATCTTTTCAAAACATAGTGAAACGACTCTTAATTTCCAAACAAACGTAATTCAATTCAATTCCAGCTTTACGTCATTACGGCAATATTCCGCATTTAGCAGGATTTTTGCGATTTGCGGTATTTTAAAAGAGAAATGGGCAAACATGGAAATGTAGTCAGTCCCAGAGGCGGGCAGAATTTATAAAATTTATTTATTATGTCATAAATTGCTCTCGGCAGTAAATTCGGCTAAAAGCCTCTGTATCTGGAGTGTCGTCCGGACAAATTTGGCATAAATATTTGAATTTAAAACAAAAAACACCGGAGCGATATCTGTCACGGCCAACTGTTATTTATTCATGCTACATGAATGAATTATTTCTTTAGCGGATCTGACGCACTTGACGGGATACACTTTTGAGAGTTCAAATATACAGGGTGAATTTGATAAACAATGAAACTCTTAAAAAAACTACTGAACGTATGTCGTTGTTGTAAATAAATTAAAACAACAATGGATAGATAGATGAATCTTTATTTTTTCGATCATTTCGGATGATATAGGACATGTCATAAAGTAGACTTAGGTTAACGTATCTTATATATAATTTTTTCATTGTTTGGTGATGTATTGTTGTCTTAATAACTTAGACGCAAATAAAGCAACATGTTTTAAGTACTCTCTAGCATTAATCCACCATTTATTTGAAAAAAAACTCTTTTGTTACAATACTACAAAAAAACATATATTAGTAGTTTGCTAAAATGACCTTAAATTATTGGAAAGTGAAACGCATTTCTAGCAAAACCTGGGCAGGGACATTTTTTAATAATGAATGTTGCCTACGCGTGCCCGAATGGTTGCTTGTACTCTTCTTGGCATACCTAAAATCAAAGGACGAATGTCTTCTTGAGGAATGAGGTCCCATTCCTTTAAGAGCGTGCTGTAATTCGTTTAAGGTTAAGGGAATAGGAACACAACTTCTTATTCTTCGCCCAACCATATCCCAAACATGTTCAACTAGATTCGTATCTGGACTTAACGCTGGCCACTCCAAGACATCAATATCTACATCGTTTAAGTATTGTTGAGTAATTCTCGCGGTGTGGGGTCTGGCATTATCATGCATCAGAATGAAATTATATCCAATAAAATCAACATAATTAACAACAAAATCTTGCAGAATTTCATCAATGTACTGACAGCAGTTAAAAACCCTCTTGGAATGATGTAGAACTATGTACGTGGCTCTAGAAAAATTTGAGCCCACACCATAAACCCTAGGACGAAAGGTTCATTCTGGAAAATGGCTAAATATCTAGACTCATCAGTAACACCCCATTTATTTTCATCCCAGTGTTCATGAATTCTTGCAAATTGAAGTCGCGCTACTTGATGACGTCTAAAAAGGTCTGGACCTGTAGCGGGTCTATGGCTACCAAGATTGGCTTCACCAAGTCTTCGTCTAATGGCCCGTTCGCTTACATTGGTATTTCGGAAGTGATGGAGTCGATTTTTGATTTCTATAGCTGTAGCATGACGATCTTGTAGACTTTGTGAGATGACAAAGGTATCATCATGAGCGTTAGTCCTTCGTTGGGGGCCAGTGCCAAGTCTTCTAGTGTAACATCGAGTTTTCAAAAACGTGTATAAATACGGTGCACACTGCTATTTGATACGGGATTATAACGTTGGGCAACATATTGCTCACTCCTTCTGTCTTGAATTAACGCAACCATAGCAGCCGTGGTTTGGGGACTAACAGCAGGCATTTTTAGCTCAAATAAATGCAGCAAAACTTGTAAACGATTTGCTAAATACAGCAAAACTTTAACAAACGTCTGTCAAATTTATTAAAAACAAAAAAAAAACATGGCCAGCTATGCAGTTTTGAGTGATACAATTAAACAATTTTCACTTTAGTACCTTTTTTCATTAAATCCAGTTTTTTTAAATAAACGGCTGATTGTTGTTAGAAATTAATCAAAAATTGATATTTTGCTTGTGGATATTTAGGACAATGAAACGTTACAAAAATCATATTTAAAAAAATTGATCATAAAATCTCAAGTGCTCCGTCTTTTGTGCCGGTGAGTGTATAATGCTATGATCAGAGTGAGGAGCGCATTCACAATATCAATTAAAATGCCTTCAAATGAATAGTATAAGATATTAATTATGTAAAATAATTAAAAACTTCATTAAACACTTAACACTTGATATACACAAAATTAACAATAGAAAAACAGAAAAATTTAAAATGCCTACATACACATATAAAAAAATATTAATAAGTGGATAAATGCACCCCAAGACTTCGTTCAGTTATGAACGAACTTATCTGTAATGCATACCCACTCGTAGAGCGAAGAACAATAGAAAGGTGTGAGTTTGCTTCCAAACATTCTCTGCAACGCGTAATTAAAATGCACAGGGGAAAAGAGAGGGGGCCTGGATGACATGTTGATGCGCGGGAGTCGTGAGGCATTGCCTGGGGGGAGCAGTCTTAAATGGGGCACTATGTTTGAATCAGCCGAATGAGCAGTGACACGCTACCACCCCCATGAGGAAAACAATGAAGGACGACTGGCTAATGTGATATGCTAGTAGGGATTTGCAACACATTTTGGTGTGATTTTTTTGTTCGTAAGTGCCGTATTTATAGTTGTCATTGAAGTATTCCTTAACACTTAAGGGTCTGCTATGTGAAGAAACACTCAGGTATGTTTGAGGTTCAAGGAGACAATTACATTTGCAACACTTAGGGCCGGTTTCTCAATGTCCAGTTAAGAGTGTTAGTTAGGTAGCTGCCAGTTAGCGTTTCTATGGATACATTTGGCAGATGAGATTTACGTGGATTCGTAAGTTCAACCTTCAATTGTTTAAGCAATGTATCTGACAGTTGCTCGTTAACTTCCAGATAAATATTTAACTGGACATTGAGAAACCGGCCCTAAATGTATGGTTTTGAGAATACCAAAATTCAAAACATCAATGTTGAACAATTCATCACTGTATTATAATGTCATATTGTATAATGCTTTACTAGAAAATGTTAAATGTATAGATTCTTATTATAAGATTAAATCTCAAGTAGAAACAACCCTATTTTTTTCCAGGAGCCGTCCGACCTTACTGTCCCCGTCAGTACTTAAGCCTTAAGGCCTATCGTATTATTGCTCCTCTCGTTTAAAGTATCCACTCTAGCAATCTGGATCCTTGCATTAGTTTATGCAGTTTACCTACTGGTCCTGGTGCTGAGCTGTACTCCATTGGTTTTAGCTTGGTCTTCCCAAAGAGCTGTTGTCTCTTGTGATCTAGCGCTTCGCACTTACAGAGCACATGTAGGGCTGACTCAGTTCCTCTTACACACAGTTGAGGTCTCCGTTGTAGAGTCCCATCTTATTCAGGTTTTCCTTCAGGCCACAATGTCCTGTGAGGAGACCCGTCGTTATTTGGAGCTGATTCCTACTCAAGGAGAGCAGGGTTTCAGCTGTTTTCTTGCATGGAGCTTTAATGAATGTTTTTCCATGAACACATCCTGGCAACAAGTTCCACTGCTCCGTGTGCTGATGTTTCATTTATTCTCCAACCTGGCGTTTGATTGTGCTTTTAGGCACCCCCAGGACGGATTCTGCTCCAATGTATAAAGCAGACGAACCTAGTCTTGCTAGCTTGTCCGCCCTTTCATTGCCTCTTATACCTGACTGTCCTGGTACCCACTCCAAAGTTACTTTGTTGTGTTTTGCCAGTCTTCCCAGTTCTTGTAGACATTTTAAGACTAGAGCAGTCGTAACTTTGTGCGCTTCTAGTGCCTCAAGGGTAGCCTGACTGTCTGTAAGTATAGCGATCCTCTTGTTTCTGTAGGATTGTTCATTATTGATCCTTGCACATTGCAGGATGGCGTACACCTCTTCCAAAGATTCCCGCTCCTGTGCCTTGCTTGGTCTTTGATCCATCTGTGTACCAGACTATTTCCCGATGCAGGTTGTTTACTCCACAGAGTTCTCGATCTCTTATTATAGTTTCGAATTTCTTATTAAAGATATATTTCGGAGTTATGTGGTCCTTTCTAGCATCCATAAACAATCCTATACAACGATAGTTATTATTCTCTGAATGAATATATCTCTTTACAGCAACATTTCAACATTAACCTTATACCAATAATCATCTATATCTTCTATAATATCTAATAACATACCCATCTAACGTATTGTTCTCTGAAGCTGTCATACTTGACGTAAGATAGTTATATGTTCATCAGATCATAGTGTATTGCTCCAAAAATAGAAATTCGTTAGAACACATACAGCATGACCATCTTACAGGGTAGAAAACCAAAAACAATATTAAGATTAATTTATTACACAAAAATATAAGTCTGCGTTCTCACACGTACTTATAATACAAAATCTACAATCATGTTCCCGAAATATACAACACATACATCATGAAAACCAATTCAGTGGATATGATCAAAAATAAATTCAAATCGTATCTTATTTTATTGGGTAGAAAAACTGTCCTAATGTGCCAGTAATCTAATTGTCTAACAGCTGATTGATCTCAAATATTTTCATTTCATTTTATTCTATGCTGAACTCTGAATACCCCCTTAAATTTCAATAGTGTGAATAAATATTATTATTATTATCGTGTAACTACAAAGTATCTCTTTTTTCTCTTCATTGATTTACCATAGGTACCTTTGTATGTTAATTGATGAATTAAGACTACTGCTACTATTAGTATTATGTTTAAACCTCGCATAAAATTACAAACAAAACTGCTGTTATCTTATTTTGTACCTGAAACTAGAGTCGTTTACAGCATTATTTTGTTACAAGTAGTTCACAAAGCAAACAATACGATAAAAAAAGTACTAAACGGAATTCGTTCACAATTCAACCGCTGTACGAACAAAACAAAAAAAGAGCGGCAAACTTTTTCGATTCGCATAGCAGCACTTTATTTCGAAACTGGACACAACAAACAGCAGAACGCCGCGCCGGCAGGCCCCTCGTTGAATTATTTCAATCGCTTTGCATTTGCTCATTCGACTAATTTATAGGGCAAGTCTAATTGGAATTACAACGGCGACTGATGTTATTTTTTACGGCCGATTTTAATTAATACATTCCGCAGTCCTTTTGACCGTACTCAAACGGGATCCCTTGTCTGTTGTTCCGTTTTTACAGCAAGCTAAAGGCTCAAATTTTCAAAGCGAACAAGTATACAAATTGTTAATAAATGTATATTTTATTGAATAAGTAGGTGGCGGTCTTATTTAAGCGAGCCTGAAAAAACTCAAAACACTGCATCCACTTTTGTAGTTAGCGCCTTCAAAACAGGATTATCATTTCATTTAGAAGGCTGTAGAAATATTCAAACTCAAAAATTATTGAATGAGGTAATATAGTGTAGTGTAGCAGTGAAAATGTGCAGTAAAAAGTATTATAATGATCAATGATTAGTCTAATGACAGGAATAACCAAAGTTTGAAAATATCTACACCATAAAGAGGACTGGAAGTGAGTATTTTGTTTTACCTGCTGTCCCTCTCTATTCTAAATCCTCAGCCTCCAGAATGGTATGTCGTGATTTGCTTATTATTCTTTATTTGGGAAACATATATTTTTAAAAACTGTCTGCTAATTTTCTCTGTTTTGAGTAGTCATCACAATTATATGGTTTAACGATTACAAACTCTACAAGCTACACTGATGAGACTCTAAGGCCCGGTTGTACAATGCGAGTTTAAGCTTTGGCTTAAGGTAAGCCGACGTTAAACCACGTCAGTTGCAAAACGTCCGTTGTACAATGCTGGCTTAGCCCCCCACTCCTTAGCACAAGCTTACCTAAGCCGAAGCTTAACGCGAGCTTAGCTGAGGTTTAAACCTAAACTGATACAAGTGACATGATATGTCAAGAAGAAACCATCAAATTGCTTGTCACTTTATTAGATCATATTTTTTGAAAAATTTGTGTCTAATTTAACAAAGAGAGCAAATAAAAGAACAGAGACAGAAACGGTCGTTGCCGAAATTTGACACAAACTGTCATAAGTGCCTAACCAAAAAACGTAATTTTTCGGATGATTATGTCAGTGCATATTGCTTCATTGATACCAACTGTAGTGAATTTCATTATCAACCAGGTTTAACTAAGCCGACGATTGTACAACGGGTGCCGACCTTAAGCTTGAGCTTAGCTAAGCTTAGGTTTAACAAAGCTCGTGTTAAACTCGCATTTGTACAACCGGCCATAAGTCAAGATTGGAACAACGTTTTTAGCAGGACATTTTATGATAAAGGACGTAGCCGAATGAACCGAAGCAGAACCTCAGCAGTAAGTTTCTCTCCGGTTCTTGCTTTACATTGATTGAAGCTGAAGCTCTATAATGAAAGCTCTGGCAAACAGCCCTGTGCTTGACATGGATTCAGACGTCATAAGCAGAGAGGTTGTCTTTCACAGGATTCTTGCAGTTCATACTACTCCAGGGAAACTGTTATGGGATTGTTTCAATATTCTCAGTTTACTAGCTTCACGCAACGCTGTACATCTCGGTTGGGTACCCTGCCTAAAGGTATTGGTGGCAATGTTCGTTTGTCACTCTATCTTTCCACGTGATTTCCAAAATTCCCCTATATGCCCTCATTTTAAAGACTTCCAGTCTATTCGTGAATTGTTTATTTAAGTTCCAAGAGGACCGCGAACACGTAGCATTTAAGCATCATCACTTTCAAACTCAAGCTGAAATCTCTGCTGCATAGTTGTCTCATATTGTTGAATGCTGGCTGGTGAAGCTTAAACAGAAATATGTTATTACTCTTATCACTGAACATGGCTTCTTCAGACAACATCTATGGAGTCATCAATAGACAACAGAAGTTTAGTATTTGCCATCAGTCTCGAAGGACTACGCTACATAACATTTTAGACTGCGACACATTCGGAGTGAGAAGAAGGGCTCTGTTTAGTGTGACACAGAGGATGACAAAACTGACTATAGTATTGAGAAGAAGCTCCTGGACCTAGTCAAGGACAAAAAAGGAATCGGCGTGTCGACCAATAGGATGGGACACGTAATAAGCTTCTATTGACATGCCGACATGCGAGGACCAAAGCCCACCCCAAACAACTCTAATCTAATCCAACCGAACCTTCAAGAATCTCTAAAACGTACAACGACCTCCTCAAAACTGAATCTGTTCGCATCACCCGCTACCGAAGTTGTACATGTCAAGGATCTCTGCGCCTGCCGGGACGCCATGTGTTGTTGATCGAGCGTCAGCGTCGGCCGCATAGAGGAAGTTAATTTCTTCAAAATATAAACCCGTCACTCCGAACAGCTGCACACAACGTTTATCTCTTGATAATCTGGAAGGCTGGTGTTCGTTTTGGCACCCGTGATGGATTCTTTTGTTAGCGCCTGCTGTCATCGATTCTCCCACGTCATGCGAAGGTGGATGTGACAGCGCGGGTAGGTTGCCGAATACCGTTAGAACAATATTAGAATATACAATTTTTTGGTTTAATTTGTTATATGAGAAGCTAAACGGAAATCAACTCGTTGATAGGTTGAAAATCACATCTGTTAATTGAAAATAAATTGCTTTTTCATAAAACAGTTATAAAACCAAAAGAGCTATATTCAATTCCAATTCCAATTTCATTTTATTTAGTATTCAAGGTACATTGAATGATCATTTAAAATTGTTCATTATTTATTGCCGGAAGAACGCAACACGCCTAGGCATAGCTAGCTTGCTGAGCTCTCTCAATATTCTGGGAAAACATATACACACACATACACACATATTTTTCAGCAGCTACAAGCTAAATCTTGAATGCACCATGGTACGTATCCAATCGTCCATTGTGCAATGACCTCAAAAGTCCCAACATTTCGACAGTTATCAATAAAAGAGCCAATAAACACCACCTAACATTAGAAAGTCATTTTCTAACAAGCTATTGTCAACTCAGGAAACATCTCCACATTATGAGCTTAAAGGTGGGTTCTCACATTCAAGTGACACTGTGTTCAGTATATGTTTATAACGAACGTGAGAACACCTTTTCATTAAAACTGATCAGTGGGTTTGTACTTTCAGTCAAAGTGAAAGCCAGTCCTACTTTTCATTCTATTGACTAAATCAGTTACTACGTTCCAAAATCCCGTCAAAGAACTCTATTTGCTCAGTAGCGTTTCAGTATTCACTCAACATCAAACTGTCAACAAAAATCTGTGTTCCGTTATTGCATTTCCGAGGCCATGGATGTCATCGTTTTGCTCGGAAATCAAATTGAGATTTTAGCGACCTTTGTGTCAAGACTGTCAAGAGATATTTTTCACTTAACAGCTAACAACTTAACATAACCTGTTCTGCTTTATTTGTATGCATTGACATTCCAACGGGTACGACTACGCTGACACTCTGACTCTGAGGAAACAGCACAGGTTATGTGATATGTCAAAATGGTCAAAGAAGATCTTTGCCGTTTCATAAATATTCCATCATCCCTAACATCTGGAATCACGTGACTATTCTCGAAAATTCATCTGCCCACTGGATAGATGGGATTTTGGAACGCAGTAACTTATTGAAAAATGAATACAAACTGACGTGTAAAAATCTTTTCCGTCATGATAGGTTTCATCAGCTTTGACACTTCAAGGTTAGACATGAAATGTAATGAACAAACGTCGTTTTCATTAATGCTGAATCAGTTAAAATGATTCGTAAAGCTGAACAGTGAGAACAAACGTCGCTTTTACATTTTCATAGTCTTGAAGTGCTAAAACCGATGACTCTCATGATGACGGAAAAGATTCTCTCGATTCTCAGTTTGACGTTTGTATTCATTTTTCAATACTGATTCAGTCAAAATGAATGAAAAGTAGGACTGGCTTTCACTTTGACTAAAAGTACAAACCCACTGATCAGTTTCAATGAAAAGGTGTTCTCACGTTCATTATCTGTTCTGTATCACTGAATCAGTCAAACTGATCCAGCGAAACTGAATCGTGAGAACCTGTCTTAAGTGACACACCGATATGTAGAATGGGTGAAACCGAAGACGAAACTGTGGAATACGTCATATTATGTGAGTGTCCCCTATTATAGAGTTTGTGTTCGGCAAGTCTTGGCCTACTCCTGTCCCAAGTGACTTATCCACCTTTCCAAAATTGGCATGATGGACGATGACCTGAGAAAACAACTCTCTGGAGAGTGTACTATGAGCTAGTTGCGGCCTGAGTGCTGTGAAAATACTCAGCCTCCCCCCTGTGCAGATACAGCTAGAACCGAAAGTATGCGGAAAGCTTGAGTTAACTCTTGACGCCACTGGCACTGCTTCAAATTCAATTCGTAAGTCCGGCGAAGCTAAAAGGAAACCTCATCGTCCGGTACAGTAGTTATGTTTTGTTGGCGGCTCGGTCCAGTTTTATTAGTTCTGAGCCGTTCAAACGAATAGTTGTTGGAAAACCCGCTAACTGTAGCTCGCTCGAACAACACGCAAACACGCCCACCGACCGACACACATAGTTGGGCCGCTCTGCGAAATTCCCTCCCTCCACCTGGCCATGTGCGCCGACACGTAATCACCTTACTGTTTAATACCCTACAAACTCGGTTCGTATATTATGCAGAATTTGCCTTAATCTATTTATCTTCGCTTTAATAGGATTTTGCTGATGAAGTGAATCGGATGCGTTAGCGATGCGTAAATAGACTAAGAAGTCGGCGTTGCCAACAAGGTTCAGAAAATTCCCCCAGAAAGGGCAACAAAAAGAGTACTTATTTACTAAGTTTACATGAAAAATTAATTCGAATTGAATACGATACCATATCCGAAATTTCATGCGTTTACATGTTTAGTTTTCAGATCGTTTCGTGGGATGGCAAAAAAAATCAAAGCTATCCTAACCTACAAACCTTTCATAAAACCCACAACTTACAATCTAGTCTGGTTTTTTAAGTACCCGAGCTTTGAAAGCTTTGTGTGTTCACGAATATTAGGAACTTGAAGTTAAAAAAAATCTGTAATGATGTCCCAGCCTCCATATGCACCAGACATGGTTTTTCGTGACTTTTTCCCATCTCCAGAAATAATAACGACCTTAAAGCGGCCCAAAGATGCTCCGGAAATCCTCAGAGGAAAAACTGCACAGTCCTGGCCTCAAGGATTATTGGAGCGTATGTGGAGGTTCGCAGGACTGTACAGGCCGTCAGATTGTGAATCGAAAAGCCATTCGATCGCCCACGCAGGCCTTCTTTTGATGCCATGCTAGCTAGAACTGAACTGAACTGAAAGGTTTCCTGAGCGTCTGGAAGGAGAGTGTATTCAGGCCAATGTGCAAGGGCCTTCAGGCCAGGACTGTGCAGTTTTTTCTCTGAGGATTTCCGAAGAATCTGTGGGCCGCTTAAGATGCCGTCATTTTACAGGCGTAGATGACATTCAAAGAGTATCGCTGGAAGATATGAACTAAGATTTACTCAATCTTTACTCGGTCTGTCTAATGCCAGATTCTAGACATCGCATGATCTCGATAAAAATTGCATTTTGCATTTTTTAGTAAGTGCTTCGGTTACATGAAAGCGTTGCGGTTACTGCACAGACTGCATGATTAGCAGTTCTACCGCGATATGACGAATATATAAAATTGACTACTGAACATTTTAAACGTTTTCGTATCACTTGCTGTTTGCTAGCGTAATGAAGATATTTACGTCCGTTCAACCACAGCAAAGGTGAGTATTTATCAACGATGACCGGAAAATATTGATCGTCGCTGGTATTATCTACAACGATCAAAAAGTATTTATGATTATACATTATTGGTCTTTAACAGAGTCAGAAAGTTTTGTTCTCGGATTGTGTATTCAAGAAGATACCACTGTGGCCCTCATTTACCAATAAAAAAGCAGTCAATCCACAATTCAGACATCAGAGTAACAACTGAACAGTTCACATTTTGTTGCTATATATAGCTTTGTCAATAAGAATATTGTAATTTTATATTTTATTTAAATATTTAAATTAGATTTATCTATCTATGTATATGTATAGCTGTAGAAGTTGAAAATTGACACTATTTTGTAGTGTTTTGCACCATTATAAATCAGGATGTAAAAGACAAACATGTCAAGAATCTTGTTAGTTGAGACTAATCGATAAGGTATATTAGCTAAGTTTGTAACCTTAATCTGCCCTCCCACCCCCCCTCCTCTACCTTGCCTCCAAATTCAAGACGGGACATGCAAAGAGACGAGAAGCGCTGCCGGCAAGAAATTACTCTTGCAATTGACGTTTTGACTAGTTTTCTCATATCCCGGCTTTTCCTCCTCTCCTCCAAACTTCTGGCCCTGTCAGTTCATGTTCCGAGTTTCTAACTTTAAATTGATATTTAAACCTACTTTGGCGGTAAATTTAACGTATACGGGACTTAATATCACTCGCGTCTTGATTAGCATAAGAAAATTTACCTTGGAGGTTACTGGCATTTCCCGAACTAGGAAACTAGCTTTGGCTGGCAGTGATTGCCGCCAGCCTGCACTATTATATTTACAGGATGTAACATTTCAGCCATAGTAGTAGGCAATGTAGCTTTTTTTCTGGTAAATTTACTTTCAGTCAATAATTTGGAAAATGGCTGGGTAAGCAAATACTATAATACCTATTATGTGATTCTAAATGACAAAAATTTTGTTCACGATATTGTCAAACATACAAAGTTTGATAGCTTCCTTCAAGGAGAAGTATAACTATATTGTTTGGTATATCTTATCTTCACTGCTGGCAAAAACAAACATCTGTTTTATTTTTCGTGTAAAATGTTTGAGATTTTGCATCTGTCATTGATAAAATATACTAACTTTTATCATAGATCGAAAATGGACAACTTAACATCAAAATTAAATAACTGTGATACTTGTGATTGCATACAGAATGGATTGGCCGTAGCTGTGACAGAAGAGGCAGGTTCTGTAGACGGAGAGCGCAACAGTGAACTTGAGAAAAATGAATATTCGGGAAATGAGGATGTGAACGAGCAGGAATACCTGAATGACAGCTTTGAGAAGGATGATGATTTATCTGATTACGTGTCAACACCATCAGAGATACAGAAGTTTGGACGCAGTTGTACTGAAGTCAGGTACATACCAAACAAGACCTTCTCATCAGGTGCGCTGTGGGAGATTGAAAGAAATAACAAAATTTTAATGCAGAAGATTGTATCCAACAGCAAAAGAAAGAACCAATACATCGCAGCTCCAAAGCGTGCTCCAGTATATTGTTAGCAGTGCTGCGATTAACAGGAAAAAGTTTAACGAAAAAATCGCACGGGTCAATCAGATTCTCTTAAGGAAAATTCAGAATGTAAAACCGTGCTTAACGCGCAAATAGTGTTTATTCAATTTTGCAAGATTTTTAAATTAACTATTTTATTCTTATTCTTATTGGCATTTAATAAATTAAAAATTTCCAAGGTACACGGCTGTTGGAAATACACTGCTCGCAAGTGAAATCCGAACCCTGAGAAAAAAAGGGTTGCGGTTGATGAAATGCAGTAGGACTAAATACAATAATAAACGAACTCATTTACCATAATTAGTTTACAAAAAAATACAACAGCTCAATAATGGGTGAACTCTCCATGTTGGCGAATGGACCCCTGTATAACTGTAGTAACGCTACGTCCCATGGCTACGACAATTGCTCTGAAAGAAGCACCACGTTTTCGTTGGCCTACAATCCGACCCCGTTCAAAGGGGCTTAATTGCGTAAACTGGGGCTGTCGTCTTCTAGGGGGCATCTTTACACAACCAATTCATATCTTTTACACAACCAACTGGTCTCTCGCAACAGATATCGTCATCCTTGAATCGACAAAAAGCCATGCTTTGTTGTCTGGATGAACAAAAAGTTTTACATGTGTTGTACTCGAGATGGTACTGTCAAGCTGTGTACAAATTTTTCAATGCAAATATCCTTTATTTTTGTAGGTGTAATATATTTTGGTACGTGGAAACTACACCCATGGACAAATTGAGGAGGGTTTATTTCACAACAAATATACTCTATGATAAAAACAATCCTTACAATATTTATTATTGCCGTCACAAGATCCCCCAGGTTTGAGCAACGATTACTCCAACCGCCTTTATGCAGAAAATCATTACTAGAATCACGCGATCTCTCCATCAATCTGGCAAGCGATTACAAATTCATAGGTAAGACCTTTGTTGGAACGACAAACTATGCTGAGACGCATTAGTCACCTGTTGAGCGTTCAATGAAACCATAACTTTTGCCGAACGAGTCGATTTGTCATCGAGCCTCGTCGCGTTCCTGTCAACATAACCGACCGTGAAAATGCTGCTTCTTGCGGAACCGATTCCACGCTGCTGCTTTATGTGTTGCGCTTTTAAACATTACGCTATTTAGACGTTACCGTGCTCTGATAGAGCTAAAGTAGAGCCCAGAGATATATCATTTGTGTGCGTTTTGCGCTATATAAAAACTGCATACCATCTCTTAGTACAGTTCATCATTTGGAATAGATACAGTTTTGATAATATTCAATGGTTACCATTATTTTACTTTCGTACTCGTAACCAATTCATGGAATGTGCTTTTAACCAATTTTCTAACAAAACGTAACATTTTAGAATGGTGAAAATGAAACACTAAGTTGTATTTGAACGTAAATCTGTCGGATGACGTTCACGATGTATATTTTGACTGAACTATGATAAGACCGACACATTCCAGGATTATTAGCAACTCGATCGATGAAGAGGACCGGACTTAGTCAAATTGTTTGGGCAGGTATTGCTACCGTTATTGATAGCATCGCCAATCTGCTTTTACTTTTGTGCGTTACTTTTCTGTCTGAATCGGACGTTTTTTTCGGAAGTGTGACAGCTAGAGTATGTTTCGGCCTTGGGAAGATAATGGGATTTCACAGCGATGTGAATTACCCTGCAGCAGTGATGCTACGTCGGCGGTTTGTCATTACGGTGGTGAAAGTAGTGACTATAGTACGGACACTGATAATGAATTTGAACAGAGGGAGGTGGACGTAGACCAATTAAAACCTCACAAAAGGTCAATTTTTAGCGCAGATGCAAAACAAATAGTACTAAATGATAACGAACTAACGAAGGATCCGGAGAATGAAAATAAGGGTAGTATGATCAAAAAGACGTCCATTCTAACACACGTTTCATATCCAACAGTATGTGAAATTTTGAGAAAGGGGCCACAAAAGAGGAAGCGTAGGTTTGATGCTGGTGTTTCAAAAGAACTAGATCCCACGATCACAAAATTATTGAGGAATATTGTGTACGAAAAGTACAAAATTAATGAACTACCCACAATCGAATCCGTTCAAAGACAATTGGCTAGAATGGGGTAACAGTATCCAAGGAGTACATTGCAGCGATGGATTAGGAAGATTGGGTTTAGGTACAGAAGTATAAACAAACGAATGGCTATAATGGAAAGTGCAAGGATTGTGGGATGGCGGCACAATTACTTGCATAAGATAGAGCAATAGCAAAAATAGAGGGGAGGTCAGTGACGGGACCTGGTATGATACCCATGATACCGTTAAAAAGGGATGGACCGATGGTACAAAGAAGTGTTAGCTAAAAGGCGTTCCACCAAATAAAGCATCCCGTATAGTTATCCTACACTTCGGATCATCTGACGGCTAGGTCGAAAACGCACTCAAATTATGCGGAAAGAAAATTGAAGACTGCAATATGGACTACCCCTTAGTATACCCTTATTCCCAATTTAAAGCCATTTAGCGTCATCGTAATGGACAACTCAAGCTATCACTCCAGACAAAGGTACAAAATTCCGAATTCAACGTTATCGAAGGCGGAAATACAAGATTTTCTCATAAAACAGGATTTGTACTTTGAAGAAACTTACAAAAAAAACTGAATGATTGGAAGTCCTCCACACTGAACAGTTTGAGAAACAATATGTCATTGAAAGCATAGCTAAAAAGTATGGTCATGATGTCTTAAGGTTAATCGAACGTTAAAATTGAGTCTAGAAAGGAATAATTTACCATATGATTTATCGGTTATATTGAAATGACTACCATATATTTATCAACAGATAATAAAGTTTCAAACATCTTGTTCAACCAACTGATGTATGAGCACTTTATTGGATGGAATGAACATTTTTGTTGTTGCCCACTCCAACGAATTCGAATGCCCAGTCCGACCCCGTTCCCTTTATCTGTCGGCACTTTTTGCGGAGATCCTCACTTTGTAAACAAATGGTATATCTCTGGGCTCTACTATACCAGGTCGAATTACGCTAGACAAACGGAAATGGATGGTTTAACGCAAAATATGAGTTCAACTGTACGACCTTGTTAGTATTTAATGGCATTAGTAATTTGTTTATTCTTTGCAAAGACTGTAATGATAATAATAGGAGAAGTGACATCTACAAACATTCCAAACCTCCCTCAGCAGACACTCCGGCCTTGGCGCAGTTCGAGTCCGTATATAGGAGGACTCCTAACTTGATGAATGTACTGCGTCATCCGATAAACACGAAAGAAGTTCTTGGCGCTTTACGAGGCGCAAAGAATTTCGCAGTTCTTGGACTGGATAGCATAAACACCTATTGGTGGAAAAAAATCTAAGTTGCCACCGGCATTTAGCTAGAATTTTTAACTCGTGGCTAAATCAGGGGCAGTCAATTCCGGCTTAGTTTGTCGAGGGTCGAACCATGCTGCTCCTGAAGACCGGAGATTTGTCTGATCCCAAAAGCTATAGGCCAATAACATGTCTCAAGGCGTGTTACAAGCTCTTCACCAGAACCTTGTACATGCGAGTCCTTCAAGCTGTGAATCCTGTATTTATCGACATGTATGAACAGAGAGGGTCAAAGGAAGGAGTAGCTGGCTGCAAGACTTTCTATGGCCTGGATTGGTTATCACAAGGCATTCGACACCACATCCCAACAGCACATTGTCCGGCTGTTGGAACGTCTTTTGGTGGATAATCAGACAGTGGGATGCATCAAACAACTGATGCCACTTTGGAAGACCCGGTTCAGTATAACGTCAGGTGAAACTCGGGTTCAGGCAGAGTTGGTGTCATTTAGAAGAGGTGTCATCCAAGAAGACTCCTTGAGTCCTTTGCTGTTTTGCGTCTCACTTTTGCCTTTGTCCATAGCACTGCGAAATACTAAAGCATACAGCTGTGGCATGCCCAATAATCGGAGGCACAGGGTCTCCCATCTGTTTTATATGGATGACCTAAAATTTTATGCCTCCGGTCAACGCGAACTACAACAATCGCTGAGGGTAGTGCAACAAAGTAGAGATAGCGGAGATGAGGAATAGCTCGTTGATGGGAGCATTTTGCGACAACTGCATGCCAAAGATACCTATACCTGGCGCAACGTCATGTCCAAGAGGCAGAATTGGTCAAAAAGTGTCTCCGCCGCAAGTAATTGCTCCGACTCCGGCAGATCTGGTCATCAGAACTGTCCGGCAAGGACAAAGTCGCTGCCACAAACATGCTTGCGGTCCCATTCTTGCTATACACTTTTGGTGCTATACACTGGAAAGTGAACGAGCTGAAGTGAATCGACACGAAGATCCGTAAAAGGATGAATATGAAGAGAAATCTACATCCTAAGAGAAGAAACCAAATCTGTGTTCATAATACCGGAATCATTTGCGGGATTGCGAAAAGCACTGTCAAGAAGACCATCTTAGAAGAAGGAAGGCAGGCAAGAAAGCACTCGAGATAGGTCTGGAACAAACGTGGACGAAACAGCGGAGCACATATTGTGGTCTCGTTCAGTACTGGAATAAGCTAGGTCTAAGACTTTTGGTTTCAAATCTACTGACTTCAAGGAAGTTTCACACAATACGACCATTGGTGTGGATTGTACGGTGAATTCCAAAAAGGTGTGAGCCACAATAGGCACAATCAGGTCGCAGTAGAAGGAGTAATTATTGTCCCGCTCTCTATCAAACTAAGCTAGACGTATGGCTTTGGAATCTCGAGATTGCATATTTCTTATACTTAACGAGGCCAAAAACCTAATTTAAAATTCTCCTCAATAAACATTTACCAACTATGCTACTACCCACCAAAGCATTTCAATTGGAATTGTCAATTCGGAAGCTAACCAGACCCTTTCCAATATTGCGCGATCCTTCACCTGGTCGGTGATGAATAAAAGCCAACCCTCCGCAGCTCGTTCCATTAGCTGCGTTCGAAAAAGGCGGCAGTAAAAGATGCTTGTCCATTAGATGAAAGCGTTGCGGCCGCATCTGAGCGCCGTTTGTATGTTAAGATGGCCTCGTTGTAATACAATGGCTGCTTCCCGGCCATATCCGAAGACACTAGCCGAACCGTACTGCTGCCCGGTTCACGGTATCATTTTCCTCGACACAAATAAGAGCATTCGAGAAAAGGAAGAAGTCACACCACAGGAGCTATACTCATTCGCGTTAGAAATGTCACAACCAGAAGAAATATACAACTCGCAAGTGAAATCCGCACACCTAGAAGAAAAGATGGAGTCAAGTTGATTGACTCAGTACTTCCCACACATGATGACGATACCATTTTATTATTTCCCATTGCATGAAGCTATAGTCTAAAATCCACTTGCAACTAAATTATCGCCCATCCGCCCGCAAAAACAACATCCAACACAAACACCCTCGTAAATAGTTTCTTGCGTGTCCCTCCTTAGGTACCAGGACGCCACAGTGTTTTCTGCATGCTTCAACTGGACGATGCGAAACGATCAAGAGCCTCCAGTCCGTCTTAAAACTAAGTTTGAGCTGATTTTATGTTTTTAGTTTTTTGATTATTGCTGCGCCGCCACTGACACGGTTTATCAAAAACAAAGTCGTTTTCCATTCTCGCCACGGTAATAAATTCTCTGTCAAAATTTTATTAAAATCAATTCAATGATTTTCGCTTTACGCATACAGAACGAAATAAAGCAGAACTCGTATGTACAGATCACAAAATTGGTTTCTGTAATAGGCAAGCCAATGTTCGGATGGACCTAAAAAAGTGTAATATGCCGCTAGGTATTTCTTCTACAGGTCAATAGACAGACTATTATGAATACAACAAATTTTTCAGTTTTACAACCCCCCACCCCCAAACCGTCCTGATTTCACCCCAACCAAAAAAAATTGAAAATGATCAGGAACCCGTAAAACGCATAAAAACAAAGTTTGAGCTGTTTTCATATTTTTAGTTTTCTTAATATTGCTGCGCCGCCACTGACATATTTTTCCAAAGCATACGCGTTTTCCATCCTCGCTGCGGTAGTAATACTGTGTCAAAATTTAATTAAAATCAATTCAAAACAATACTCGTATGTATACATCACAAATTCTAAGTCCCTTGGTTTTTATAATAAGCAAGGCAATGTCGGAAGTACGTAAAAAGTGTATCATGCTACTAGGTTTTTCATTCAAAGATCAATGGACAACAACAATTTTTTCAGTTTTACAACCCCCCACCCTCCAACTACCCCAAATTCACTCTCAACCAAAAAAACGTAGAAAATAACCAGAAACCCCTAAAACGCCTAAAAACAAAGTTTGAGCTGTTTTTATTTTTTTATTTTTTTTATTATTGCCGCGCCACCACTGACCCGATTTTTCTAAAACATACGCGTTTTCCATCCTCGCCTTGGGAGTAATACTATGTCAAAATTTCATTAAAACAATACTCGTATGTATACATCACAAATTCTAAGTCCCGTGGTTTCTACATACATAATAAGCATGCAACGTTCGGATGGACCTAAAAAAGTGTATCATGCCGCAAGGTTTTTCATTCACATATCAATGGACAGCCCATTACGAATACAACAAATTTTTCAGTATTACAACCCCCCACCCCCCCAACCACCCCAAATTCACCCCCACCCAAGGAAAAGTAGAAAATGATCAGGAACCCCTAAAACGCCTAAAAACTCTGAGGCATATTTGAAATTTTTCGTTTTTGGCTATTACTCCGCCCCCCGTATAAAGATTTTCAAAATAATAGGAACATTACCTAATACGACCCCACAGCATAACGCTGCCCAAACTTCATCACAATCCATGCAGCGGTTACTGAGATTACGAGGGTAGAAGAACGCGACAGACAGACTGACAGACAGACCGACAGACAGACAGACCGAAATGAGTTTCGGTCTTGTAGGTGCACAAATTTGATCGTGTACCAAAAAAGTGACCTCACATGGATGATATTTTCCAAGAAAGGCAAACTTCTGGGAAGGCCCATCCTATTTTCGGCCGAAAATAGAGCAGCAGATCGGCAAATAGAAGTAAATGATGTAAAAACCTCCCGAATCTCTTTCCCCGTTGGCCTAGCTAGGTTGATAATTTAGCGCTTAATGAGAAAACTTGCGAAAGAAAAATTGCTGAAGTTGAAGAAGGTGGAGGAAACGAAAGAGCTTTCCAACTAAATTTATTTCTTTGATTAACTTTTTTAGAGGAGGTGCTGTTGCAGAAACGAACGCCGCGCCGGCGGAACGCGGGCGGGCGGGCGCTCTCGGCAACTTTTGTAAATTTCTAATTGCGATTTTCAATCAGTCCGTGTCGCCGCGGGGCCAAATTAATAATGAGGTTTTATCCGCCATCATTGGCACTTTCAACCTGGAACTCCGTTGATAACTTTGTCGCAGGATATCGGATTACGGGATTTCCATTAACAGGCGCCGAGTAACCGAATAACTGCTTAAAGATGCTTATGGGGATCTAGCAGTGGGTAGAAAATATAAATCTGGTATACAAGATAGTCATTTAAGGTGATAAAAACTCTGGTTATGTATAATTTGACGGCGCTCATTACAAATGGCCCTCAAATCCTCAAGTTTACCTTAAAAATCTAAAATCATTATCTGGCTTTCGGTCAGGACAAAAATTCGCGTCCTATATAACTTGAGGGCGCTGGTTACAAATCCGACAGTTGTTTTTAGTTACAGCCTCAGATAATGAATATCAAAAATTTTTAGTCTCTTAAATTCTCAAGTCTACCCTAAAAATCTAAAATCGTTATCTAGCCTTCTATGAGCACAAAAACTCGTGTCCTGTATAAATTGAGGGCGCTAATTACAAATCTGGTCGTTGTTTTGAGTTGTAGCCTTATGTAACGAATATCGAACATTTTCAGGCCCTCAAATCTTCAAGTTTACCCTAAAAATCTAACATCGTTGTCTGGCTTCCTGTCAGGACAAAAATTCGTGTCCTGTATAACTTGAGGATGCTTATTACAAATATGGCCGCTGTTCTGAGTTGTTGCAGCATCAGGTAACGAATATCAAAAATGTTCAGGCTCTTAAATCTTCAAGTTTACCCTAAAAATCTAAAATCGTTATCTGGCTCCCTATCAGGGCAAAAACTCGTGTCCTGTATAACTTGAGAGCGTTTATTACAAATCTGGTCATTGTTTTGAGTTGTGTCCTCAGGTAACGAATATCAAAAATTTTCAGGCCCTCCAATCTTCAAGTTTACCCTAAAAATCTAAAATCGTTATTTAGCCTTCTATCAGCCCAAAAACTCGTGTCCTGTATAAATTGAGAGCGCTAATTACAAATCTGGTCGCTGTTTTGAGTTGTAGCCTTATGTAACGAATATCAAACATTTTCAGGCCCTCAAATCTTCAAGTTTACCCTAAAAATCTAAAATCGTTATCTGGCTTCCTATCAGGGCAAAAACTCGTCTCCTGTATAATTTGAGGACACTAATTACAAATCCGGCCGTTGTTTTGAGTTGCAGCCTCAGGTAATGAATATCAAAAATTTTCGGGCCCTCATATCTTCAAGTTTGCCCTAAAAATCTAAAATCGTTATCTGGCTTCCTATCAGGACAAAAACTCGTGTCCTGTATAACTTGAGAGCGTTTATTACAAATCTGGTCATTGTTTTGAGTTGTAGCTTCAGGTGACAAATATAAAAAGTTTTTAGGTCCTCAAATCTTCAAGTTTACCTTAAAAATCTAAAATCGTTATCTGGCTTCCTATCAGGACAAAAACTCGTATCCTGTACAACTTGAGGGCGCTAATTACAAATCCGGCCGTTGTTTTAGGTTGCAGCCTCAGGTAACGAATATCAAAAATGTTCAGCCTCTCAAATCTTCAAGTTTACCCTAAAAATCCAAAATCGTTATCTGGCTCCCTATCAGAACGAAAACTCGTGTTATGTATAAATTGAGCGCGCTAAATACAAATCCGGCCTTTGTTTTGAGTTTTAGCCACAGGCAACGATCATAACAATTTGCAGATCCTCAAATCTTCGAGATTGGTTGGTTGGTTAACATGCTCTATTGCCAAAGATATATAAAAAATCTTATTGACAAAGTAAATAAGTAAAGGTACATAATGAAAATACATATACATAAAAATTAAATTACAAATACATAAAAATAAATAAAATACTTAAAAGTCAGACATTCACAAATTAAAAATTTTATTGACACCCCATAGATGAAGGTTATTTTTATGTTCATCAAACACATGGAGCAATAATTGACTAACTCATTGAGTGAAGGAAAATTCAAAATATTGGTCGAGTAGAATGCTTGTGTTATTAGTATCTTTTTTAACGTTTTACGGAACTTCATAATATTTGGGATTGCTTTAATATCCGATGGCAAGTGGTTATATATTTTCACACTATTATATATCATGGAATTTCGCACGAGGGTAGAATGAGGTATTGGTAGCGGAATGTCATGTCTTCGGCGAGTTGCATAAGCTTGTTGATGGTCGGAGAATGAAGAACGATGTTTGTGTATTAGGCTCGTAGTCTCTAATTTGAAAAGAGATGGCAGTGTAAGGACTTTGTGACGAATAAAAAGCGGTCTGCAAGGATCTCTACAAGAAGCACCTACAATATATCGTATTAAACGTTTTTGCAACTTAAAGACAGATTGGAAAAGGAACTGGCTACAACAGCCCCAAAATGGTAGACCGTAGGACAGATGGGATTGCACCACCGCGAAAAAAACTGTCCTAGCAATCGAGATGCCCAAGTTTGTTGCTGCAGCTCGTACGCAATAACAGCCTGATGCAAGCTTTTTGTTCAAACTGATAATATGTTTTTGAAATTTAAGGTCAACGTCAAGCTGCCATCCAAGAAACTTGAATTGAAACTTGGATTGAATTGTGTTTATTTAAAGTTAAATAAAAGCCCATTTGAATCACACCAGGTTTTGATAACAACGATCTCACGTGCAATTGTTTGGACCAGATCTTCTGGCTCACCTTTGTGCCATATCACAGTAGCATCATCAGCAAAGGCAGTGAACTTACCAGATATATCAATATGAAATAAGTCGTTGATATATAAAAGAAATAAAATTGGCCCAGCACAGAGCCTTGAGGGACCCCATGCTTAATAAAATGATCAGAAGAGTGTCTGCCATTCGCTAAGACACACTGGAGTCTTGAGGAAAGATAAGACTCGAACCACTCCAGTGCCACACCCCGAAAACAATAGACTTCAAGCTTCCGCAGCAGCGTTCTGTGATTAATGCAGTCAAAAGCCTTCGAAAAATCACAGAACACAAAATCGTTATTTGGCCCCCTATCAGGACGAAAACTCGTCATGTATACTTTGAGGGCGCAACTTAAACTGCATTAATACTAAGATCTACCTTTTAATGCCGTAAAAAATATAAACAAATGAGGTACCTACTCTTCCTTGGTTTAATTTCTGAAACGAATATTGTCATCTAAAACTAAAGTGTTTCTCGAAATACAAAATGTTTGACAAATTTAAATTCATCGCACTTTACTGGCCCAATTAAAGCTACATAAATATGTTAAATAATACACAGCTTACCGACTTTTCAGTGACCTTTGTGGCTTTCAGAATGTACAGAATGTTTGGCAAAAAAACATGGATAGATTGATGGCATTCATTTTGAATTTGACAAAAATATAACGAAACACTTATCGGGTTTGAAAGAATGAGTTCAGCGAGTTGTTGTATTGTATTGTATGTTAAGAACACTAAAAATAGTTATTTAATTTTGGTATAACGTTTATTTTCAACTTCCCCGCTCATGCGGTGATTTCCCGATTAGCCGAACGCAGCGAAAATCTTCATTTCCGGGATTTTCGCTGAATTTTCCGTTATCCACTTCATCCCGTTGTAGGAATTGTCTGGATTCCCGACCGCCGCGCCGTTCGCCCTTTTGTTTGATCTGCTACGCGAAACTTTGATTTCTGGGCCGATGCACGTTCTGTTTGCCCACCGAAAGCCGCTCTAATTGCTCCATCGCCATCGGTCCGTCCACGCCATATTTCCCAAACCGAACATGTGAATGAAGCTATTGTCTTATGGTCCATGTCAAGTGGCTATCGGATTGCTAGATTCAATAAGCGTTTATACGAGGGTCTTTCAAAAGCCTTGCACTCAGAAAAAGTATTACTTTAAAGCCTTCAGTGTAACGTATTAAACATCATAAAATTGATGTTGTTGATTTTTTGAGTTGTTTATGTGACTTATTCTTGATGTAAGCACCTTTTCAGGTTAAGAGAGTTTTAAATAAAAGAAAGCTGAATGAATGACCACACATTTACCTCAACATTACTTTTACAGTGTATATTTCAACAGTATACGGTTCTAACTAATAAATCAGTGTGTACTTACTGCTATTCTAAGTTACAACTAAGAGAATCCAATAACTGTACACGCAAGAATACCTTCACCCTCCACACGTAAACATAAACAGCCAACAACTCCTCAAACAGTACGTCCTGTACGACGTATCCAAACAATCTCCCTGCCGGCGCAACGCGCAACTGTCACCCGATAGCGAGCGGTACACAAAAGGATAGCTCGCTCAAAGACGTTAAACATCAGGAATAGACGACTAAATGACCGAACACCTGGATAAACGGTAATAAAGCTAACATTAATATAAATTTGAACTCGTGAAAATGGTGCGAAAACAACCTCTGACGTCACTAGACATTATGGGGATGGGAAGTGAGGTATTATAGTTACTTTTTGGTCGATGGTTTTGGTTATGACGCAAGACGTTAGATTTTTATTGAGGTTAGGCATCTGATTTTTGACATCTGACATCTGTGCCAAAAGTCCAAATTAAAATGGAAGATTGACGTAAACATAACCTTCTTTAGGGGTTGTCAGTTATAGCTATAAATAGTGTGTGATCAATTCAATAATCATGCTACGATTGTCCGTTATCTTATGCCGTCATCAACCGGTTTCAGTTACGTGGAAAAATTTGAAAAAACTGTAAATTACGAATTTCAAAATTTCATCATCTGAACAGAAGTAAGTTTTGTTTTAGACAGCCTTTTAATACATTTTTCTTCCTCTAAACATGCTCTTAATTGAAATTTATAACCATGCAAGTACACTATTCACAACTGTATTTGATTTTGTTGTGAAGCGTAAAAATAACGCAAAAATAACTAGCTGAATGGATTATACTATTATACGCGAGACCTGGCCTCACAAAGGTCCTCCACAGCCTGGAACATCGAAGGAGGGTGGCTGACCTGTTACTGTTTTACGGATTCTATCACGGAAGATGTTCGAATGAACTCTCCCAGATAAAAACATCAAAGGCCGTCCGAATGAGAACAACTAGAGAGACTCTGTGAGAACATTCTTACCAAGTCGAGGTTCCTACTCCCCGAACCAGTCTCCTCCAGCATTCTTTCTGTTGGAGAGCTTCGACGCTGTGGAATAAGCTGCCGAGGACTTTGTAATTCCCGACCATCATAATAAAGGTAAGGGTAAAGGTAATGGTAACTTATTTGACTGTTTCATTCACAAAGAGTATTTACAGCACGTCAAAAGAAACACAACAAAACTAGATATAGATAATATTACAAACATGAGTAAAAAACTGACGCTTAAAACAATAACAAAGAGAATATGACATATCTTTAACCAAAATAGCTGAAATATTGTTCGCAACTATAGAAGGTATTTACTAAAAATAATTATTTCAACGACATTTTAAATGTTGTGGCCTCCATATTCTTGGAACTGTCCGGCAGTATATTGAAAAGCTTTAAGTTGAGGCTTTTTTTTGTGACTTGCTCAAACGACAACGCGGTAATCTCAGGTGATGGCAATTTCTGGTACCGAAAGTGTGCAAGTCTGACTGTGCCGTAAGATCAGCCAAGTTGTTACGTATTTCTAGGAGACTCATATACATGTAAACAGATGACAGTGGCATAACTTGTAATTCAGAAAAAGAAGACACAAGACTCTTCGAAGCTTAAGCCCAATATGTATTGGACTGGTCTACATGTAAACGATAGTTACATTTTAACTTCGCATTGGATTAAGGCTTTGTGAAATGTCTTAACAATTGGAGGGTTGAATGCAAGAACCGGTTATGTCCATTAGAGTAAGTATTGTGAAAGAACAAGTCAAGTCCAGGATTGAGTCGGTTCCTGCACAGTCAACCAACAAAACAGTATACAACAGAATCCTCTTTTTTACACTAAACGACGTATAAATCTAGAAGCTATGCAAACATAGCTAGATAACGCAAGCTCTCTAAAAATTTCGGTTCTAGCATTGGACTCTTCAATTATTGTTCTTATGTAAATTGCCCCTGAACCCATCAGATGATACGATGACGTAATGTTATACCAGGCGGCTCTGATAGTTCACCTGTCTCAGATCCAAAATGATATTTTTCATTGTCAATGTCAAGGCTTGTCGACCAATAACTGTAGCTCACGACGCACAGGAAATTTTTGCGTAAAAGTAGTAAAAGTACGGCTCATCTGAACCAGAGACAGACAGACAGACAAATCGAATTCCGGCGTATACGCCGCACCGGCAGGCTGCCATGGCTACGGTCCCAATTTTATTGTGTGTCTCAATCAGACACAGCGCTGGTATTGTTTGGCATAATTTCATACAGTGCAATTTTGTGCAAACGCACTAGAAATACATCACTCTGCAGCCCATACCGCAAAACGAACACACTCTTCCAGTGGTGGCGTATCCAGTACACCAAAATGATATTTTTTCTAACATAAACAAGTGCATGATAGCTTTGAGGAGGCCTTACAGTTACTGTCAAAAAGCTAGGGATAAATAAAGTAAGTTGGTCTTCTACATGGAATAGGGTACCTCAGAGGTCGTGAAATCGCCTAGGGAGTATACATAGCGTAAAGAAAACCATATCAAGAAGCAGTAGGAAACAAAAAACATGATTTTTTTGAAGGCCAAAAAAAGATATTTGCAAAAAAAATAAGGATATATTCAAATTTTTCCACGTGACTTAAAACAAGGGCTGACGTCACAGGTATCTTATGGATATCGACAATCGATACTGCTACAGCGCGCGTCAGTGAGATTCAACTGCGAACTAGATAGAGATGATCTGAATTCTTTAACAATGCGACTCAATTTATTGATACTTAAACATATTTGAAACAGGCAATTAACCCACTAGCATTTTCGTTGCAATACATTTTTATATTTGATAGGTATCACAGTTCATGCTGTTTGTGACCGAGATTCGCAACTAATCGAGGCAATCATTTTATTTCGGCGCATCCCATTATGAATGAATCCAAACGTAGAATCTAATTCAAGCCCATCCCTACAAAGTGAATTAGTAATCTAGCCTAACTTTTATTCTTTTGACTTTTGTACTTTTGTGTGTGACTGTGTTTTGTGGTTATAATGATCAATGTCAAAATGTTAGGTTAGCACTGGCTATCGATATCGAATATCAATACATTACATCCCATCACAATAGGATATCACTGACGTCAGAGGCTGTTTGCGCGGCATTTTCCGGCATTCGAAATAATTTTTGGAATATCTCTCACAGCCGATTCCAAAAACTAAACAAGTGATTTTGTCATGTTTACTAGGCTCTAAGGATCGCGTAAACGACATAATTATTTTTCTGCAAGTACCCTATTATATTTTAAAAATGTTTCCGAACTGTGCCCAAACGAGGATAGCAAAAATAACGAATAATGGTGAATGTGGAAATAATAAAAGATGGTGAATGTTATACTCTGCTCTGATATGAAAACGAAATCTCTGATAGGTACGTATTTAACTCGCATGTCTAGGGATCTCCTACTACCTTGAACGCAATTCGAAGGGTCGGTGACATTGCTTTGGCGGGCCACACACAGCTGCTTACTGATCAGAGGGCGGTTGATTACCTTTAATAAGATTTATTTTAAATTATAAATTAAATAAAAAACTCTGTGAGGCGTTGGTGCTATCAGTCTTAAGTTACTGTAATATTCTTTACTTTCCTTATTTGGACTACCTCACTATCAACGTAGTCCAAGTCGTACAAAATAATTGTGTTCAATTTATTTCTCTTTAGAATGCGTAAGTTTGACCATGTTTCACCTAAATACCCTATAGTTAAATGACTCACGATTAATGGCTTTGAAGTATGGTTCAGTTTTTGTACATAAAGTATTGTTAACATCACAGGCTCTTTATTTAAGAAAGAAATCATTCTACATTAATATACACAATAAAACTGTCAAGAATAAAACGGTATTATAATACCGCAATATACTACGACATTATTAAATCAAGGTTTTTCATATAACGTTGCTATTATTTATAATTCTTTACTGGAACTATATAAACAATATTCCTTACCAGTTTTTCGACAAAAATTCAAATGATCTATATTTAATTCATCACTTACCGAGCAGCTGCATCCTAATAGACATATTATGCAAACAATATTATATTTGTTTTAATCATTTTAGCTCTTTTGATATTATAAGATTTGTATCTGACTTCTATTTTTTGTAACTGAATGGGCCTATACCACATTTTTGGTTTATTGGCTTAAACGAACCCTGACACCACGTAGATGCCATAAATAATTTTACAAAATTTTTCTATCGTATTTATAACCGAAAAAATTGCTCTAAATATTGAATTTCTTGAATCCATACACTTCCCGCCCAGGTCGTGACGTCACCTGTAGGGAACTGTATGTATTTTGTACTGGTACAAAACAATAGCATCCGCTCGTAGTCACCGGACCACGAAAGGACGCTTCTCATTGGTTCCCTACAGGTGACGTCATCATCGGCTATTTTAAATTACAATACAATTTTCTTTTTAGTGTTATTCTCATTTGGATCAAGTTTTCTGCTGACTTTTTACAGTAAACGGTCCTATGTATCATCAAAAATAATACCGCAGTAAATAAATTGATCAATTTGAGATCACGGTATAGGCCCATTGTTCAATTCAAAATTAACTGCAATTTTTAAAACTTGACGTTAACCTCATTGAGAGTAAGAGTAGCAGTAGCTAAACTTTGCCAATGAGGTTTTCCATAATTTTTGTTACGATGTAATTGTAGCAAAATAAAGACGATATTATTACTATTATTAAATATCTACCTGCACCAGTATGTATACCCCTTTCATATGTTACTAGTAAAAGTCGACCTAGTTTTCTGGATGCCTAATTCTTTTTCCAATATGCGACATAAAGGAGCAAGTGTAACAAGCAACATTTAAAAGTGATTTTTGGGAATCTTTAAAATATTTGAACTCTGCAAAAACGTTTTATCAGCTCTATTGCTAAAAAGCATCTTGAATTATTTCAATCCTACGTTTATTAATGTTTAGGAAGATTAAACCATATAAAAATGCTGTGAAAATTTCAATGAGGAATGCTTCTGTTGCTCCCAACGAGCCGCCACTGTAGCAGGGATACAAAATTGTATTTTCGGCAGCATCCACACAATTGTCAGACTGTCTGGACGTTATTCTGGTCGCGGACGGATTTTTAATTCGCCTCGGTTTTTTGTTTATTGCCTTACTACACGGTTCGTTGATAATGTTTCAGTCAGCAGTTAATAAATGGCTACACAAAACCATATTGGATCAGTTTATTACTTTTCTTCCATATAGCGGTGTTGCAGTTTGTCGATACATGATGATGTGATACAATCGTTCACAAAATGAGCTGTAAGATTGATTACTACTAGTGACTTTTATTAATCAGTCAGGTTCGTTTGTGGTTGATAGGCGTCACTGTTTTTTTTTGACGCTGAGTATGTGTAGAATATAACGATGTAGATTAATAGCATAGAATAACTAACATACGATGATTGTCCAACGTAACACCTTGTCCCATAAAACTTGATTTACGAGGGTGATACGGAAAGAACTCTGATGCCTTCGAATAGTCAGTATGAAACACTGAAACACTGAATATATTACTGCTCCTAAACATAAGTTTTTACAGTCGTCAAACACATAATAAATCAAACATACAATTAAAAAGAGTTGGGTAAAGATTAAAATATACATTTAAATGACTTAAATTACATCTGCACTTACATACACACATTATATATCGACATTGTCTAAATACTCCTGGAAACTATAAAATGCTTTGCTTAATAAATAATTTTTAACTAACTTACAAAACTGTTTCATTTCTAAATTCCTAATATGCTCGGACAGTTTATTATAGAACATTGGCCCAAAGTGATTAACACTTATACAAGTTCTTTTTAATCTTAAATACTCCACATTTATGTTACCTCTGTATCTAGTATTGTGGTCATGCAATTCACTATGATATCTATATGCATCTAAGTTATTTTTAACATAAGTAAGACAACTCAGAATGTACAAGGATGGCAGAGTCAAGATGTTTAAATTGATGAAAGTTTGCCTTACATCAGTTCTATAACCCAGATCAGCCAGAACGCGTACGGCCCTTCTCTGGAGCTTAAATATTCTACTTGCCTGAGGTGCATGCCCCCAAGCAAGAATACCATAGTTACAGTAACTTTGAAATAGAGCATGAAACGCCATTAAAAGTACTTTATTAT